>JAPVLO010000785.1:0-526471 GCA_027257055.1 Cephalopachus bancanus
CAACTTTCTTGAGCTGCTCTTGTTTCTGAAGCTCCAGTTTATATTGGACTTTGGACCCCGAGGTTAGTTCACGTATACATATTAGCAGTAGAAATAAAATGGGACAGATTGAGGGCTGGAGAAAGCTCTTGAATGTGACAGTAGATATGGTATAATGTTAACAGAAAATGAATATATGTGTATCATATTTTATTGAGAAATAAATACTCTAATAGTAAAATATAAGGAAGCAAATAAAACTGATCATTGCTAGTATCATATTTTATATACAGTACATACTATATATGAAGTATAGAATGTAGTATACAACATAAAATGTGTGTATAATGTAATTACATATTGTATTAGATATTGTGTACATTGTGCATCTATATATCTCTAGCTTGGTGCATTTTTTTACCTCCAAAAGAAATACTTGGAACATCAGAAAGTACCAGTAGAAGGATTCCCAGGTGGATCAGAGACTGGGACACATTCTCAGAACCCATTAAACAGCATGGGGACAGGTGGGTTCTGGGAGTCCTTTGGAGTGCTCAAAGGCTGTCTCTCACCTCTTAAAGACAAGACTGTGAGGGGTGAAGTAGACTTACTCAGTGCACATTTCCCTGGGCTTTTACTTACGGACTCAGAGGGATTACCTAGAGCAAGCTTATGGGAGGTGTCCTGGAATCATGCTTGGCTGCATTATTCCCCTGCAGTGGCAAAAGTGGCCTGCAGATCTGTGGATTCTGGTCATCGCTAGAACCTTTATGAGTGTTGCCTGAGAACTGAAGAAGGGAGATGGAAAGAAATTACTCCTAGACTCTCTTCCAAATCTTTTGGGTTAAAATTTGAAATTGCCACTTTTATAGATCCCAAATGCTCAATAATAACCATTTCATTCAGCTCATCAAAATGTAAGATCTCGTTACTACTGAGGTATTGATGTTGGAAAGCCTTTTGTTGGCTTGAAGCTTGACCAATTGGTGGAGGCCTGGGGCTATCTATTAACGCCTTTTGATTTTGTGATCCAGAGCAAAAGCATTTTTGTTCCTGTCTCTATTTGAATAGTATCTTGAATGAAAGACTGCCAGCATCATCTATTTATTACCTTCCATACTCAATGACTGTGTGAAAAGAAAGGAAAAGACCTTTAAAGCTGGGGTGATTGTCTAGACAGTCCTAAAATAGCTGCTCCCAGGTGCAAAGGAAGCCATAAAATGCAGACAAAGCATGAGGCTCCTTTGCCAAAAATACAGTGTTGTGTTTGAACTATCATAGGCTCTCTGTAAATTCTGAAGGAGAAAATGGTCAGAAGACCAAATGCCAATAATTATGATCATTAGTTATTTTAAATTGCCACCACTTACTGCACACAGAGGCATTCTCTGTGTGCTAAATTATATTTAAAAATTGGGGGAATAATTATTTGGATAATTCAGAACTGAAGTAGTCCAGCTGAATTACTTAGCTAGCTGAAACACCTATGCAAGCTTCAATCTAAAATATACAGAAAATTGACTTCATTTTTTACTCCATCATGGAGGTTGTGTAATAAAAAATAAAATAAAATAAAATAAGAACAAGATCACATGTAATTTACCATCAAGTCATATTATATACTGTAGCACTTGTGAAGCTAATAAAATTTCACTGATTCATGAATGCATTTTTGGTTAAACTGTGGTATGGGCATCTCAGAGAATACTATTCAGCAATGAAAGGGAATGAACAATTGATATATTCAGCTATTTGGGTAGATCTCAAGGGATTTATGCTGAGTGAATAGATCCTGCCAAAAAGGGATCCATGCTGTATGATTCCATTTATATATCATCCTTGAAATGAAAAAGTTATGGACATGGAAAGCAGATTATTGATTACCATATTTAAGTAGATGGTAAGTTGAAAGGAATGTGAGAGTAGCTTTAAAGGAGTAACAAGAAGAATCCCTGTGGTGTGTGTTTCATCAGGAAAAAGCTGCAATTGTAGATGAATATGTATGTAAGTGATGGAACTGTTCTGTGCCTTGACTGCTGTGGTGCTCACACAAATCTGCACATGTGATAAAATTACACATACATACACACGTTCACACACAAATGAGTACATGTAAAGTTAGTGAAATTGGATAAAGTAATTGAACTGCATCAATGTCAGTTTCCTGATTGTGACATTATACTACAGAGATAATGTTACCATTGGAAAAATATAGGAGAAGGGTATAGAAGATGTCTCAATTATTTCTTACAACTGAATGTGAGTTACAATTATCTCAAAATGAAAAAAAAGTTTAGTTAAGAAAAATACATTTCCTCAACACCATTGAACTTGGGTTAAATAGTCTTAGAAGAGAGTTGCTTTGATCTATTCACTTCACCAGATATAGAGATGAAGATCTCTGGTATCACCAGCAAGCCAAACCACATGGATCAGCAGAGGGTAGGCTTTATGCTGTCTGTGCCTCATGACCCTGCACTGTGGACAAGCGAATGTATATACCCTTTAGAATATTTTAGTCTGCTGTGTGTGTGTGTGTGTGTGTGTGTGTGTGTGTGTGCGTGTGTGCGTGCGTGTGTGTGTGTGCGTGCGTGTGTGTGTGTGTGTTTCATCAGGAAAAAGTTGCAAATGCAGGTGAATATATATGTGCATCTCTAAGATTCAATAGCACTCAACATACAGGAACAAATCATATGTCACGGGGGGCTCTGAACAGAAGGTACAAAAAGGGATTGGATAATTTGTTTATTTAGAGAGAGTGTATTTCTAGGAGATAAATCTAAGAAGCACTTGTTCATGAACATGAACAGAGAGAGAGAGTTACTAAGTAGAAGCAATATGCCGAGCTCTTCTGAGAACTACACTGGAATCTAACATGTAAAACCTAATAAGGGAGCAAAAATGAATAGATTCACATAATAAAGTAAACATACCATCTGAAAATATTCTTGTACTTAGGTACATTGCTCTCATTGATTTAGCAAAAAGCTTAATTATGTTAGTTGATACATAGCATCACCATTAGTTTTAAAGTAAGCATAGCCAGTTATGGTTTCAATTTCTCTGTAGTCAGTTATATTTGCCCAGGAGAGTTCAATCAACAAATAGTTGCCAGTTATCCTACCCATAACAACATTGGGTTAAGTGAGATACCAAGATTAAACCAAAAGGGCTTCATTATGGTGGCCTCAGACCACCAAAACCAATTAAGTGGAAGAGTAACAAAGTAAAGCAGTAGCAGATATATAGCATCTGAATTCATATAGAGAATTTGGTTAGTGGACCTGGGTAAATATCTTCGTTTTGCAGCTCGAAGAGCTTTGTGTTATCCTAAGCACAGTTTACTCATTTAGTGTGAGCAGTTGGCTCATTTCTTTTACTCATTTCATTTAACAAACTCTTCCAAAATGCTGAACAAACTCTTCCAAAAGGCTGAACATGTATCAGGAACTTTTCTAAGAACCTTATAAATTTTAGCTGATTTTAATCCTCAAAACAAACCTAGCTTATTTGCAGTTTGCAGATAAGGAAACTGAAGCACAGAAAGGCTAAGTAACTTGCCTGAAGTCCTTTCAAGATTCACCCCAGATAACAGTCTTTATGGTCAAGTTTTTAATACTTGTTCAGCTAGAGCCCTAGGGCAGACATGATTGACTAAGGGAACTCAGGAAAGCAAAGGGCCTGCTTCTATCTGATGTTCTGATATGATTGACAGTCTTCATTCCTTCATCAGTCCTTTCATCATAGTTGGCTTAAAAGCAGCCACCCATTAAGAAAGCATTCAAGCTCAACCCCGCTCCACACACCTTAATTCCAACTGGCAACCACAACTCCTGTAACATCACTGGACTCATCTATAAATCTACAGAAGTAACACTGCTAATATAAGTAACAAGAAATCATTCTCGCCGCACAAGCTTATATCAGACCAGACAAACCACTGATAGTTAACAACTTAATATGAGTAACCAACCAATAATGTTTCTCTTTTCCTTTTTTTTAAAAAAATAGACACAAGGTCTCACTCTCACCCAGGTTGGAGTGCAGTGGTACAACCAGAGCTCATTGTAACCTCAAACTCCTGGGTTCAAATAATCCTCTCTCCTCAGTCTCCTTAGTAGCTGGGACTAGAGGCATGAACCACCATGCCTGGTTAATTTTTTTTTCTTTAATAGATATGAGGTCTTGCTATGTTACTAGGCTGGTCTCAAACTCCTGGCATCAAGTGATGCTCCAGCCTTACAAAGTGCTGGGATTACAGGTCTGAACCACAGTGCCCAGTCTCATCAAATGTTTTTAAATGGCAACTGTGTTCAAAGCATCCTGACAAGTGATGCAAACACAATATGACTTCGCCCCTTAAGGAATTCACATGGTATGAAGGAGAGAGACTTGTACACAAGTCTTTAGGATGAAAGGCCCTTGAGGGCAAATGTTTTGACAATGACCCAGATAAAATGCCTAGGGCAGGGCAGGCAAAGGGGTATTTGTTTCCAGCCAGGGAAAGGGTAAGAGCATCATGGAAGTCAACTTGGAAGAGCCAACATTTGAGTGAATCTCCAGGAGAGGCAGGGCGTTGATATGTGGGAGAAACTTTCAGCCAGTTGGTCTGTTAGGGTCACATTCCTGAAAGAGAGTGTATGGATGCTCTTGGGCTGGAGACTAGGGCAGTGGAACAGAGGAGGAAAGGAGAATGAAGGAGGGAAAAATCTAAGGAGAATGGGGCATATACTAAGAGGTAGTTTAGAGCCAGTCCATGAGAGCTGTATGAAGCCCTGAGGAGTTGCCTGTCATTTTTGTCCATATTGGGGAACTAGTGAAAGTTTACAAGCAACGGAAAGGCATCAACAGACTTCTGTTCTAGAAAGAGTACCCTGCTGAGAGTGAACAGGAGGGATTAGAGAAGGGTAGGCTTCAGGGAGGGAGACCAGCCTATTGAGTAAGTCTATGCAAAAAAGCCTATGAGGGACTCATGAAAAAGTTCAGCATAGAATTACTATATGACCTTTTAATGCCACTTGTAGGTATATACTGAAAAGAAGCAATTCTGCTTCTAGGTATATGTTTCTAAAAAATGAAACAGGTATTTTTAAAAAGTGTTTGTAAATGAGTGCACATAGCAGTTCTATTCACAAGCCAAAAAGTGAAAACAACTCAAATGTCCATTAGCAGATAAATAGCTCAACAAATTGTGTTTTATTCATACAATAGAAGATTACTTGGCAATAAAAAAGGAATGAAGTACTGTTATGTAATATAACACTGATGGACACTGAAAATATTATGCTAAGTGAAAGAATCCAGACACAAAAGGCTGCATATTATTAATATATTATTCCATTCACAGGAAATAGCCAGAATAGGCAAATTCATAGAGACAGAAAGCAGATTAGTGGTTGCCAGGGACTGAGGAGAGAGAGGACGTGAAGAGACTGCTTAATGGGTTTTCTTTTTGGGTAATAGAAATATTTTGGAACTAGATAGAGGAGGTTGTTGCACAATATTGTGAATGAACTAAAGACCAATGAATTGTACACTTTAAAATGATTTGCTTTATGTTGTAAGAAATTTACCTTAATTAAAAATAAAGGCAACCAAGGCCATGAGAATGGAGAGGAATAAGAGAAGGAAAGAACCTGAAGCTTTCTGGTTGGGTGCTGAGATGGTGACACCGTTCATCCAGTGACTCCAAATGATTTTCTAAATCTATTATTTTTGTTTTGACTCAGCCACTTTCATGCTGTGGGTCCGTGGGTGAGTTTCTCAATCTTTCTGTCTGTGAAACAATGATGCTGTGATGATTAAATAAGTGAACACATCAAGAGCATAGAGCACTATCTTGTGGAATGTGTGAAAGATCATGTTTATCTGGTTTTCAAGGTAAGACCACCCTCCTGAGAGATACCAAGGCAGTAGTTACTATGCTCTCTGCAGTTCTAAGCCCACGTGCACTGCATTAATCCTTGAGAAATCTTGTGGGCTCACTTGAAATTATACATTTAAAAATTATAGTTGTATGTGTTTATGCAGTACAAACTGATGTTATGATTTTTGAATACAATGTGGAATGATTAAATCAAGCTAATTAGCATGCCTATCACTTCAAGTTTTTAACATTTTTGTGATAAGAACATTTGAAATTTACTTTCTTAGTTACTTTGAAATATACAATAATCAATTAATAGCTATACTCATCATCATTCTGTGCAATAGAGCTCAAAAAACAATCAAACTTATTCTTCCTTTCTGAGCCTGGTATCCTTTGACTGTCATTGCCATTGTCACTATCCCCCAGCTTAACCAGCTGGATGTACTTAGAACAGTAACTGACACTTGGTAAGTGATAATTGTTAGCTTTTGCTGTTGTAGATGTGGTTGTTATTATAAAATGGTGAACAGAATCTGCTTGAATGTACAGTCATGTATCAAATAATGGCATTTCAGTCAATGACCACGTAGACAATAGTACTCACATAAGATTATTGGACAATTTTATGATCAGATATGTTTAGATACACAAATAATCACCTTTATGTTACAATTGCTAAAGTATTCATTACAGTGACGTGCTGTACAAGTTTGTAACCTAGGAGCAATAGGCCATACCATCCAGCCTAGGCAGGCTTCTGGCTTAGGCTATACCATCTAGGTTTGTGTAAGTACATGTTAGAATGTTTGCTTAGTGTTCCACTAAGTTATTGGGACAGCTTCTTGTACCATCACTGTATCTCCCACACAAATAGTAACGCTCAGGTGTTTGTGTAAGTACACTCTATGATGTCCATGACAAAATCACTTAATGACACTTTTCTCAGGCTCTATCCCCATCATTAAGTGACACATGGTTATACTTTAATAGAGATGCAGTTTTAAAATAACTTATTGGAAGGAGATGGGATAGATAAAAGAAATAAGGGTTAGTTTGTTGAATTATTTAATTATTAAATTAATAAAGCATTAAAATAGTTGTCAAATTCATTATTTAATTTCAGGCAGGTGAGGGGAAGAATGGCTTGAAATTTTCTAATTTGTCACTTGTATGTATTGCCCTTGGCTAAACAAACCGTGGCTGCTTCCAAGAATGTTAAATTGTTGAATACCCAAGCCAGGCTTGTGAAATATTGATAATGACTACTCCAATGTTGATCCATAAAATTGTTACCATCTTGCAGAGAATGGATGAATCACTCCCCTAGCACTAGCTCCAGAAACTCTCTGTAATGATCTCATAACCCTGGCATCAACATTCCCCAGGGTCATCAGCCTTCATGAAGGTCATTACTAAAGTTGAGGATTTGTTCTTGTGTAGGTGTAATGGGACTCACTGAATTACAAAGATGATAGAGCTGCCATTTAGAGAAAAAGCTCATTTATAACACTTGCCTCTTTTAATGAGTCACCATAATACCTTTGTGATTATCAAATTGATTGTCTTTCACATAATTAGCATTTTTGTAACCCTGGGAGATTTTGATTAGAGTATTCAATTACTAGGTCTGCAGAGTGACCTAGCTATGTGAGTTAGTATTCTTTGGATTGAATGTGTCAAAAGTTAAATTGAAATTAGAATTTTTGTACATCAAAGCCTCAGGTGTCTTTAAGCAACATTGGGACACTAAAATAACTCTAGACTCAGAAATAAATTTTACTGAAAAGTTTTTGGTGGTGAAGTCATAAAAATCACAAGCAATTTACATAGAAAGGTTTTCCCAGAAATCCTCAAGAACTATGGGCCTAGACTGGAAGTTTACGAGGTCAGGCACTTGTACATCATTAAACCTTGACAGAATTGGTCAGCATCTTTTGAATTTTAACCAATGTGGCCAAGTACCCTGAGACATGGCAGAAGAGAGTGGTGGTTGTAGGCACCATATTCCTTTATCTAACAATTATTGGTTTCTATGAACTCATCATACATCACATAGAATATTTGCCAATCTTAACAAAATTCCTAGGAGAACTCACTCTTTATGGCCATTTAAAAAGTGAGTGAAATAGATAACTGGTTCCAAATAATTCAATAAATGCTGCATCTGATTAGAGTTTATCTGAGATTGACTTCCCCACCAGGACTCTGTATGTGCTCCCCACCTGATCCAGTGCTGGTCCACTAAGTCACTGGGACACATTTCTGTACCATAGCTATATCTCCCCCACAAAATAATATTGCTCAGGTGTTTGAGAATGAAGACACAATGTTCAGAAATTGTTTCATTCTTTTATCTTCCTTCATTGAAATTAGAACAATGAATACCAATCTAATACCCAAATAACAGCATTTATAAAAAGGTGATTTTCTCATAATGTAATGGACTCAGTATGAGCAATCACTGAATATTGTTTGAAAGGGTGTCATATTAATCCATGTCCAGAGAAGCAGACCAGGGGCTGAATCAATCAACGGTGGCTGTGTTGATGCATTTGGCCTATAAAACCCTGTAAATTTCCTGGTAATGGAATAGCATAATCAAAGATTTGAGATAACCTTTGTGGTCACCAAGCATGTTGTAAAGTAGTATTCAGTTCTTTTGTTTTGATAAACCGAGTCTATTTTCCTTTGTAGCACAAGATTATACTCAAAATCAGGTTGTTTTTGCCCCAGAATTCATAAGTATCATTGTCAAGTTAGGCTCAGATCAAACTATTCATATCTTTTTGCCCAAGCACCTACGAAGTCCGACAATTAAGTTCATGAGTTCATCCTAGAAAAAGTGCCACATGCCTCATTGCTGTATATCACTACAAGTCACCTTTGAAATACTGACCTTGGGAAGCTATGCACTGATGTCAGTGCCTAGTCCACCTATCAAAGAAGTCTTGGAACTCTTTTTCTGGAATGGCCATCAGAGCTCTCATCATATTACTCTTGATGTCCTGAATGTCATCAAAATGTCTTCCTTTCAATATTTTCTTTATCTTCAGGTAAAGAAAAAAAGTCATTAGTGGTCATATCTGGTGAGTAAGGAGAGTGTTCCAGTGCAGCTATTTTTGTATTGGCTAAAAACTCCCTCACAGAGAGTGCTGTGTGAGCTGGTGTGTTGTCATGGTGCAAGAGCTCCTTCAGGATCACTTTGTACACACCTTTCTCATGCCAAGATTTTCAGTTAAGATTTTCCTGTTTCTCTATCAATGTTTATTTGTATTTCTATGCTTCTCACAGTCAGCTGACAATTTGATAAATTTTTGCCATGTTTTCATCAGTTCTGCTTGTTACTGGGCCATCCTGACCTCTCTTCACCAGTGATGCTTTCTCTCCTCTCAGAAAAACATTTAATCCATTTATGCACTCCCATTTTCTTCGTGGCAATATCCCCATAAAATTGTACTATCATGTCCCTAATTTCACTTCCACTTTTGCCAAGTTTAACAAGAAATTTAATGTTTCTTCTTTGCTCTAATTGAAGCTCTGACATTCTTGCAACAGCAAACAAAAACATGTAACAACATTAATGAACACCACTCAGCAAGACATCGTCACACATTGACATAAACACAGCCATGAGACACCGATCTGCCAAAGTTATGAAACCTTACCGAGTTGTTTGTACAGTGCTGCCAACTTCATGAGCTTAATTGTCAGACCTCATATATTCCTGGCACTCAGTAAAGGGTTTGGTAAGTCATTATTAAATGAACCCATGATATCTGTGTTTTAGTGGAGTGATATTTTTTGCTTATTTTGATCTTCAAATACTTCTATACTCACCTATCTCTGATAGCATCCCTCTGAATTGGTACTCACTTGGTATTCCCTTCCCAAAGGAGTTTAACATTCCAAAATTATTTGGTACTTTGCAAAAGTACATCAAATATCTTTCAATTGTTGAAGGACTAAATTTAGTTTGGACTTAGAACAAAATAATCTGATTAAATTAATTTATGTTGAAAGGTAAATAACTGTTTCAATTCATATTATCTGAAATTTTAGAATAAATTTTCCCCCTTTTCAAGTTTTCTCAATGGAGTGTGTGAGCAAGACAATTCCTTAGAAGGAATGAATATCAGACATTCTTTTCTTACCTCAGTTTCTCTCTACAACTCCATTCAGAAACTTGACATGTCTCTTCTGAAGTTTTGGTGACCTGTAATCTAAAGAATATATATAAACACCCAGGAAAATTAAAAACACAGGAATATATTTTTCCTTCCTAGCATGAAGTTTTCTATTTTTCTTTCCTTTAGGTGGAGTAAAGTATGAGTAACTTACACAGTGCTACTCCCTAATGTAAAATTATAAAGTAATTTATAGTTAGGGATGTATGCTGTTTCTTTAATGTGCACTTATCATATAATCAGTGGATTATTTCTGTTGAGTCTATCACATGATTTAATTCAGTGATCTACCATGGCATTATTGAATGAAATAGTAAAAAAAATGGTTTTATTTGGAAAAGATACTATGAACCATTGAAGAAAATTTGTAGTCAAAGTTTAACAAGAGTTTAGTTCGTGATGAGGCATTTGCAGCTGTAAGCAATCATATTACATGCCATCACTTAGTTTCATGGAAAATGGAGATATTTACTTAAAGCCATTAAAAGTTGAATTTTAATGGTGACTTCTAAGCAATACAGAATATCACTTATGTTTGACATGGGGGGAGTGATGAGAGTTATTCAAATTCACTCAAGCTTCAGCTGTATTGATTTTTATGATGGGATTTTCTTTGCATGTCAAATGATTCGTGTTTTACAATGAGGGCATTACTTTGACTCAGTATCAAAGTACATATTTTTTTCAACATTACATGTGTTTCCTGCTCTGTGAGATGCCAACTGTAGAAAGAAGGGGTAGTTTAAATTCCATTTGCCATGGAAGAATAAAAATCCCTTTGGTAAAATATTATATACTCTCCCAACAGCACCATTTTGAATTGGGTGCTTCTTGCTTTGTTGCACACATTAAATCGGAAGTACTTTTATCTAAACAAGGTATCCTCAATCTCACCACTTGACATGTGAGGCCAGATCATTCTTCTTTTGTGGGGGTGGGAGGTCCTGTGCATTTTAGAGTATTGAACAGCATCCTTGGTCTCTAGCCACTAGATGCCTGCATCACCATCCCCTCACTTATGATAACCAAAAATATCTCCAGATATTCCTAAATGTCCTATGGGGTGCAAAGTCATCCCTAGTTGAGAACTGCTAATCTAACAAGAGAAACATAATTATTCATTGTTTAAAAAAGGAAGTTTGATCTAGGATGTGTTTCTTTTTCAGATGCGCCATATATTAGATCATTATAATTCCTTTTTTGTCTTTTTGTTTAAAGACGTGGGATACAATTCAGGGTTTGGTATACAAATGTTCATTATAATTTCAGTAAGTGTCAAATAATTACAGAAGCCAAAATGTAGGTTATAGATTTTATCTATGTAAGAATGTGAATAACATAGTGACTGTATTTTCTAAAGCAATAATTTGTATCTGAAGACTAATAAATATGCTTTTTTCTGATTTGTGCATTTAATTATGTGAAATGTTTTTGGTGGTATGATAATATGATTACATTTAGTGATAAATGAATCCTTTTCATTAGAAAATTATAAAAAGAAATGAACAATTCAAAAAAAGCTTTCATATTTTGTCCTGCATTATTGAAGTAGACATGTTGTTCTTACTTGATGTGCTCAATAATTATTCTTAAAATATTCCAACATTTCTTGGTAAATTTGAGTAGTTTCTTTGTATTGTCAGTGAATGCATTACAATTTTAATGGTTGTTGGTAAGCATTTTCATCTCTAGAATTATTATCTTTAAACAATATGGTTACATATTTTTAATAGACTTAATAGAGAAAATTTGCCTATTTTTCTTAATTGGGATATTAATTTACCAGATTAAAAAATTTAAGCAGAGTCAACCACCTTTGTGCTGCATATATGAGAGAACTCAAAAAAAGTTTGTGGAAAGTGAAATTAGAAGATACAAATAAAAATCATAAATGTTATTTGTTAACATTAGCTCCATCAAGCGTCCATCTTTGTAAGTAATGGTACTAGTCATTCACTCCGTCCCTAAAGAACTGAGGGTTCTTGATCCCATGTTAATGCGGTCTTTTTACACTATTAACCAAAGAAAAATGGATGCCCTTTAAAGATTTTTTAAGATTAGGAAACAAAAAGAAGTCAGAAGAAACCAAATCAGGACTGTAATTTCAATTGACATTCTCACAAAATTGCCCTTGTTTGATGAGGGGAATGAGCAGAAGCGTTGCCATGGTGAAGGACTCTCTGGTGAAGCTTTCCTGAGTGTTTTTCTGTTAAGGCTTTGGCTATCTTTCTCAAAACACTCTCAGTATAAGTAGATGATACTGGCTTTTGGCCCTCCAGAAAGTCAACAAGCAAATGCCTTAAACATCCCAAAACACTGTTGCCATGACTTTTGCTCTTGACTAGTCTACTTTTGCTTTGACTGAACCACTTCCACCTCTTGGTAGTCATTGCTTTGCTTGTGATTTGTCTTCAGGATTGTGCTGGTAAAACCATGTTTCATCTCCTGTTACAATTTTTTAAATAATTGCTTTAGGATCTTGGTCCTACTTGTTTAAAATTTCCATTGAAATCTTAGCTCTTGTCTGAAGCTGATTTGGGCGCAATGGTTTTGGCATTCATCAAGTGGAAAGTTTGCTCAACCTTAATTTTTCAGTCAAAATTGTGTAAGTTGAGCCAGTTGAGAATTCTATGGTGTAGGCTATTGTTTCTTCTGTCAGTTGTTGGTCCTTTTCAATTAGTGCATGGACAATATGAATATTTTTTCACGAATGATTGTGGATGGTCTGCCACTGTGGGCTTCATCTTCAATATTGTCTTGTCATGTCTTAAAACAATTGATCCACTTGCAAATTGTTGATTTTGAAAGAGCACTGTCCCCATAAACATTTGTAAAGCATACTTTACTCCATCGTTCTTCCACTCATGCTTCAATATAAATTTGATGTTTGTTTTTGTTTCAATTTTAACATAATTCATATTGCTATGATAGGGACTCTTTTCAAACAGATTTCTTATCCTTTTTAGTGCCTCAGATTTGATCCTGTTCCAATATGTTATAAGAAGTTAGTATAAGCTTATTGTGTGTTTAAAAAATGAATTCCTGCATAGTTTTGTTATAATATGCATTTTTCATGAACCCCCCTCATGCTTTCTCTTTGTTCATTTTTCTCGCAAGTTTTATAGACAAAAATCTCACTTAAATGAATATTTTAATTAAGCATTTCTGTAATATTTAATATTATTACCAGTTCTCTTCAGAGAGAATTTTTCCCCTGTTGTTTCCTGAATAATTAATACAAGCCATCCATATTTATCTAAAATATTTCTGATAACTAATATCAAACCTTCAGAATGTCAGGGTGTACTCTGCTTAGCAATATTGCTTGGAGTGTCTATTTAGACAGCAGAAACAGATTGTTTTTCCTCATCCAAAATATAATATAAGAAACATCATGTAAAGCAGTAATAACATTTTGTTGAAACCCCAAATCACAACTTCTGGATGAGAATCCTTGCAAATTTGCATAAAATCGTCAGAAGCATTTTAGGAGGGTTTTAAATGTTTATACCTAAGAAACAGTCATTCCAGATTTGTCAATCTGTTGTGCTTAAATGTGAAAAATTGTATACATATAACACTTTGGCAAAATTTGCAGAATCGGTTCTGCATGACTATATAATTATACATAGTTTTATCCTATTTATCTTATCAGTTGATAAGATAAATTTATGTAAATATGTGTTATCAGTGTTTTTCACTGGGGAAATCTTATATCGCCCCTTCCCCCCAGGATACATTTGCCAATGTCTGGAGACTTGTGGTCACATTTGGGAGAGGTGATTTACTACTGGTATCTAGTGGATAGAGGCTAGGGATGCTGTTAAATATCCCACAGTGTACAGGACAACCCCTGCTCACAACAAAGTATGAACTTACCCCAAATATCAAAGTGCCAAAGTAGAGAAACTCTGCACTATAGAGATTATTACTAAAATATTTTCTTTGTTCTCCAGTGATTTTCTTCAGATGTTTCTCAGATCTGGAATATTTTGCAAATGTAAAGTTGGCATCATTATATCAATGGGTGTGCCAACTGTCTTACTCAAGTATGTCACATCACAGCACAAAGAAAAGAGAATATCTTAATTGGCCCCTTATCTCATTTTTTGGAGCAATTACTTTAACTGCAATTCTTTCATGAAGATTTCTTACCAGGATACTGGGAACTCTGATATTTATGGTCAGTTTCTATTAATGGCGAGAGTCAATGTTCTACTCCATTTCTGTGGCAGATGTTGCTGAATTTTTTAGTGCAAACTTGTTTTGAATAACTGCTTTGTACTTTATTTGTGCTTAGTAAAATCTATTCTTGACCAATGTGAAAACTGCTATAGTGCATATAAGGAAACTATGCATTTTGGGTGTGAAGGACAGTTACAACTTCTTTTAACACAAGCTTATTTTTAATAGGATAATATTTCATTGAAAATATCTCTGTGTGTGTGTGTGTGTGTGTGTGTGTGTGTGTGCCTGTTACATCTGTTAATGTTCTGAGAGCCAAGGTCTGAGAGCCAACAGATTTAAATATATTCTTTTATCCAATCATTCATTTTATTGAGAAGTTACAGGTGACATTTATCTTATCACACTATTCTTTGTATCTAAAGTATTACATTTTAAAGAAAATATGATTATTTTGGAAAATGTTCACTTTTCTAGTCTTTTATACTGAATTTTGCATCAAAATTTTATTTTATAACTAAATTTATTCTCGAATGAACAAAGTTTAAAATTGAAACTACAGGCCAAATTATTGCATTTAAAACACTTAGAAACAGTCACCATTTCTCTTGTGTTGCCTCCATTAAATTTCCTTCACAGCATAAATTTCAAAAAATTATAAATGTAGAAATATATTTAACACCAAAAATGCATCACTTACATGAATACATAGCCATAAATATTAAAATGCAGACTTTTAAAATTACAGCAGCTTATGAGTTTACTCTTTTATGTATTTTTTTAGTGACAGCTTTATTTCAATATTTGCTGACTATACCATTCATTCAGTGACTATTTGCAGAAATATTTGTAACTAGGGGCATTTTTTAATGTTAATTTTAATAAGAGCAAGGGGACCTTATATATTAATTGGAATTATGCCATAAAGTCTGAATTTATGTATGTGTTTATGTATATATAGGTGCATGTGTATGTTTATATATATATAAAGGGATGATTTTTTTGAATTGTCTAAAACACATATTTTCCTCTTCTCCATTAAGGCACAAGTTACTTTTTCTTTTTCTATTTCTCCATCTATCCTTTCCTGATACCATAAAAGTCATTCATGATAGATTGCAGGTGACATAATTTATAATCATTTCAGTAGTGAAATTCATCGCTTCTGGGATTACTCCTTCTTTTGTCACATGTTAATTCCTGGCTCCAGACAGTCTTTACTCTGATCTCATCTGTAAAAATTTGCCTCCCTTTTCAATGTCTGCATTTTGCTTTCTGGAGGAATAGCCTTTGTTTCTCAAGATTTGAACAAATGGAAGATGAAGTTTTTCCCAAATGCACTAGTCAGAGTGACTTCTTTTGGTCTCAATCCTGCAGCCATTTATTCATTAAAATTACCAATTACATTTCCTTTTGTACATGTCTCATCTCCCACCAATTGGTACCCGCTGAGGTCTGAGACAGCATAGCTCATATTCTTTAACTTGACCCTGAGGAGATCCAGGACTAGCTTTTATTTAGGTTAAGGTTGGCTTCCGGGTAACTGTTCCCTTTGCATACTGCAAACATGAGCTAACAGAATCCTTAAATCAAGCGCTGTCAACCCAACATGAGGAGGCAAGCCACAGAGCTGTCTCTAAGAAACATTGTTCTTTAACCCAAGTCTCCAATATGGGTAACATGGCTGAAATCTATCAAAGTTAAAATTTACTTGAAGTGATGTGGTGGGTTTGATGTTGTAGACAGTGATTGTAGACCTGAAAAAAAGAAGTTAGGAGAATAACATCTGCTTGTCTGTGTGATATTTCCCCCCAGCTGTTTAGAGAATTATAAATTGCCCCGTCAAGAGCTTGTTTACAAAAACCTGGCCAATTTCAAAATGAAGCTGCCTTTGAGTCGTTCCTATTTCATCTCACTGTTTGGAAAATAAATCTGAATCATTAAGATGTAAATACATCAAGTTAAAAGCAAAAGGCAGTGAAAACCAAGTAAAAGCAAGAAATATACCATACTTTCTCTTGGGAAGAAAAATATACATGGTAATACGTTTTATATCTTATAATTTTTATTAGTAAATTAAGGAAAGAGAAATTTAAAAGCACCATAATATCTGTTTTGTGTCGTATTTAACAGTGTAGTTTATATTAATAATTTATGAGTATGAATTAAAGTTAAAGTATATGGAGGTAGCTGAATTTTCATTAAAATAGAGATTGGTAATGAGATAGAAAGAGGTGTGTACAGGTGCAAACAACAGTTCTCAAAATGTAAACCTTGAACCAATAGCATCTGTTTTACCTGAAAACGTATTAGATATGCAATTTTCCAGGACTCTTAAAGGCCTACTGAATCAGAAATTCTAGGTGCGGGGCCCAGTAATCTGTGTTTTAACAAGCCCCCCACGGATTTTGATGCACACTCCAGTTTTAGAACCATTTCTAGATGGATGGATGGATGGATGGATGGATGGATGGATGGATGGATAGAAAGATATACAGATACAGTTACAGATTCATATTAAGTGCAGATACAGGTATAAATACAGATATGAATACAAATATAGATATCTGGAGATAATTATAGATGTTTTGAGCTGCCATTGCAGGATTTTGGTTGAGGAGCAAATTATTTTCTTTTATTAACTATATAATTTGGTAAAGGCTGTTCTTTTCTCTAGGCAATGACTCTATTACTTATAAACTGAGAAAGTCTTCTTGGGGTTCATTTGTTGAACGTTTCTCCATTAGGCTCATTTAAAATGTTTGCCTCATCACGTCGGCTGCCTGGGTGGTTTTCTTCACCCACGTTTGCTTTCCTCTCCTCTCTGTTCTCTTTGCAGCTGCTCTCTGCCCTGGTTCTATCCATTGGTAGGTCTGGTTGCTTTGGAGATTGGATCAGCTGGCAGATGCTAACAGGATTTTGAAGTCAGCAATATCCTAGGTCATGGACGACTTTTCAGAATTTATTTGCGTTTTGGATTTTCCCCCCCCATTTTTGTTACTAAGCATGTGTAATTTGTTTTCAGTCAACCATTCATATGAAGCACTGTTTACAGTGAGGATGAATTAGAAACAGCTACATATCTGATAAAGGGGATGTTTTCAATATGTTTTAGTAGACCGCAAAATAATACAATACTATTTAGGAAGAAACTTTCATTATACAAGAAAAATATTTGAAAGAATATTCACTAAGACACAATCAGTGATTGGCTCTTAGATTATACATGATTTTAATTTTATTCATTAAAAATTTTTATTTCTAATTGCTTTAGTTATAATTTTGAATTGTTCTTATAATAAGCAAAATAATATAAATTGATGTATATAAAACAATAAAAAGGGATAATTTTTTATCTTCTTCCCCCCACTATACTCTGAATTTAAAAGTCCACCAATTATTCCAGCTCCATTTTTCACATTAAGAACAATATATCTAAGTGGCAAAATTAAATGATAACTCTGCTTTTGGAAATGACAGTAAGCCTGTAGCAGATAATTGATTTAGACATTAAAACCACATAGAATTCCCATTAAAAGAGAACAAAATATTTAAGGGGATGTGGCTATAAGAAAATACTTCCCTTTGTTTTTTACACAAGATGTATGGTGACTTGTCATGCTCAGGAAGTGTTTTGAAGTGGATAATGGCATTTTCCTAATATTTGGAGGCATATAGCTTGATCCTCTTTTGAAGACCCTGTTTTGAAGATAAACATAGACATTGGTTTTAGCTTAATTCTCCTTCCCTAAGATCCCTTCCTGCTCTAAAAATCTCCAGTGCCATAACAAAAGTCTTTAAGCAATAATTACCCAATTTCAAAACGAACTATTTTACATACCATTCTTTATGTAAAATTATACCCACAGAATCCTGCTTTAAGATGGGACCTGAGTCATTTCCCCAAGCAGTGAGATACCCTGGAATAAAGCAATATGATAGTGGGTTCTGTGATATTGAGTCCTGGATCACTTTGATGCCCCTGGCTGATAATAATAGTAAAACTCGCCTAAACCAGTTTAAGTAATTAGGAATGTTAGAGGTTCATCTCACCAAAAATCCACAAGTATACTGGGTTTCATCCATGACTCCAAATCTTTTTTCTGCAATTCTCTTCACTTTATGTCCTTCTAAGTGTCACCTCTAGGCTGGTAGTGAGAGAACCTGTGGCAGTTTCGGGATAAATCTGACAATGTTTAGGCTAGTGGTTCTCACGTTGGGATATCCTCTCCTTCTCCTATGAGGGGACATCTGGCAACATCTGTAACCATTTTTGACTATCAACTGGGGAGATACTACTAGTTTTAAGTGATTAGAAGCCAGGGGTGCTACTAAGCACTCTACAGTGCACGGGACAGGCCCACAACAGAGAGTGACTTAATTCAAAATGTCAATAGTGCTGAGGTTGAGAAACCCTGGCATAGAGGTAGAAAGGTCTCCTTTGCCCAATTAAAAAAAGAAACAAAAAAAACCACACATTTTCAAAGCTTCCAGCCACCTTTCCCTCGTGTGCTTTTGGCTATAAGTGAGTCAAAGGAAGGCTTTAGGCCTGGGTTCTGGGAATGGGGAACATTACAAGATCAGCTCACTCAACCCCAGAATGCATGGGGAATGGCCACGGTATACACGGCCTACAAGAGCAATAAATGCTCATCATGTAATAGTATCACTATTTTGTTATGAGCAGTAGAGGGGAATTCGGGCATCATTACTATTCAACCCTTAAAAAAATAAATTATTATGTCATTTATAACAACATGGATGAACCTGAAGGATATTGCACTAAGTGAAATAAGCCAGGCACAGAAAGACAAATGCTCCATGATATCACTTATATTTGGAATCTAAAAATGTCAGACTCATAGATGCAGAGAATAGTATGGGGGTGAGGATTGGGGAGATGTTGGTCAAAGGATGCAAGTGTTTAATTAAACAAGAAGCATAAGTTCAAGAAATCTATTGTACAACATAGTGACTATAATTAATAGCAATGCATTTTATTTTGAAAATAACAAAGAATAGATTTTAAGTGTTTAAACTGCAAAAACTAGGTATGTGCATAATGCATATGCTAATTGGTTCGAGTAAGACATTCCACAGTTGTATATTTATACCAAGACATCATCTTGTATTGAATAAACATGTACAATTTTTATCTGTCAATTTTTTAAAAAGAATTATATGAGCCGCTAAAGAATAAACACATTCTCCATAGCAATTCAAATCCTCAAGTACTTCTGCACTTGTATTTTTTCTGGATTGTCTGCATAAATATCTTTCTAGAAAAGGATATGACTGGAAGTGGCTTCCTGACAATCTGAAGATTTTCCCAAGGAAAATTATCTTCAACCAGAAAAAAACGACTACTTTAAAGGAGGGTTTTGCAGAATCTACCTCTCTACTGAGCCATTGAGCAAACGAGGTGAGAGACGATGTTAGCTTGGACCAGGATGGAATCAGTGGAAATGATGAGAAAAAGTCAGATTTGGGCCTGTTTTGAAGGTAGAGCCTGTTCTGGGCCTTGTTTTGATGGATTGGCTATGGAGTATGAAATAGAGCCATTGGTGATCTAGAGTAGAAGTTTTGACCTGAGCTACTGGAAAGATCGAGTTACTATTAACTTAGATGGGAGAGACTATCAAGGAGCAAATTGGGAGGAAGTTGAAGAACTCAAAGAAGTCAGGAAAAAATGTCCTAGTTGGATATACAAACTAGCAATCTGTCCAAAAGCTAGATATAAACTAGAGAGCTAGAAAACTCAGTATATAGATGTCATTTAAAGCTATAAAATTGGTTGAAATCACCAACAGAGTGATTATAGATGAAAAATAAAGGTGATCCAAGAACAGAAACAGAATTCCAAGATAACATTACACTCAGACAGTTGGTATAGAGTCACCAAAAGAGAGTATGGCAACCACACAGCTAAGTGAAGAAAGTGTTTTAAAGACAGAGTGCAATCAGCTGTGATATGTAGATGTGATGCTTTCATTGGGCATGTAAGAGTAAATCTCAGTTTGCCAGGTATAGTCCTGGTAATGCATAATGACCACAATCACCACTAGAACTCATTTTCTTTCTTTTTTTTTCTTTTTCTTTTTTTTTTGAGTTGGAGTCTCACTTTGTCGCCCAGACTGGAGTGCAGTGACCACTCCCGGCCACCGCAGCCTCGACCTGCTGGGATCTGGCGATCCTTCCGCCTCAACTTTCCAAGTAGCCGGAATTACAGGCATGCACTACCACGCCCGGCTGATTTTTTGACTTATTGTAGAGATGAGGTCTCGCTGCCCAGGCGGGTCTCGAACCCGCGGGCTCAGGCAATCCCCTCACCTCAGCCTCCCAAAGGCGCGGGATTACAGGCTGAGCCACCAAGCCCGGCTCCCATTTTCTCTTTTAAAACAGTTCTGGTTTGGAGAAGTTATGTGGTTGCCCTGTTGGTGGGTCAATTCCTATGAAGACTGAGAATTGATCAGAGGATATAGCAATGTAGAGGTTATTGGTAACCTTAATAATAGCAGTGTTGATAAATGGCATAGGCAGAAGCCTGAGTTAAGTGGTTTCAAAAAAGATGGAGAGAAGAAGTGGAACGTGGGGTACATAGATACTTCACTGAAGGATTTTTGCTGTAAAATGAAAGAGAGAAATGAGGTGGTAGCTACCAAGAGGAAGTTGATCAACACCGTTTGAATAGTGAAGATATCACAGCTCGTTGTCAAGCTGATGGGACTGACCCAACTGAGAAGAGAAAAAGGGTAATGAATAAGAGAATGGCTAGAGTGATGTTTTTGTGCGTGCAAAAACACATAAAACCTAGTGCACAGTGAATATAACAGGTGGATTACTTTGCATGAAATAAGGGGGTAAACGGAATTCTGCAGGTGGAAAGCAACAAAACCCAAGACAATTAATACAAAGTATGCTCTGCTTGGTTGACTTGCAAGGATTTTCTGGGAGGAAGGGCAAGAGAAGGGGAGGAAGGGGAGGTTTGGAAAAAGAAAAGCCTGTGATCTGCTGCTGAAAGATTGTAATTGACTACCAAAGCTCTGGAGAGCAAGTGAAGAGTTTTGAGCAGGGAAGGGGCATGTCACAACAGGCAAGGTAGGAAGGTGTCTGCATGTCTACAGTGTCTGTTAGTCACTTATGATGAATGTCTTGCAAGTGTCAAGGAGGATTAGGGAAACATATAGGTGACATGGGGAAAAAGGAAGTCTTGATGAGATCCTCATCAAAGCTTCCCTTTACTCTTTGGACAAGGCTGTGGCTTATTACTACATTTGTTTTTTTGTTTTTTTTTTTTTTTAGTTGGAGTCTCACTCTGTCACCCAGACTGGAGTGCAGTGGTCTCTCCCGGCCACTGCAGCCTCGACCTGCTGGGCTCCGGCGATCCTTCCACCTTAGCCTTCCAAGTAGCTGGAACTACAGGCGTGCGCTACCACGCCTGGCTAATTTTTTGATTTTATGTAGAGATGAGGTCTCCCCAAGTTGCCCAGGCGGGTCTCGAACCCGCGGGCTCAGACAATCCACTCACCTCAGCCTCCCAAAGCGCTGTGATTACAGGCTGAGCCACCAAGCCCGGCTACCACATTTGTTAATTGACATAAAAAACATGACTGGTTGTTTTATTTTGTTTTGTTTTCAACTTAAGTTCTTATTTCATATTCTGAAACTTGGGTATCTTTCCCTAAAAGAGAAAAAAATAGCATCATATGTCTTTTGAGCAAACCAGGAAGCCTCTTTCTGCCTTAACTTTTAATTTTCTTAACATTATCCACGAATTGCCTAAGAAATAGCCAAGCTATGGGCTAAGACACCAAGATTTTCTTTTCATCTGGCCAGTTTTATCTTGCCCCTTCAGGGTGAGAAATACCTCTCCTGTTCTTACCATGTACAGACAAACCCATTTATTAGAGATAATTTATTTTACCATAAAAATGATTAACAATTTGCATTTCTGGACACTTTGTGGCCTTATCATAAATTAGTATTTTTATGTTTTCCCATTTTGTGAAACATTATCTTGGATTTTTCAGAATTCAATCACAGATTTAAAGAGTGGACACTGAATGTCTACTATAAATTTTTCCAAAACAACATGCATAAATCTGGATAAAGAGAAAAAATAGTCTTAAAATGCATTATGCATATTCTTGGGCTCCAGAAGTCCTGTTATGGTCGATTTAGGACTGGACTACAGCTGGTCCATTTCCTCCATTTCATACCATTATCCAATAACAGAAACCGGGATTCACAACCTCTTTAGGAGCTTGTACAAATGCCTGCAAGCTGGAAAGGAAATCATTAACTTCCAAGGTAAGTATGTAAATGTCTACCTATATATCTAAAAGCATAGCATGTATCAATTTCTTTGTCAATTAGTATTTTTAACAACCTCATCACATGTAAAAGCAATTTATAATGTACATGTTCTCTTAACAAATATTACTGGACGTGAATAATAGTTACTTAAAAATCACAACCAAATGAGAATCCAATGAATTACTTATTGCCAAATCACATCAAAATCAAAAGTGTAAAAATTCCTGAAAATAGAAGGCTATGGGCCTCAAAAGTAAAGTGTTTAAAATAGCTCAGAGTCACAGGACTCTACTTTTGACAAAAACATCTCCAGATGACTCTATGTTTTATCCTGTGCCTACTCTCGGAGATTCTAAAATCTCAGAGGATGTCTCATATCACCAAAGCATTTTTGTTTATATTCAGTCATTGATCAAAATTCTCTAGCACCTACTACATGCAAGACATGATGGTAGATTGTAGAAATAGAGTGATAAGCAATCTTTATTATTGTGAAACTTCCAGCACAGTGGGAGAGACAGTCAATAGACAAATGTACAAACATATATAAAAGCAATTGCAATTTGAGACAAGTGCTAAGAAAAAAAGAAAACAACAAAGAGTACTGAGATCAAGAAGCCAGGGAACATTGACGTCAGATTGGGAAGGTCAGGGAAGGCTTTTTGAACAGGTCAGATTTAAGCAGAGACTTGAAGAAGGAGGAGCCAACTCTATGAAGATGTTTGGGCAGAGTGGTTTAGGTATAGGAAGCAGCATGGGCAGAAATGCCTAAGCAGGTCCCAGCTTGCCTTGTCCGTGAATAATTTGTGATTACTCACAAGTAACTGGGGAGGGGGCATGAGCAGCGTGGGGCATGAGAGGAGCTCGGGCAGTTGGCCCAGACCCTTTGACACAGGGAAGTTGTACATGGGTGGGTTTTATTCTAAGTGCAATGGAAGCCCACTGACAATCTTTTGTTGCTTATTTGTTGTTATTTTTTAAAGCTTGGGTATGGCCTAACACTTTGTGTAGTGGTTGAACACATAGCTCTAGAGCCAAAGTGTTCAGGTGGGAATTCTAGCTTTGCCTCTTTGAGACAGAGTGATCTCAGGCATGTTCCAACCTGTCTTTGCTCAGTTCCTCATGTATAAATGGGAGTAATAACACTATCTACCTCATAAGGTTGTTTAGCAGATGTAATACATGTGATATCCTCTATATATATATCTTAAAATGAAGATTTGTCTTTGAGAAGATCATTGTGAGTTCCCCCATGAACAATTAGCTGGTCAAGGGCAAGTAGATGGTTAGATTGGCTAGAAGGCTGTTAAATTTAGGGGGTGAGAAATATGATGGAAGCTGCAAGTGAGGTGATGAAACTGGAGATGGTAAGGAGGGTCAGATTCCTGGCTTCTTTTGGAGGTAGTGTTGATAGAACTTGGTAATAGATTAAATGTAGAACATGAGGTGAAGAGACGCATTTAAAAAATAATTAGTTTCTGGCTTAACTAACTGGGTGGATTAAAAACTACCATCGTCAATCATCATCATCATCACTATCATCCTCCAAAACAACATTTATTGAACCAGTGCTGCATACCAGGCAGACACTGTGATAAATGCTTTATAAACACTTCTTAAGATGTGGGGGACTGGGGTACAAAGACATTTGCCAGAAGAGAACGTCAAGAGTTCAGTATTGGAGATGTGAAGTTTGAGATGACCCTGAGATATTAGGTGAAAAGGTCAAGAAGCCAGCTGGGTAGCTGACTCCATAAAAATCAGAGATGACTGGTTTGGAGATAATATTTGAGAGTCATGAACTTCTCAGTGCAATTCACCACCATATTCTTTTATATAGTGGCTTAGACTGTTACAATAATACTTTTATCTTTTTTGGAATAATTTTTTTTAGCCCAAGACTTGCTTTCTAACAACCTTAGTGTCAATTGAATTTTCAATCAGTTCTCCATAATATAAAATAAAGTACTGCATTAAAATTTCTGACTCTGAAACAGAAGTCTCTTGAACTCAACTTGCTTGATATGAGGTTTGTGTTGTCTGTGAAACATTTCCTAATCAAAACACACACACACAAAAAAGCAACAAAACAAAACAAACTATAGTTCAACTTATGGCCTGAAATCAACAGAATTATATTTAATTCATATGGATATAGAAAATCATTTATTTACAGTGTTTAAATTGACATTTAAACAGTTTTTCCAATCCCACACAGTTAGTGGCATAAGGTCTTGAGAAAGCATGAAACAATTTTTTTTATCCGCCTCATATTTCATCGAGCTTGCCAAACACAGTTCATTTTCCATAGAAATTTGCAAACCTGAGTAGTGGCCAAATTTTCAGAGCCGTTGAATGTAAGCCAATGAATAAAATTGTTAAACCCTTTGATTCCCCCCACTTTTTTTTCCCTTAAAAAGTAACATAGCGTGTGCCTAAGAGTTTTATGATTTGACATCTATTACCCACAGCACTCAGGCGTGTTTCAGAAGTCTGTATGGACATTTCAGTACGGAATGAACGCAGGCAGGCCCTTTTGGGAACATTCATTTGCAGCCTTGTTATCCTTAGACGGGAAGTCTACTCCTTCACACTTTCATCGACATTTTTCAGAAGGCAATGGCATCAACTTTAAAATATGGACAATTTCAAGGGCTTTAAAGTTTGAAAAATTTTAAAACAAATCCAGAATAGGCAAAAGTTACATGTTGTCCCAAAATGTGATAAATTCCAGAAGTTATGCTTGATAGTACATTCAGAGACCACTAGCAAACCTTTATTTTGAGGCTTTCATCCTGTTAGCAGAATGCACTGATTCAAACAAAACCGTGAGTGTGAAGCAGGATGAAACTAGTTATCATCATGAAAAAAAATGTTCACAGCCATTGGTCCATTGTACCCAAGAATATTTTGGAAATAGGAAGTATATGGAAACAAACAAAAAGAGTAATAAAAATTAATAATTAAAATATTTCAGAACTTAATATAGTTCTCTTAGTGGATGATAACATCTTGTAAGGATGTTGGGTTTTTCTTTAACCCAATGATCACTGTGGTATTCGCTTCACTAGACTGCTTTCTTCATTGGCATTTCTTGTTAATTTCATTTTTTATTCATAATACTGAAAATGCACAATAATCCCAAGAGGTAATACTCTAATTGTTTTTTTTAAGTTCTAGAAAATAAATACTTCCCCTGAAAAAAGACAAAGGGTAATAACAATTAATTACTGAATTTCGGCTATAAGAAACCCACTAAACTGTGAGGGTCCACTGTGCTTCAGTGGCATCTAATCTATTTGGAGATGCCAGGTACCTGGGATACAAAAGCAACAGTAAGTTCCCCAAAACTGCCACAGGTAGGAACCGTAGACATGCAGAGAAAGTAGCTACCAATCAAAAATGAAGGAATCAGGGAGAAGCAAGGCTGAACCGTGAAGGTGGAGCATAATTTTGTCATTAAAGGCCTAGAAGCAAAGCTGAGCAGAAGGGTCTCAATGTACTGTGGGTCAGTAGTTGTAGCTCCATGCTCAGTGTGGCCCCTGCCAAATCACATAGGTGAATTTGCAGGATTGATGGTGACCTTAGAAGGGCTAAGTATAACTGAGGAAGGATTACTGCAAGGGAAGAAGAGCCAGTATTCATTTTAAAAAATATAACAGCTTTGTCAAAATAAAATTTACATATCATACAACTCACTCATTTGAAGTGTACAGTTTAATGGTATATTTACAGAGTTGTGCAATCATTACCACAATCAATGTTAGAACAATTTCATCAACCAAAACGAAACCTGCATTCCTTAACTGTCACCCTCCCCAAATCCTCCATCCCTTTCAGTCCCTGTCAACCACTTCTCTGTCACTCTATGGATTTTCCTATTCTGAACATTGTATATAAATGAAATCAATCATATAATATGTGATCTTCTGTATCTGACATCTTTCACTCAGCATAATGTCCCCAAGGTTCATCCATGCTGTACCATATATCAGTACCTCATTCCTTTTTATGACTGAGTAATATTCCATTATATGAATAGACCGCCTTTTGTTTATCCATTCATCAGTTGATGGACATTTGGATTGGTTCCACTTTTTGTCTATTATGAATTGTGCTGTTATGAATATTCAGGTCCAAGCAGTTTTTATGCAGACATATGTTTTCATGTATATATTTCTTGGGAATATACCTAGGAGTTGAATTGCTGAGTAAAATGGTCACTCTGTGTTGAACATTTGGAGAAACTGCCAAACTGTTTTCCAATCATTTTACACCTTCACCAGTAATGCCTTAGGGTTGCACATCCTCACAAACACTTTTTAAAGCCATGTTAGTGGGTGTGATGTGGCATCTCACTGTGATTGTGATCTGTCTTTCCCTGATGGCTAAAGATAGTGATCACCTTTTCATGTGCTTATTGACCATTTATATATCTTCTTCAGAGAAATGTCTCTTTAGAGCCTTTCCTTATTTCTAATTGAGTTCTCTTCTTATTGTGGAATTGTAAGAGTTTTTTATATTCTTGATACATGTCTTTTATCAGATATGTGAGTTAACATTTCATTCAGATGGTTTGTTCCCTCCAGCACTCACCTAAATTCTACCTTTACTGTACCAGGGAGACCCGAAGAAAACCCATAATTTATTTATAAAAAATTGTGTATTCTTTTTTTTTTATTGGAGTCTCACTCTGTCGCCCAGACTGGAGTGCAGTGGCCACTCCCGGCCACCGCAGCCTCGACCTGCTGGGCTCCGGCGATCCTTCCACCTCAGCCTTCCGAGTAGCCAGAACTACAGGCATGCGCTACCACTCCCGGCTGATTTTTTGATTTATTGTGGAGATGAGGTCTCGCTGCCCAGGCGGGTCTCGAACCCGCGGGCTCAGGCAATCCACTCACCTCAGCCTCCCAAAGGCGCGGGATTACAGGCTGAGCCACCGAGCCCGGCGTGTATTCTTACATGTTTAAACTTGTCACCTTCAAAGTACACTTTGATGCAAAACACCTATCGAGATGCTCTTTCCTCTGCTCAAAACAGTTTTTGAGCTTGTCCATTTGGATGCCTTGTAGTGCCTTCTGCTGTTTCTTGTTTCACCTCTTCCACATTAGCAAAATGTTTCCTTTGAAGGATTTTTTTCATTCGAGGAAACAACAAAAAGTTGCTGGGAGTGAGATCTTGTGACTAGGGAGGGTGGCACAGGGGTCATGCCGTTTTTGGTCAAAGACAGCTGCACTCTCATCGCTCTGTGGGCAGCTTGTTTGTGTAAGTCACCCATCATGAAGTGGGCAAATGCGTTGAGCAAATTTCAAAAAAAAAAAAAATTCACTGAAACCGAATGCAGCCTCTCACAACAACGCTAGCTAGTACACTGATGCTGGATGGGTTCCTAGAACACTTACCTAGAGCAGAAAGCCTGTACTACAAGGGGCCTGCCCTCCAAAAAATAATTCTGTTTTTTCGTGTGTCCTCCCTCATATACTGGCATATGTCAATGTAACCATCTACCACAATGTTTTAACTTTCGACTTTTCCTCCTAATGAGTGTTCTGGGTCTCAGCCTTGTGTGCCCAGGGAGGCTTTTCAGAATTGAGAGCTCCCCAGGGTGTCTGACTCACAGAATCATAGTGACCCAAGGCTTTCTCCCTCCCAGGGCCTCTAGTGGTGCATTCCAGCTGGGGAGCCTGCCTGGCCAGCTCTACTAGCACTTTGAGCAGTGTCCCTGCCTCCTTCTCTGTACCCACACTGGACAGGGGTACTGCGTGATGAGTATGGGGGGTCAATTCTGCCTGGAACTGCTGTTACTGCTGAGGTGTAAGGACCCCAGAGAGGTAAGAAGATAGGGTGTGTGTGTTTCAGGCTCTGTGTTTTGTGTCTCCGCTATTAGCAAGGCCAGTCCAAAGCCAGTAAGACAAGAAAGACTTCATGGATAATAATCCCAGAACAGCATCAGGGAGAGGTGAACACAAGCAGGGAAGAATGAAAGAAGCAACAGCATTTGCTTCTTTCTTGTCTTACTTGAGTCTCTTTCAACATCTAAGTTTAGATGGCTCAAATGACAGTTAAAATGTCTCTGCCTGTTGCCTTAGAAGAAGATTGGGAGCCTTCTAACCAGGCTGACTGGAATGTTACTTACATATCATTGCCAAGACACTCATATTTGTATTGAAAGCTTAGAGCAAATCATAGTGAAAACTCACCATTTCTGTTGCCTTTTTTTCTTTTGGCTATTTTCTCAGCTTTTGAAAATCAACAGAATTTGACTTTAACATGTATATTGGCTTATAATGTTACTGTTGCATAGGTCTTAGTGATCTTCCAATCATGTGTTTTTGTGCCACAGGTAAGGAAATTGAGGGTCAGAGTAGATCAGGCATTGACAGGGTTACTAGGCTAATCCAGAACAGAATTTAGACAAAATATCATTGCTATGGAACCTCTCTTTGGATCTCAATGATTAGGTACTGTATAATGACTGACGGCTTTCCACAAGGGCATAGGTTGCTCTTTTCCCCAATTAGATGATGGATCAAGATTCTATAACATTTTATAAGCAATGTGGGTACTGATGTGGAACCACAAAATGTGATCCACCTCTTTCCTTGTGGCTATGTCATGCAGCAAAGACAGATGGCTGGTTCATAAAACCTTCATTTTGTTGCTTGCATACAATAAAGGCAGCCTCTAGTGCAAACCTTAGTTTTTTATGGTTCTAGCTTTTTTCATGATTTCATGGAAAGAAGCTGAAAATCCATATTTTCTTATTATTAGTTTGGAATGTTACCAAAGTGTTCACAGAGCTTAGATACTTGCTGGTTTCATAGAGCTTCAAGTAAAAGTTTCTTTGACTCTTTCCTAAAGTAGCAGAGTAAACATTGGTTGATTTGGTGGAATTGTGTTTTAACACCAAGAAGGTGAAATCTTCAGCTTTTCTAAATAGACTTTTTATCTATTACCTTAAACTATGTGAGCAGGCCACTTCAATTCACTTGCAGATTGTTCTTCTCTCTATCATGTGCACACACCACCATATGTAAAAAGTAATTTAAAGATATGTGCAGCAACTTGGATAGATTTAGAGTCTGTATGAGATACTGAGTAATCTATCACAGAAGTGGAGAACTGAGTACCACATGTTCTCACTGATAAGTGGACCCTGAACAATTATCATAATACTACAAGAAAGGGATTAGCAGTAGTGGGAAACTGCCAGGAGAGGGAGAAGGGAGGCACACTTCATCAATAAGGCTACCTGATCTCAAACCAGGTGATGTGGGGACCAAAGTGAGGCCCAAACTTTACCTATGCAATGGCCATTTGTATACCTAACCCCGAATTATACCCCACATCTTTAAAATAAAAATTTTAAAGATATATGATTATTTGGTTTGTTAAAAGCCAAGATGTTTTTGAAGATAATTTTCTGCTTTAGATCATGATTATTTACAATTTGTTAGATGATTCCATTTTGTAGGCATAGTTTTATATTGTGATTCTGATTATATATAGAAATAGCAACTAGAAAATAAATCAGCTCATGTGGTGGTGATTGCAGTCTCCTGGATACCTATTACTGTTCATCAGGAACATTTTTTCCTACTTGAATGGGAAAACAAAGCCACAAAGGCAGTAAATCGCTTTGCTTTTCAAGGTAAATCCTGCTGATAGGAACTGCAGATTTTAGCAATGTTAAATAAGTATTTTTAAAAATCGACAATTGTCTTTAAAATAAATAGATTTTGAAATTGATTGGTTGTACCTATTTTCAGATTAAGTAAAGTCATTGTGGAAACCAGATTGAACCTAAGTTCCTCATCACGGGGAGAAAATGGGATTTTGTGAACCTGCAGAGCCTGAATTTGTTATTGCATGCAGCTGTGCAAATGAGCAAACATTTCCTTCTCTAGCCAGGACCCTGTGGAAGGAACCAGTTTGGACTGCTGCCTTGATAGCTAACATTTGTGGAGGATGCAGTGTGCAGGAAGCTGTTGAGATATTTGAACTTTTTCATATATTTTAATCTGGGCATTGGATGCCAGGAAGAGAGTATATGAAAACTGATTAGTTCTGCTTCAGTATCATGCTAGGGATATAGGGGAGAGACAAAGCCTGGGTTCTCTTTTAAAAAATCATTATTTCACACTGTAGCTTTCTTTGAACTAATCAATAAGAAAAACACAGGACTTTGCAGTTTCTAAGAGCACTGGATTTGTGTTTATTTGTTTTCAAGCCATCCTTTAGAACCAGGGCAGTCATGAGGACCGTCTATGCACAGGTTCACACCCACAACTGGGATTGATGGTCGTCCTCTTGTTGCCATGGCAATGCTGCCCTGGTGTGAGGATACTTGCCTGTATTTGCAGAGGTCTCCTTCCTTCTCTGTGGTGGTTGATCCATGAAACTGCAGAACAGTTATTGGTTTAGAGGTTCTTTAGTTTGATTAGCAATTGGCTTCTTAACTCATCTTTAGGAAGTCAAATTGGTAGGAAAAATTAAGTCACAGGAGACCAGTTTCATGATTGAATTCACATTTGCTATTAGAAATTGGTATAGGTTGCTTTAGTTGGAATTCCAGAGGCAGACAAAAAATTAGTTTACCTTTCAAATGGCTCTCATCAAAAACAGGACGTGTATGTGTGTGCGTGTGTGTGTGTGCACGCGCGTGTGTGTGTGCATGTGTTTAAAATGAACCTCATTTCTTATTAAAGAACTCCTCATTTGTACATTGAAGATAGAGACAATTCTATAAAGTTGTGAGAATTAAATGAGCTAATATATGTCATGTGCTTAGAACAGTGCCTGAAATATAAAAAGTGCCCAATAATGTTCATTGTTATTACTATCATCATTTTTATATTTATATACCCAGTATTTTGAATTTTTAATGCTAATTATGGTGCATTGAGCAGATATTAAGCACACCAACCAATTTCCAGGCATTTTTCTTAATCTCTCTCAAGGAACTTGTCATCAAGATAGAAGACCAAAATAGATAGAAGTGATTGCTTAAAAGAGAGACATGTTCAACACAACCTGGAAAACCTCTAGGCCTGTGCATTCTGGCCCACATGCACCAATGAGAGAAGGTTTCTAGAAGAAGAGACATTGAGCTGATGCTCATTGATGGTTGCTCTCCTGTGTGAGGGGTATGGGGGAAGAAGGGAGTGGGTAAACCTCACTTTGAGGAGTGCCTTGAATTTGGTCTTTGGACAAATAGAATGTTTGATGTCTTGGGTCCATCAGATAGTCTAGGTTGCCCAAAGTTGACTCATCTCCTCTCTTTATAACATACTGCTTTATTTTCTCCATGACTGTAGGGGTTTTACTTTGTAGCAATTTTGTAACACAATGTGCTCATTGAATAATAATTTCACAGCAAAAAAAACACCCCTATTCATCAAATAATTATCTTGGACAGTGGTCATTCTGAAAGTTGTGAGAATTAAGGCATCTTAAATTCTTGCCTACTATTATGGACAAAACTACTCATTTCTCTGCTGAATCCAAGGAAATCTCAGAACAGAACTCTTTCCAGACAAACTAAATGAACTCTAATTCAGTTCTTACACTAATGGCTAATGGTTAGGTTATTCTTCTCCTCTTTAACACTCAGGTAGCACAATCATATTAATATAATATCTCAAGAAACAAACAACACACTTCTTTTTAAGTAACTTTTGAAGAAGCAAATAATGATTCTAATTTCTGTAGGAATTTTTTTAGTTTTTAAATTTTTATAGATTGAAGAGTTCCAAGTGAAGTTTTCTTACATGGATATATGGCACAGTGGTGAAGTCTGGGCTTTTAACAAGATAATTTGGATTTAGAGACATCAGGTGACAGTCCTAGGGCAGCAAATTTCTTTATCTTGCAAATTATCTTCATCTTGCAAATTCTCTATAACATCCCTGCCATTCCCAAGCTGCTTCTATTTTTTAGGTACAAAAGGTGAAGAAAGGGAAAAACCTGTTGTATATAGCTTTATATCAAGTTTACCAACTTTAAAATAGGAAATCTTGGTTTTTCTTTCTCAATGATGTAAAAACATACACATGAACTTCTGGATTTGTTCAGAGCCTCATTATTCTGTATATTAAATTCTGGACACAGACCATGACTCAAAATTGACATTGTTTTCTGGAAGAGAATTACTCATCCTCAGTAGTGTTAACATTCAAGGACAGAATTATTTGTGGTGGGGACTGTTCTGTGAATTGTAGGATGATTAACTGCATCCCTGACCTACACCCAGAAGATACCAGAAGCATCACTCTAACCCCCACTCCACTCTACCCCTATGTTTTGATTCCAGACGCTACCAAACATTCCCGAGGAGACACAACTGTCATTGGTTGACAACCATTCATCTGGCGGAAAACAGTTTGGTAAAGAGGTCCTTAAAGTGGAATTAACAGAACCGTGACCAATGCCAGACTGACAAGGAAGGGGTCTGGGTTGAGAGTCACTGTCCACAAATGCTCAGCCCTAGAAAGAAGGTGAAAGGAATACATTCAGAGAGAGGTGGTCTCAAGACTTGACCTCCACTGAGCCCCATGCAACCCATGACACTCACCTGGTGAATTTACTCTATTACCCTCAGGGTGTGTATTGAGTCTCGGGGCCAGCAAAGAACAGTATCTTGGAATGTCAGATATGAGAATGTGAAGATTACGCAGGGTCGCAATCAGTAAGGGAGGTGTTCCAGTGGTTACATGGTCATAGATGATGCTTTGATAAGTGACAGATATGTTTCCCTTTGGATGAAACCTTTGGCATAGAAAACTTACACGTTACGTTCAAATTCTATATCATTTATGTAGTGTTCCCTTTGGAGGGTCTGCAGAAACAGGAGAAGTCTCCCTTTTGAATATAACAACATTTATTGAATGAATATAAGCCAACGTTTATTGAGCTCGGTGCTCATTAACATGAAAGGACTCAGAAAGATTTTAGCAAATTTTATAGACAAGAATACTGAGACATAGAGAGGCTAAAAAATGTGTCTATGTTTCTACAGCAGATAAGCAATGATCATGATTGTGAACCAGACAGACTAGTTATGGAGGCTCCACACTGCACCACCACCCCGGGAAGCCATCTTTGCACTTCTGTGGACACTTTACTGACCCCAGAGCCCCCACATTCCACAGCCAAATAAGAAGCTTGGAAAATTATTTGGAGAGGAAAACATAATTTGACTGTTTGAAGGAATTGAGATGTCATAATTTTTTTAAATTAAGCAGAAAATAAATTCTAGGACCTGGAATATTTTTTGTTGACCATAAGTCAAGGATATTTGCAAAGGAGCTTTATTGATTTAGATATTTTTGATAAAGGATTCAGGCATGATTTATCGTGGTAAATGATTTAGGACCAGATGACCTCTCCTTTCTTCTCTTCTCGATGTTCTTACTCCTCACCAATCCCAGCCCAATTTTATTCCTCAATTATTGTTCATCTTCTAGAAGAGTCAGGTATTTCAGATGAGGCCAGGATGGACTATTCCCAACAGGATGTATTTTTGAGTAACTAAATATCATCCAGTGACCCTTGCTGACAAGACTCCAGATCAAATAATGGCAAAAGGTATTAGAAGCCAAATCACACACACAAAAAGTAAAAACTCCAACTAACAAGAATTTCACAACAAACATAGATTGATGACTATTTGATTAAAGCAATACAGGGTACTTTTAGATGTCACTATGTTCTGGAAACGTAGGAACTTAGTTGTAGCAGTTTTTCTCTTGTGAGCTTTATGTTAAGCTGTTCATGGTAGGATTTATTATATTAGTTTGTTCGAATTAATACAATTGTCTGATATTTTATATTTGTCTTTAAGTCTTGTCCTTAAAATCATTCTTGGCATTTTCAGATGTGTAATTCTTTGATCCTCCATCTTCAATGCATGCTATCAAGATAGGTGGCAATGGAGATACAGCCTGAAAATGAGCGTGTTGGTCTCTGTTTTCCTTTGCCTTTTCTAATAAGTGAACTGTGAGGATTTTCTGGTCAATTGGAGTTGTTATTCATTGTTTAGTACCAAGGACAAAATTTCAAATTTAGAGGAAAAGTCTGTATTTTCATTTTGTGTGGAATCGGGAAAGGAGGCTATAAACTTTTGGACAACTTGACCATTTTTACTTGATGGAATTTTTGTATTGGAAGAAGTATAATGTGCCTTGGTGTCAGTAATGACTACCATAGCTATATATTGTCTAAATGATTGGAATAGGGAGTTTTATTCAAATTTCAAATTACTCCAATGGCAGTGTCTCCACTTGTGTCCTTTTACTACAGGTAAACCCAGTGTGCATATATACGTGTGTGCGAGTATGTGAGTGTGAATGTGTGACCCCTCTGTGTTACACTGTGCCATTGGTTTGAACCACCAAATAGCAAATAGAAAAGAATGTAAATATTTTCTGATGTTTACAGGCAGCAAATCACTCTCAGGGATGGACAAAAAATGTTTTTCTTACTTTTATCTTTTGGTCAGCTTAAACTTTGGCTTCTTATCAAGAAACCCTAGGTCAAGGACAGACTTCCCCTTTTCCCTCCAGTGTGGATGTAGCTGGTAGAGGTCTGGAAATAAAGGGCCATTGCTTTGGTGCTAAAACATTTCCTCGTACAAGCAGAAAAATCTAATATATGTGAACTCTGAATTTGTCTGTCCTTAAAAAAATGTAGAGGGGGAGACATTTTAGTGTGTGTGACTTAGCCTGAGGCAGAGTGGCAATTTCACAGTTCTTAGAAAATTCCCATACAGGATCAGGATTACTGGCATGCTTGGGAAATAACTTGTGGATAGTTGAGACCTTCAGTATCAACCAGCAAATCTGTTTTGTTTAAAATCTTTGAATTAGTAGGAATTGTTTTTCTACCTCAGAAAGCAGTGATGTAGAGCAATGCTGTCTAATAAAACTTTGAGTAGTGATGGAAATATTCTGTATCAGGGCTGTCTAATATGGCAGACACTAGCCCTATGTGGCTATTTAGCACTTAAAATGTGTCTACTGTGCTGAAAAACTGAATTTTAAGTTTTATTTAATTTTAATTTATTTAAATGTAAATAGCCATATATGAGGGGAAACCCAAAGCCCATAATTTACTTATTAAAAATTGTATATTATTCTTACATGTTTAAGCTTCAGTCACCTTCAGAGTGCGCTCTGTTTAATTCAATACACCTATCGAGATGCTTTTCCCACTGCTCCAGAGTTTTGAACTTGTCAAATTTGACTCTTTTTAGTGTTTCTGTCATTTTTTGTTTCACCTCTTCCACATTGGTAAAACGTTTTCCTTTGAAAAAAAAATTTGGGGAAACAATAAAAAGTCTCTCGGGGTGAGATTGAGTGGATAGGGAAGATGGGACATGGGGGTCATGCCATCTTTCGTCAAAAACTGGAGAACACTCAGCGTGATATGGGCAGATGTGCTTGTAAATCACTGATCATGAAATGGGCAAATGTGTTGAAAGAGACTCAAAAAAAAGAAAAAAAATCCACTGAAGATGACTGCATCCTCTCACAATAACACTGGCTGGTTCCTAGAACACTTATCTAGTGAGGGAAGCTTGTACTACAAGGGGTCTGCCCTCCAAAAGATAATTCTGCTTTTTGGGAGATTCTCCCCTCATACACAATTTTTTACAAATAAATTCCGAATTTTGGGGGGTCTCCCCTTATAAGTGGTAATGGAAATGCGCCTGGAAATTAGTTTGGTGGCCTCTATTCTCCTTTGCTTTTTCTAATAAGTGAACCGTGAGCGTTTTCTTGTTAATTGGAGTTGTTATTTATTTATTTATTATTTATTTATTTATTTTTTGAGTTGGAGTCTCACTTTGTCGCCCAGACTGGAGTGCAGTGGCCGCTCCCGGCCACCGCAGCCTCGACCTGCTGGGCTCCGGCGATCCTTCCGCCTCAGCCTTCCGAGTAGCCAGAATTAAAGGCGTGCGCTACCACACCCAGCTGATTTTTTGATTTATTGTAGAGATGAGGTCTCGCTGCCCAGGCAGGTCTCGAACCCGCGGGCTCAAGCAATCCACTCACCTCAGCCTCCCAAAGGCGCGGGATTACAGGCTGAGCCACCGAACCCGGCTGGAGTTGTTATTTATTAAGGTTGAGCTCTTCAGACCCAATGTCATTAAACGTAGAGAGAAAAAGTACATTACAGCTAGTTGTAAGCTCAAAAGTGAAATTAGATAATTTATGAGTTTTAGGTCACCAGTACTGCAAGCAATTTTTTAAATCAAAAGAGAGCTCATAGAATTTAAAAAGTCACTGCGAACTCCAACTATTTGATGGTTTGGAGTTTAAACATTGTGTTTTGACTGTGACCTGCCCTGTGAACCCAGTCAAACACCAACAGAATTTCATCAAGAGCAGCCTTGACTGTCATTTCCCTATTTTGTCTCATTTGTGTTGTTTCTAATTATTCTTTCTTTATAGTGTTCATCTTTTTTTGTTGTTTGGGTTGTTTCTGCTAAGGTCTGTTCTTTTTTACCTTCACTCTTCTTTAGTCAAAATGCTTCTCTGCAAAATCAAGTACATGTGAACTGATTTATATTTAGAAGTTACCTAAAAGGAATGTACGAAGATCAAAAGTCATATTAGAAGGAACAAAAGAAAGATGTTTCTGGACTGAAGCAGGAAAAAAGGGAGAACAAACTTTTTTAAAAATTAAATTTGTTTCTGATTACAGAAGTCATGTTTGTTGTAGAAAAATTAGATCTTCATACAAATGACTGTGTGTTTAAATTTTTTATGTCACAGTCACGTATGACATTCACATATAATATATATTCTTGATATTAAATTTTATTTTATCACATTTTTCTCACTAATAAATTTTCTTCTAAAACACTTTTTTTTATTACAGTATTCCTTCAGATGAATGTTAGAAAATTTAAGTGAGCATGTGTCTGTAGTTCCAGCTACTTGGAGGCCGAAGGAGAAGGATCGCCTAAGCCCAGCAGGTCAAGGTTGCAGTGGATATGAGCATGCCACTGCACTCCAACCTGGGCGACAAGAGTGAGACTCCAACTCAAAAAAAAAAAAAAAAAAAGAAAGAAAATTTAAGTGAGGTCTGATTTCTTACTGGCATAGATCATGTTGTAATTAACAACTTTGCATATTTCTTTCTGTGCATTTTGAAGAGTGTCATAGGGTAATTCCTAGACATGTATTTGCACCCTGGAAAAAAGTTATACATGTTGAAACCCTCATCAACAAAGAATGAAAGCAGGGCAAATTTCAATTTATTGGTGATGCGGTAGTTGTTATGGTGAGATAGCAGTTTCCTTGAGATGGGTAACTCAATTTAAAAAAAAATTATATGTTTACTTTTGATTCGGACTAATTACTTTTTCATAAGTCAACTTTTGCAATTCATATTTTATAAAAAAAATTATCAGCATCACTGAGTTTTTAATTTCTTTTTTTTACTTTAAAATTTTTTATTTTAAAATTGTGGGGTACAATTCAGGGTTGGGTGCACAAATATTCATCGTGCAGGTACCCTTGTTGGTGAGGTGTGTCCCCCTCTCCCCAGGCAGATTTCGACTACTGTCACTCCCACCTCCCAACATTCTCACCCCCACAGTTTCCCCCTACTGTCAATCCTTTTCTTATGGTATTATGGTAGCTGTTCATGGTCCACTTATGAGTGAGAAAATGTGTTACTCAGTTCTCTGTTTCTGTGAAAGATCACTCAGTATTATAGACTCTAATTCCATCCAGGTTGCTGCAAAATTCATGATTTTGTTCTTTATAGCTGCATGATATTCCATTGTGTGTATGTACCACATTTTAAAAATCTAGTTCTCTTTTGATGGGCAGCACGTTTGAGTCAATGTTCTTGCTATTGTGAACAAGGCTGCAATAAACATACTTGTGCAAGTATCTTTTTTATAGAATGATTTTAGTTCTTCCAGGTATATTCCCAGCAGGGGGATTGCGGGGTCATATGGAAGGTTGATTTTTAGAATGTTTAAGAACCGCCACACTGATTTCCACAGAGGCTGTACTAGTTTACACTCCCACCAACAGTGTAGAAGTGTTCCCTTTTTGCTGCATCCTACCCAGCACCTGTTAATTTTTGAGTTGTTGATGATGGCCATTCTAACAGAAGTTAGGTGGTATCTCAGTGTAGTTTTATTTTTTTTATTTTATTTTTTTCATGATCAATATTTTTTATTATGGTTTTATGTGGTACAGTTAAGTGTTAGGTGTACAATTACGTTTCATTCAGGCACCCTGTTGATAAGAGGTGTTTCCCCGTCCCTAGACAGATATTTGCTACTGTTAATCCCATCTCCCCCCCCCATAGTTTCCCAGTACCGTCAGTCATTTTCTTATAGTACTACATTGGATGTTCACGGTCCATTATATGAGTGAGAACATGTGATACTCAGATCTTTGTTTCTGTGAAAGGTCACTCAGTATTATAGACTCTAGTTCCATCCAGGTTGCTACAAAATTCATGATTTTGTTCTTTTAAATGGCTGCATAGTATTCCATTATGTATATGTACCACATTTTTTAATCCAGTCCTCTTTTGATGGGCAGCATGGTTGTTTCCAGGTTCTTGCTATTGTGAACAACGCTGCGATAAACATGCGTGTGCAGGTATCTTTTTTATAGAGTGATTTGAGTTCTTCAGGGTATATTCCCAGTAGGGGGATTGTGGGGTCATATGGGAGGTTGATATTTAGAGCTTTTAGGAATCGCCACACTGCTTTCCACAGAGGTTGCACTAGTTTACACTCCCACCAACAGTGTAGAAGTGTTCCCTTTTCGCCACACCCTCTCCAGCAGCTGTTATTTTTTGAGTTGTTGATAATTGCCATTCTGACTGGAGTTAGGTGATATCTCAGTGTGGTTTTGATTTGCATCTCCCTGATGATTAGTGAGGTGGTATCACATTACCAGACTTAAAACTTTACTATAAAGCTACAATCATCAAAACAGCTTGGTATTGGTATAGGAACAGGCATATAGATCAATGGAATAGAATTGAGATTCCAGAAGCAAAACCTCAATTTCTCAACCAACTCATCTTCGACAAGCCCTCCACCACCTACCACTGGGGAGAGGAGAATCTATTCAGTAAATGGTGCTGGGAAAACTGGCTGACCACATGCAGAAGATTGAAATAGGATCCCTATCTATCCCCATGCACAAAGGTTAACTCCAAATGGATCCGAGACCTAAATGTAAAACCTCAAACCATAAGAACCTTAGAAAAGGAAGGAAATACCCTCATGGAAATCGGAACTGGCATCCAATTCCTGAACAAAACCCGAAACCCACAGGTCATAAGAGAGAAGATAGACAAGTGGGACCTTATTAAACTGACAAGCTTCTGCAAGGCCAAAGAAACCATCAAGAGAGCAGGGAGACAGCCTACAGACTGGGAAAAAATATTTGCCAACACCAGGTCTGACAAAGGGTTAACATCCTGGATCTACAAGGAACTAAAACGTGCTGAAAAGAAAAAAACAAACAACCCCATTATCAAATGGGCAAAAGATATGAACAGACACTTCACAAAAGAGGACATCCGAGCAGCCAACAAACACATGAAGAAATGTTCAACCTCAGTGTAGTTTTAATTTACATCTCCTTGATGACTAGTGAGGCTGAACATTTTTTCATGTATCTGTTGGCTGCTCATATGTCTTCTTTTGAGAAGTATCTATTCATATCTTTTGCCCTCTTTGTAGTGGGACTGTTTGTTTTTTTTTTTTTCTTTTCAGCACATTTGAGTTCCTTGTAGATCCTAGATGTTAGGCCTTTGTCAGACATGGAGTTGGCAAATATTTTTTCCCAGTCTGTGGGCTGTCTCCCTGCTCTCTTAATGGTTTCTTTGGCTTTGCAGAAGCTTGTCAGTTTGATGAGGTCCCATTTGTCTATCTTATCTCTTATGGCCTGGGCATTTCGGGTTTTGCTCAGGAATTGGTTGCCAGGTCCAACTTCCATAAGGGTGTCTCCTGCATCTTATAAGTTTCTTACAGTTTGAGATTTTACGTTTAGGTCTCTGATCCATTTAGAGTTAATTTTTTTGTATGGGAATAGGTAACAACTTTTTATTCCAAGAGTTTATCTGTCTTTTTAGCTTTATTCCAAAGATATAGCATAGCATTGTAAATAATCTACTGTCACTTTTTACTGATTTAAATATTATTTAGTATAAGTTTGGGTTTATTAGTGCATTTGTGATCACTATTGCTATTTATTTTATCCTAGACTTTGAATTTTTTCATTATTATCTTGTGCTTTTCTTTCATATTTAATCCAAATGCCTACAATATTAGGAAGTTGACTAAACTTGGTTTTTAATAAATTAGAAAGGCTCTCTTTTATTAAATTATATCACCTTATGTTTTACTATACAGTGACAGCCACATAGGTGTAAATGACAGAATTTTGTCAGTGGCAACCATCTGCCAAATTTGGGGAGTTAGGAACTAAAATACTTTCAAAGTGACTGTGGAACTTCTAGAATAACAATCCCAAAGCCAATACACTTTATTTGCTAGGGAGGGAGACTATGTATACAAAATAAGCTACATATATGAAGATGTAGATATACATTAAGGAAAAGAAGTGACAGCCGAGAGCAGTAAGGAACAATTAGAACAAAAGACCAGCACGAGGCCAGTTAAGAGAAACATAAGAGCATTATTTTCAAGACAACACATCTTGCTGATGGGTGTTCATCATTTTCATTCTGAACCATCGAGAAGATGCTATATTGTGATTAATATACCTTGTTTAATGTAGTAAAACAATATCCATTGTAGAAGACTGCCATGAAAATGGTTATATTATATTAAAAATATGTTTGGGCATTTAATAGACAAGTTTTAGTTTTTTGTGAAATTAACTTATGCAATACATATAAGTTAATAGTGAAAAAAAGGTCTTCAGAGTCCAAAGTCTGATATTTTTCCTGTAACTCAAAATGTGATATGAATGTGTGGTTATACATAAGTGTATATGTGTGAGTGAGTGTGGAGGAAGGGAAGGAGGGAGAAAGAGAGAGAGAAAGAGAGAGAATGAGAATGAGAGAGAATTATTTTGTCAATGACTTTTCTAAATATAGAATCATCTCATTATATCAAGGTAAAGGGTGGGGCATATATTTTGGAACATCTCTTTCTCTCTCTCTCTCTCTTTCTCTCTCTCAGTATTTTGTTCAAGCAAGTCACTGACAAAATAATTCTCCTTAGCCTTGTCCAGATATGCTTTATATTTCTTGGAGAATCAGTTTGCTGGTATGATGTAAATATGACCTACACTTTAAAAACACTAGTATAGAAGCATAATATGTCATCCATCTAGAGCTAGAGAGTCCCCAGGTCGGTTAATTCAGGGGCATGAGTATACCGTAAAGAACCTAGGGGCTTTCCATCTTTCTGCTTGCCCCTTCTGATCACAAGATAGTGGGGGCAATTCTAGGCATCATATTCTTATAAAGACAAACAGCACTTTTTCTTAGTATGCATCTATATATATTTAATTAGAGGGAAATATTTTTCCCAGAAGCTCTTCCTCTCCCAACAGACTTTCCCTTGGCCTCATTCCACTGAGTTAGGTTTCACTCCCATCTCTAAGTCAATCACCAGCAAAGGTAAGAGAGTATCAGTAATTGATGCCATAGTTGACATAGAGGAATGAACATTCGCTTCCTGGGACAGGGAAGGAGGCTCATCTCTCCTGAAATGGTGGAAGGCCAAATGCTGAGATTAATTCCAGCTCTGCCAAAAAGGGAGAAGTGGTAAAGAAAAAAAAAACAAAAACTGTGAGACAGCTAGCTAAGGATATTTGCCACATTTGCCAGAGCATTGGGGCCATACTTCTGTCGTAGTATTCATACCATTTGGTCTTCTCTTATTGTTATTTGTGAGCTTATTTTATTCCTTTGCTAGATTCTAGATTCCTTAAGAATGAGGACTTACTATTTTCACCAGCACATGGAATAGTGCCTTGCCCTAGAGAGTGCTTAATAAATGTTTATTCAATTTATTAGACTTGGTCCATGCAAATTGAGTAAAAGTGTTCTTACCTTTTAAAAATTGAATCTAAATTCTTTGAAATCACATTGTTTGAATATCAGCACCCTTCCAGTAAAGTTATGTTTATTCATTCCAGAAAATGATTAAGGAGACTTAATCATAAAGGTACTAGAATAAAGTTACTGTGGGTGCTGTGTAAGGTAAACCCTGTGAAGACTGTTTACAATTCTGTGTGGGCATATGAGGAAAAAGGGATTCAAATATAAATATAAGTGGGATAGGAAACTTGTTTTGAGTTCATCTTATGCATCTCTTAACATTTTGAAGACTATGCAGTACAATTTATCATCTTAAAGATTATGAAGTGAAAGAAATGACTTGTATATAAAATCACTGTGATTCTCTATTTGAAGATCCATTAATAAATTTTTTTGAAAACAAATTACTTAAATAATTTTAAATTCAGCACATTAGTATACATATCACATAATTTCATTAAAAATATTTTTCTGTAGAATGAGATCAAAAGACCAGATTTTGATTACTAATGTAGTGTAATGTATAAAGCCAGTGTTCCAAGCCTTCATCTGTTTTGTAAAATAAACATTCTTTCAAAAGTTTATCTTTTTCAATGTAAAGAATTTTTCATATAAACTTCCCCTCATTTGGTTCAGGTTCAGTGACTATATATGTTCATAAATTTTCACTTCTTCAACTATTATAACTGATGTATAAACTTCCACTGTTTAAAAAGATTTGACATAGTATAATTTAGATTTTCTCTAAAGAGAAATATAGTCCTTATTTGCTTGCCAAATTGTCAATTTATAGGTGTCAATGAGCAGTGCCTACATTATTCAAGAATACTCACTTATATTGTTTCAAGTGATAAGAAAATTTAAGTATCATTCAACACAAAGACATGAAAATTTAAGTTACATTCAACACAAAGACATGAATGAATTTTAAACATTTTATTGCTAATGGTACTTTTTTAGTTACAGAATTTACTTAGTCATGTGATTGTAAGCACAAATCATTGTATTTTTGTGTCATTCCTGAAAGCAACTGAAGTGTCTACTTCAGTTCCCATCTCATATTCAGATCTTTTAATCCTGAAAAAATAAAACAGCAAAAGAAACAATTAAAATAATTTTCAAACATTCCCATTGAGTATCATTTACAATAACATGTATTGCTTCAATTTTGTCAAAACAATGTACAATCATTTGAGTTTAACTCTATAATTTCCAAGATTTCTTTGTTATCTCATTGTCACTAGATATTAGGTGCCCATGGTGGATGCTCCTACCTTTAAGAAACTTAAAGCCTAGTATTTAATAATGAAATAACAATTGCTACCTTTCATTGAGTACTTCTTGCATGCCAGGCTCCATAAAATAAACTTTATTTCTCCATAAAATAACTATCAGTATTTATACTCTAATTTTACATGAAAAGAAACTGAGTTTTTTATTATTAATTTATTTATTATAAAGATGTGGGGTATAATTCAGGACTAGGCATATAAACATTGATCATGCAGGTACCCTTGTTGATGAGGTATGCCCCTCCCTCCCCTAGCAGTTTCCCTCAACTGCCAGTCCCACCCCCTGCCCTGACAGTTTTCCACTACTGTCAATTGCTTCCTCATAGAAACTGAGTTTTAAAGAGTTCAAACTACCCACCCAAAGCCACGTGACAAATTTGGCACATGACAACTTTGGCAAGGTGTGAGCACATTATAAAGTTCATGGTGTTAATTATCAACAAAGGGATAAATAAATGTGTTTTCTATGGAAAGAGAGAATGTGTATCTTAGATTAGAATAACCAATGGTAAGCACCACATTATCTGGGATTCAATCAATTTTCAAAAATTATTTCCCATATACTCCATAAATATGCTCACAATTATGAAGCCATATATAAGCTTTATTATGATGTTTATACTCAGAGACTATGCTCTTTTTCTCTTGGACAGAGACTTGCAAATGATCTGATTTCATCACTTTCCCCCATTAGAAGAAAAGAAAAACACATAAATTGGAAGTAACTTCTATAGTACTGCTATCTCTTTGGGGCAAAGTCACAGTTGGAACCTAGGTGTCCTGGCTCCCCATCCAGGTAATTTCCACCTCACCTCTGTCTGCTTCTCTGTAGTAAATCATCAATAGTATGTATAAATTGGAATTACAATTGGATACACATATATGCTAGAATCACATAATCTCATATACACAGGAATGAGAGTTTATGGATGTGGATAAGGGTCATTTTGCTGACTATTCCCATTCATTTGTAAGAGCTGCCTGTAATGGAAGAAGATTTAGTGCTAAATTGTGGAAACTTCTGGCTAAAGGTTTCATGTATAGAATCCCAGCACTGGAAAGGAATAGAATAGTCTATTTAGTTTCGCCTCCTTGAAGTTAGATTGAAAACCACTGGAGACAGAGAATCTTCCTTTGGGTCTTTAAAGAGATTTCCCACTTATCTTTCCTAGCTTGTTTAAATAGTTGCACCTCCTTGCTCTAGAAAATTACTCCCCTTTTAAAAATCTTCAGTACAATTCTAGACTATTCTTGCTAGTCAAATCTTTGAAATGTAAAGAGAACTGATATTCCCTTATACTGTTGCCCTTGAAATTAATGAGTTTTTGTAATATGTATATTCTGGTAGAAATTTATTCATTGTAAAATGTAACCCACCATAGAAACTGTGATCTAAGTTGCTAAGCCAAGTAGATAAATTTGTTTATAATATAAAGATACATAATATGCTTGGACTAACAGAATCATAGACCTCTGCCTACCGCAACTCTTGACTCTGGGTTGTCTGAGACCTCAGAACTCTGGGGCCAATTTTGCTGCAGCAATGTCACAGAATTTGTGTTGTAGTGGCTTCAAGGCATACTCACCACTTCCTCGCGCTTGGTCTTGTCTGTTGCTGGCCAAGCTTCCAGAGGCAGATCAGGAAGCATGGGGGGCAGGGGCTGCATGGGGAACATCGGAGGCAGAGGTGGCTGTGGCGGCAGGGGGTGCATGGGGTGCACAGGTGGCTGGGGCTGCATGGGTTGGTGAGGCTGCGGCTGAACGGGCTGGGGCTGGAAGGGTTGCTGGGCGGGCGGAGGGAGGTTTGGCTGGTGGTGTTGGGTTGGAGTCATGGAGTGTTGGCCAGGAACGGGCATCATTGGTTGCTGGGGGACCACGGGCTGCTGAGCTGGCACCACTGGGATGTGGTGATGAGGCTGCAGGGTGTGAGTCGGGGGGTGCTGTTGGGACAGCACGGGGATGATTTGGTGGTGCAGCCATCCACCCATGGGCTCGTAACCATAGGAAGGGTACTGGTGAGAAACAGAGAGGCAGGTTTACCATTGGCTCAGGTGACTCCAACTGGAGAAGCAGCAGTGTTTTATTTGCCATTATGGCCATAGGAATATTTTATTCATATTTCCCTTGCAAGAATTTCTAACTGTGTACACATATATGACCTTTTACAAACGAAATCTCCCATTAGTGTTTGTATGTGGAATAGACATATTTTACTTAATATGGGAAATTAAATGCAGGCCTACTGTTTTAAGGGAATAAAGAACAAAATGTCTACATACCGGCCTTATCATGTTCTGGTACCACTTCAAAGGGGTAAGAACCTTAAGAGAAAAAGATATTAGAATGCATTTGATTTAATTTACTTTTATCCAGTGTAGAAACTCACTAATACAGTAGGAAATAGAGACTCACTAACGCAGTCCTGTCAATACTGATAGCCTGAGAATGTGTGTTCTACAAAAGAAAGAAGGTAAACATTTGTCGGGTGCTTCCTATGTGTCAGGCTTGCTATGTGTTACATCCATCACACGTGTTTCCATGTTTTCTCACATGCTAGGAAGCAAGTATCATTACTCTCATTTTTAAGGTAAGGTCACGGAGAGTGATAGAAGTTCATTACTTGACTGAGATTATAGAAGTAGTAATTCTGTTTAATTCCGTAGTGCTTCCTCTTCATTGCAAGAGCAAAACAAACAAACACAAAATTATGCCAAAATAATGTGACAGAATATTAATTTCATTTTTTATTTGATGTCACAGTGAGATAAAAGGAGGCTGAAACACTTTTTTTAATCCTAGAAACTCAAATTTGCTGGTCAAATATGTCAACCTTTTAAGGTTGAACAGAAGATCTTGCCTCAAATTCTTATTAACATTTTTTTTCAACTTGTATAAAAAAACAGACTCACAGATTGGTTCCTGAACCTGTGAGAGAAGTAAAAAATCCATTCTTTTCAGAACAGTACATATTTGAAACCCTGAGGTTTAGGGGTACTTCATATAGTAATAGTACAATATTTACTCAATACAGCAAGTATTTAATATTGCTCAAGTTATACCTGGCGAAGCACTTTTCATATTTATTACCTATATTACTCTCCAAACAATATTTTGAAATGTGGCTAATATAATTTACCTTCTCCAGATGAAGAAACCAAAGTTTCACAAAGAGAAAATGATTTGCCCAAGGTCATGTAGCTAGTAATGGATTGAAGAGAACCTCAAACTTAATTTCCAGAACGTGTGTGCTTTCAATTGCTCTACAGTCTCTCATATCCCACGTAGTCATTAATATTTCAGCAAAACCAAATGAGAGACACACACAGTGTGTGAATGTCTCCGAATCAGGAGTTTCTGAGCTGGAAAGAATCTTAAGTAGCATCGTACCTAATCCTCACATTTTATGGGCTGGGTCAGAACAAGGCTGTTTCAGCCAGAGTTTACTTTCTGCCCTACCATGTATCCACCCTAAGTGATCGTTCATGACGGATAAGCTTATAGTCATATTTAGGAGAAGAAACTGAGTCAGAGTGACCAGGTAGGAGGGTGCTGGGGCAGTGCAAGCCTGAGGCCATCCCTCAGGGTTTAAACTGAAAAGCTGGTGTAAGAACTGGAAAATCAGGACCATTTGGGAAACATCTTGAATGAAGAATCAACACACTATTCTTTACAGAGCCCAAGGTATTGTTAACTCAAACAATGGTCAAAATTAGTAAAGAGAAAAATTACCTCATAGCTGAAGTTGATATAACCAGGGTGCCCAGGATGAGGTGGTAGCTTTTATAGGGAAGGGGAAAGGAGAATAGAAAGAGAGAGAAAGGGAGAGAGTAAAAGAGAGGGAGAGAGAGAGGAAGAGAGAAGAAGAGAGGGGAAGAGATTGTCAATATGCAATTGTTCACATTAGGAGAGACTGAAGCTACTTAAAAAAATTTATACAGTGCAGAATATATTTGAAGTCTACTCTCAGTTTGAACATGAATGCTGTGTAGAAGAGGAGCCCTCTTATTTTAAAGAGGTCCAGAACATCTAAATGACTTTCCCTGGGGTTATATAGCCTTATGGCAAGAGACCTGGAAGCTAAAACCAGCACACATTTATACTCCACACATTTGTACTTAACTTTGGACAACCCCCATCCCAGTGCTGTCAATGAATCCTGCCCTATCCCACTCAACAGTTTGCTTGTCAGTATAACTCACTGTATGTAGGGGAGAGAGGTATGTTTCTCTTACACAGTAAAGAAATACCAACAAAAAAGAATTGTTCTACAAATATTCCCTGGTAGATCAGAAGCTGGTCAAGTACTTGAATATTAAAGGGATTCCTCATAATTGGCAGGCAAAGTAAACAATACATCAACACAACAAAAGAAACTACAAGGTGGAAATTACTGATAAATGTGAGAACAAGATGGGTGCAGAAAACTGGAAACATTATAAAAGTGGAAAATGAAAGTTGATTTATGACGTTTAGGCCATTCCTTTTTTTATTACTCTGCCAATGTTTTTTATGACAGAAAAATGATGAAGTTAAAAATAAAAAGCAACCTGAATGATGATCTGAACCAGGACTGTCTGTCCTTTCAAAAGTGAGGGCCAAGGATCTGGTGCCTGCATTGTGGAATTCTGTTTGCCCCTGGAGTCCAGGAGAGTAAGAGAAGAGAGACACGCAGAAAATCTCCCTCAGACATTGGTCTCATTAAGGATCGAGTCTATTATATTCTTTAAAAATGTTCATATTTCATAAGGGGGTTATTCACTCCCATATGGATGTGAATTATTTTAGTCGGGTAACTTCTTTCCTAAACCTTTTTGATAGATATCATCTTAGAGAGTGGGAAAATGGTTGAATTTGTAATTCAGGGGACCCGCAGGGGATAAGGGATCACCACAATGCAGGATTTTAGGAAGGCAGAGCACAGAATCTTGGTCTTGTGGGTGAGAGAGGAAGAGAGGAGGTAGGTGTGCAAGCTCATTGGCTTCTGGTTGTATCAACTGCTCTTTATGCCACCAACAAGCAGATGGAGCCTGCTTAGCCTGCCTGTGATCTAAGCTCTCTACCTTATATACCTGTGTCTGGAGATAGTGGGTCTGGCGCCCTAGTCTTTAATTTTACATTTGAATGTAAAAATATGTCAATATGTATTGGGCATGGGTAGGATTTGGGGCAAGCACAAGGAAGCCACGTGCTTAGCAGATGCACCTAAAGGTACGGGACCTCTGGGAACAGAGAGAAAATTCAAGAAGGGGATTCCTAACACAGAAATCTTACCCCCTAAAGGATAACATCTGTGGTATGTGTAGGGCAGAAAGAGATTTGGAAACTTGTGAGAAATTGGGTTTTAGCGAAAACTTGTATTGTTGTAATATTTGCCTAAGGCCGATCAAGCATATTCTCTGGAAGCCTTTCAAGATTCTCTTCCAAAAGCTTCCTCCATCTAGAGATGGGCAATGATATTTACAAGGTACTTGTTTCAACAGAATTTCCTGAGCTCTTTGTAAACATGAAGAACATCTGATCTTCTACTGTTTTAAGCCCTAAAGTTTTCTAATCATGGGGCAAATTTTTTATTTCAAAGCGTATTAATTGGACATTGCCTTATGCAAGGGGTGTTTTACTCACAGGCATGGAGATAGCTGCTCCCAGGAGGCAGGCAAACAAAATCCAGGTACCCATTTCTTGGTGGTTCTGAAATGCAAGACAACACGCACTTTTCTTATAACTTCTCAGGCATAAACATGATTAGTGCTCTGTAATACACACATAATCCACATTGGTCTGTTGCCAGTAAAAAGGATAGGGCTATTATTTATGAAGTGACTTTATTCATGTGTGATTTCCAGTTCTCAGTCCATTTTATTGTTTCTGAAGTCACAGTACTAATGAAGATTCATTTAATTCAGGTTGAGAGCTGAACAACATTCATGTTCCTAAGTTATAGGAACATGAATGACCTATTATTGCATGATTTTGCATGCCATTTTCTTGACTTATACAGCCTGTAGCCATAGATGCTAAATGGTATTTATAATTAATGATTGAAAGAATATAGCTGGCTCTAAAAATTGGGAAGATTATTAAAATGCACAATATTTTATGCTTTTAGAACAAGGAGGCACAGAAATGCCTTATATGTTGTTCACCTAGACACTGCTATGTTAAAGACTAATCATTTGAGAAAAGATATTAACTTGTCTAAATAGATTAAGGAGTAGGGTTTAGTACTAAGTGTTCCAATCTATAGAACTTCAGATAAGACCCTCTAGTAACATCTCTGAGCTCCAGATGTGGAGCAAAAGATGTGATTGAACCAATGGGAGAAGACAGTGCTAATATTCTATGATTCTTCAATGAATTTTAAATGATTTCTACCTAAAAGTTTCCATTTTCAGTCAATGACATCATCCTTTTTCTTGAGGCTACACTGTCATTTTTCTACAAATGAAACCCTTGGCACATGCAGCAAAATAAGTTATCCTAAAATATGCTTTTTGTTTTGTGGCACAAATTATTGGCTAATATAGAGAACCATCAGAAGAAAGACCTTAAATTTTGTATAGGACGTGAATATCACGTGTAAAAATACTGGCCATGAAAGGTACCCTGAGGTTTTCTACTTCCTAATTTTTTAAAGTTTGAGTTAATGAAAAAAAATCATTTTTGATAGTTCTAGTTAATGTAATTAAATAAGTTTTAAAAAATTAGTCACAGCCTGTGAAAGTATTATTTTTACCTTAATTGGTAAGTAATTAAAATAAATGTGTTGCTGTGAAATTTAGCCCCAAAAAGAGTTTTGACATTCTGAAACTAAAATCTAAAGAAATATAGACAAATACTTTGCTGCAATAGAAAGTTTTTAATAGAAATTAAAAAACATTAATTTAAGCAATCAGAGTCTAATTAAATTGTGGACTAGATAAACAAGTAACTAACTGTTGATGGCACAAAGTATTAGAAATGTGGAAAACATTTACATCTTTTAAACATGAGATATAGAGAAAGAAATAAGCACAATAAAAAGGATACCAAATTATGAATAAAATCCACATACCTTTAAATGTATTCAGAGTAAGTTTCTGTCTGAAACCCGGGGATGCTTGATCCTGTAGCTTCCTTCCAACTACAAGCTCAATTTATATCATTCACAGCCTCTAGAACAACCAATCCGCTTTCTGAAGGAAAAAAATGTGTTGAGTATAACTAAAAATCCCTGTATCATGAAGTTTTAGAAGCTGTGATCAGACATACGGCTCTATGTTGTGATTAGTGCATATAGGATCTTTCATTATGGGCAATAATAGGTTTAAGAGGTAAAAAGTTTCATCGGGCTATTTTGAAGTCAGCAGATTACTAGACTGCACATGCGGATATATTCAAATTTATGTTTAAAAAGCTTCTATGCCATTGTCTATTCCTTGGTTTTAGCAAACAACATTGTTCTTTATTTAAAAAAAAACAAATAGGCTAGGTAGTGTAATAATGATGGCTGCTAGGATTCTCTAGTCCTTTCCAATTAGAATTAATTGATTCAAACCCCCATTCTGGTAAAAACCCAAAGTTCTCCCCAGTATGTCTCTGAGGGATTATAATTTCAGAATCACCCCTGCTCTATATTCTGCTTTTATTAACGATATTTTCTGTTTCCTGTGGCTTCTCCTTTATTGCCACTTGAGTGTCCACTGAAAGAGGGGACAAAGTATTTTCTTCTTGGTCCCATCCTGAAACCCATCTGGCATTCAAGCAACCATGAACCTCATATTATCACAGTAGCAAATCTTCTACTGATGATCCAGAGCACAATGCAAGGGACACATGCCAGATAGCATGTATAAATGTTTCTTTTGGTCCTTACAAACAAACGTATCACAGGGGATATTGCACTTGCTCCCCCATCCCACAGAGCAACTTGGACTCTGTTTGGCGACCTTTTGTTTGCTCACATCCTTCTGACCCAATCCCACTTTCTCATATAGACAAACTCAAATTCCTCTCTCTTTCTCTTTGAGAGTCTCTTAGCTGTCTGTTTTGTTGGTTTATTCCTATGTTTTCAACAGACTCTCCTTTGCCTAAAAAACAACAACCAAATCCATTCACTTCCTAACAGGACCTCTGATCTAGCTATTAAGTTCATATGTGTTTTATCCCTCTGCCTTGCTAAAACAAATGGATTTTTTTCTTTTATTCTGTAATCTGATTAAAAAACAAATTTGTAACTAGTGATAGGAGCTGATGAGTTGTCCATCAATATTAGATTAACAAGGGGAATACTGAATATATACCTAGATACAGCTAGTGTTATAGCTAGATCTTGTTGAATACTTAAGTAAGATTTATAAAGCTTGTACATATACAAGTATTTTTCTGAAGATGCTTCACATGGGCTGAATTAAAGGATGAACTATCTATACAAGGCAATATAATTTTTTAAGAGCTACAACTTAGACTTACATGGGTACTGACCCCAGCTTCACCATGGATTGAGGCACTGTTGACAAGTTACTTAGTCTGTTTGAACCTGTTTCCTCATCTGTAAAATGGGGATAATAATAGAGCCTACCTAAGAGGATTACTGTGAAAACTAGATGAGATATTTCTCTGGGAGGATGGAAAGTTATCTATAGCCCTTTCCAACCCTATCAGTGGGCACACTGACAATAAATGTTAATAAATAAGATTCCAAAACTATGGTTGGTGATGAATAACTATCAGGAAAAAAGGTAGGCCTTCCAATCAGGAAGAGAGAGATTGCAAGAAAGGAAGTAGAAGGTTATAACAGGCAAATGTATGCATGAAAGCAATCATAAAATAAGGTTTTAAAAGCCAAAAGTGCCCAAGGTTTGTATTTATTTATGAATAAATTTATTGGTGAATTTTGTATCAGAGGCAAGAAGAATCCCCTTTGAAGGAAGTTGCAAATGGATCTTAGGAGAAATGGCAGGGTGTAGAGCAAGGTGGTAAGTAAGAGGAAAAGGAAATAAAATGTAGATCATATTATAATCTTTTTAATCTTTTCCCCCATTTAATTTAATAACATGTATTGGAGTGCCTGAAAGGATTTAGGACATATTTTATTCTACAAAATTGTGAGCAATCTCAACTAATGAAGTAATTGATGAATTACTAGTGGTCATGTAGTTTCACAAAAATTGATCTCATTACTTTGTCTCGCCTTCCAAGGATGAGAGGATAATATATCTGGCCACACTGATCAACAGGATGCTTCCTGATTGAGGCATTAATTCCTCTGGCCCACTGGATAGTGAGTTCCTGTTGATTTGCCATGGACAGTTGAACAGGTTTTGATGGTCAGTTTCATAGGAATGATGTGTTTCTATTTATTATCCCCACTGCATATCCTGAGTCACAGCATATTAAAATATGCATATCGTTGTCTAAAATCTCTCTCACTAATTTAGTTTCCATTTGTACAGCCTAAAAATTATTGCATATTTAGGGGAAATCTAAAATTTCAATTGAAATTTTTTTGATAAGCAGTTATTTCATTTATGAAAAAGTGGACTTTATAAAAGAAAACAGAATTTACTAGATTGAGTTCTTATTTTGGTATATAGAGGTTATTCCATTCCCAGAGTATTCTTGTTTCTCTTGCTCTTTGAGGTAAAATATTTTCTTTAAAAAAAATCACTATTTAAAAGATGGATCATAAGCATTAAATATTTTTCTCTGTGGCAATATCTCTGGGACAAGTGTGAAGATATGCTCTCAAAATGTGTCTTTATTTACTTATGAATTCATTCCAAATACATATGTTGAATACCTATCAATCTGTGATTGTTCTTGTTACGATAGGGGGCATGTGTGGATTTCCTGCTGTTTCTAAAGTTTTTTTTCCAAAATGAATGAGGGTATAAGCACCCTTATAAATTATAATAGAATTCTTCTGCTCACTTTTCGCAGTAGGTATTCTTTTTCTTGACTTGGAGCCCGTCACATTTTGCTCTTCCCACAATGCTTATGCTAGCAACTTCTACCCTTCTAACTTGCTACTTCTAATTTTCAGTGTGTTGGAAAACTATATGCCCAAGCTTGTTTAGAGTATGTGTGAACTGCAAGTAAAGGAATGGTCTTAGCAGTGCTGGCAGGGGTGGGCCTAATCTGTGAGACAATGAAGGAGTTTCAGTTGTGTGGCACTGATTTTTGACTGTTGGCAGAGGTTGTTTTGTTTTGTTTTGAGGTTCTCTTTCCCCAGCTTACTTGCTGGGTTTTAGCAGCATTTGGAGTATGAGGATGATCACTGGATAGATCGGGTATTAAGAGTTCAAAAAACCTTTCTTGTCATCTAAAGGAGCTTAACTCTTGAGTTTTCTTTTAAAATATGTCCAGGATTGTCCAACACCATGGAATAATTTCAAGAGAAAGTATTCTTAAGTAACTGGCGCTAAAGTTGGCTTTTAAATCCTTCCTCTGTAGACATTTACTTTAAGAAAACATCATTTTCCAGGATAATTTTTTGCTGGAGTGGAGCTGGAGTCTTTACACTCTTTAGAATTTAGGCATGCCGCCACTAAGGAATTCTGATAAACATTCTAACTTCGATCCCATTGCTACCCTTGGAAGTCAAGTATTGTGCCTTATGCTTTCTTGGGAGCTCTTTGGTACCTAGAAAAATCTCTTATACAAAGTCGATGCTAGATAAATGTGTTGCTTAATTGATGAAAATGTGGAAAAATTATCCATGACTTTGTGAAAATATATAAAATATCCTTCATCGATGTGGATTCCAAAAGAAATCCTGCAGTGACTTAGATGAGCCTTTTGAATAACTAAGATGGATAATTCGGCATTGCTATCAACTGCTACTATGGACTTCTGGGCAAATGACCTCTGATAAGTACCTAAAAAAAGAGCAGCTATAAAAGTATTAGAATCTATTATTCTAGCATTCTTGTTATATTTGACTCTGACCATCTAGTCCAAAATTAATAATATAATATTCTCCAAGCAAATATACTATGATAGATAAATTTGATTTTTTCTTACTTGTGACTAGGTTAATTTGCTTGATATAATAAAGCTGTTGTTGTTGCTGCTGCAGTTAGTTTCTTATGCTTCTAGAATCACTTCAGTCCTAGGAGTAATTTGAAAAGAACACACAACAACAAAAAATGTTTCTCACTCACATTCACATATTTTATTGATTGCAATCAGCACCTATTTCAGAACACACTGAGATGAACTATGTCTTATGGGCAGTTATATGAACCTGTGAAAAATGAGGGTTTTTTTACTGACTAGCAACATTTAATAGTTGGATATACTTTGGACCAAGTGCATAAGAAAAGCAGAGCTAGGAGACCTGGAAGAAGAAAGGCACATATAAGAAAAAGAAAATGAATTTCAGGTGGTGACCAAAGATGGTGACAGGCTCAGCAAGCCACAATTTTCCTGAAAAGAAGAGGGAAACTTATTAATGAAGCAATAGGAAAGAAAACAGTTTTGTAGTATAGGAAGGTGGCCCTAGTGTCACCAGCCCCTGAACGTATTCCTCAAAGGCCGGAATTGTGATCTAACTTCAACAGCCATTGTTAAGCACTTAGTATATACCCAATGCAACCATTGGCTTTGGAGTACAAAAAGGAATACAACATTCAGTTCTCAAACTGTTCATGGGCTGTAGAATTTTCCACTCTGAGTTGGGGCAGAGAAAGCTGGGAGTGGGCGGTTGGAACAAATTATCCTTCTTATGTCCAGGAACCCAATACACTCTGTACCTGTGTCTGTGTTTGTGAAGAAGAAAAGAATGAGATAAGAGGCATTAGAGAGCTGTGGTAAAGCCAGGCCCTCTAGAACATGTCAGCTGTTTTCTGGCTGAATTGGGACGAGGCATATTAACTATATATAGAACCACTTCAGTCCTAGACTTCTGCTTCTGCAGTAATTCGTTCGCATTAACTGATATGCACACTGAGTCACCAGGGAAAGATCAAATTCCAGCCAGGGTTTAAGAGGACATATAAAGTAGATGGAGATGTTTAAGAATTTACATTTAAAACAAAATCTACCAATAGGAAGCCAGTGCCAATCAATTATGGCAAGATAACATTCAAGATGAGGATGCCACTCTGCATTTTTCAACAAGGACAGATGTTTGTGACACATCGTTAGGTAGAAAAATTGATTTTTTAAAAGTCTCCTTTCTCCAAAATTCTTTTCTTTTTCCTCTCTCTTTTCTTCATTTGGGGAGATATTCCCCAAAACGCTAACAGTAGTTACCTAGGGACTTTCCTTCTTGAAAATCTCTGGGTAACCAAGACCTTATTTATTTTAAGTAATTTGTGAATGCAACAAATGCAGGGGAAATACAAGACGTTTGGGGTATAATAGTTCTCATTCATGTTCAGCAAGAGTGATGTGTGAATGATAGTGCCATATCTTCCATAGGCCCTGGGTTTATTTAATGTTCATTCTTAGGGGAAAAAACATTGAACACAAAATCCAAGACAAAAGAAAATTTAAAGTGAGAGGGCCCTTTTAGATCACAAGTTGAAAATATTTTAATAGTATAAGCATTCACGGAAAGAGTTCATACAGCTTGTAATTTGAAAAGCCTGTAGGCATTTGCTAAATACCAGGTGGAACAATTTTCAATAAGGAAAATTACATGCCAAAGGATAGTGTGTTGTTTGGGTTATAATTAACTGGTAACTTTCAGGAGTGAAAATGGTACATCTGTGTTAACAGAGGTAACACAGTAATGTAAAAACAAGCATTTTTATTTCTGTTTTTTTGGACAAAATACACCAAAGTAAGTTGTACTTTCCTACTGAGGTTCAAGGGACACATACACAGATAAGCAGTTTCTAATATTATTCAGTCATAAAAAGCAATGAAGCACTGATCCATACTACAACATTGAAGTACCTTGAAAATAATATGCTAAGAAAGAAACAAGACACGAAAGGCCACATATTGTGTAATTCCATTTACAGGAAATGCCCAGAATATTCAAATCCATAGAAACAGAAAGTAGATTCATGATTGCCAGAGACTGGGGTAGGGTGAAACGGGAAATGACTGCTCACAGGAATAAGGTTTCTTTTGGGGATGATGGAAGTGTTCTGCAATTAAATAGTGGTGATGGTAGCGTAACCTCGTGAATATATGAAAAGTCACTCAATTGTACACTTTAAAGTAGTGAATATTATGGCATGTGAATTACATCTCAATTTTTAAAAGACACATCAAAGATAGATGTGGCATGGTCTTAGCACTCAAAAAGCTTACAGCTTTTATACATTATGTAAAATATAGACATGTAAAAGGCTATATACAGTGCAGAATAATAGTACAAGAGTTGCCCATGCTGATGAAGTTAATGATGATGACAACTATGATGGTGATGAAGTTAATCTTTATTAAGTGCCAGCCATGGTTCGAAACATTTTACATGTTTAAGCATATGCTGGTCGTCTTCCACATGGCGGGCATGTTCTATGTTCATGGACTATGTCAGGGATTAAAACACAAAAGACCCTTGCTCACAGCCTCACAGAGAGCAACTATGAACAATAGATATGATAAGTAAATATGTTAGAGAAAGAAGAGGACGGTAGAAAAGAAAAAAGAGTGACTAAGAAGGAGGAGAAGTGCTGAACTGCATGTTTCAATAAAGTGGACAATTTAAAACTTACCCTTGAAGGAAATGAGGTGTTCACCTGAACATCTCAAGGGCCAGCACAAAGGCACCAGTGTAGAAGTGACCTGGTATGTTGGCAAGCTGGCAGGAAGCCAGTGCTGCCAGCACGGCATAAGGGAGAGGGCATGGTAGGAGATGAAGTCCAAGAGGTGACATCTTGTAGTGCATACATGTTCTTAGCAATTAAATGTACAATTCTTTGCCCATAAGAATTGCTTTTGTTTGTTGTGTTCTGGGAGCTTTGGAAAAAGGTGGAACGATGTCTGGGATTTGAGGGTGTGAAGTATTTGGATAGAAGTAGAGGTTATTTCCTCATAGGTTTGAATCATCAGAAGGAATGAAACGTAAAAGGACAGAGCTTTCCTGGTGTGCAGAAGACAGCCTGGAAGGAACAAAAGATTATGTGGAAAAATGGCTGGTGGGAAGAGAGAGACCCTGAATGTCGGGCAAGGAATTCGAGTTGTGTCTGATCAGCAGTGGCAAAGCACTGAGCATTTGCTCTCACCATCTTTGCTTGCTTGGGTTTCTAGAAGAAAGTTGATCAGAAAACAGGCGTGTGAAGAATGAAGAAGCTAAAACACAAAGCCGGTAGATAACTTGGCCATCTTCTCATCACAGTGAGAGCCAGAGCAGAGGCAAGACCTCTGGGCCCTGGCCCTGGCTCAGGCACTCTTCATCCATTCGCTCATAGACGAATAAGATATATTTTAGGGCCCCAGATCAAACGATAACATTATGGGAACAACTGGAAATAGTTAAGTTTAAAAAAATAAACAACATAGTTAATGTCTTTCCTACAAAATGTAGGGTTGTGGTCAAAAACTGTTGCCAGAGAATATTATACAGGGGAACCTAGAACTATTCAAAACCGCTCAACTTGTTTAGGAAGAAATAAAAACGATTTCATGAAAGGACTGCAAAAAAAGGATTTTAATAATCTTATTGATTATACAATTCACATACTATAAATTTCACCTACTTAGAGTGTGCAGTTGAGTGGTTTTAGTGTATTTTTAGTATCTTTACAAACTTTGCAACCATCACCATAATCTAGTTAGAACATTTTCACCACTTGAAAATAAATCCCATACCTTTTAGCAATCGCTCACCGGTTTCCCTCTCCTTAGCTCTAGGCAACCAGAGATCTACTTTCTGTCTCTATGGATTTGCCTGTTTAGGACCTTTCATATAAATAGAGTCATACTTCATGTGACTGGAAAATGGATCTCTGAGAACTTCTACAAACGGGTTTCTCATCATTCACACTCGTGGCATTTGGGGCTAGATAATTCTTTGTTGTGGGATGTTTAGCAGCAACTTTGGCATCTACCCCCTAGGTTTAGCAGCAACACACACAGTCTCACCCTGGGACAAGCCAAAAGCATCAGACATGGCATATATTTCCTGGAAGAAAGGAGAGGGGGAGAGAAATGTCCCCCAGTGGAGACCTACAGATCTACAATTACCTGAGAACTGGACTGGGTGTAGGGATGTACAAAGTGGGGTGAGTGCCCGGACCCAGCATGCTGCTGTAGAAAGACAATTATTTCAGTGTCCCAGAAGGTGCAAACTTTGAGCCCTGAATTCCAAATCTCTCTGATTCTTTTTAGAAAATAGGGAAGAGATGACTAGGGGAAAAATATCTGGTGGGAAAAAGCACCCATTTTTAGGTTACGAAAAAACACAGAAATTACTATTTAAAAAATAAGGTTACATGATATATGTCAGTGGTCTGTACCTTCACTATAAAAGACTGAAACCATGGTGCCAATAATTCAAAAAGTGTCTAAATTTGGTTCTATGCTACAACAGTAAGAATTAATGGTTCTCAAAGCGCTTTACTCAAGTCAGCTTAACATTATTCTGCAGACTATAAACACCCCTTGAGCAGCAAAAGAAAGCATGAGATTTGATTTATACCGTGGCTAACCAAAACAAGTGGGCAATCACAGTTTGATCATATTCTACTAGTGTAGCTTAGTTTTAGGAATGGAGAAAAGAGAGGAAGCGTGTGGGCTTTCGAAATATGTAAATTTCAGAAAGTCCATTTATAAGTGTGACCTCTTTTCTGTTAAGAAATGTGTGAGTGAAGGAGGCTATCATTCTCCCTGGTAAACCCATTTGTAAATACAAGGGTTCAAGAATTGTGTCTGTGGTCTTTTCTAGTTCTTAGGATCTTTCCTGCTCAGAATGAGAATCATAAAATTATTGAAGTCATAACTGGCACGTTTCTTGTTCTCAGTTTAAAGTAAGTGTTCTTTCAAACTGCCTTAGTCTGTTTAACCTTGACTTTCTGGGACTTGATGCCCTGTGTATGGCAGTGATTTGGGGCTGAAGTTAGTAAATCCAGATTGTGTTTACAAGTAGGTTGCCATTACACCGTGACTCTTCCGTAAATACAACATGTACATTTTCTTTTTATTTCTTGTGGACTATAGCAATTACAGAATGTTGTTTTTAACTCTTGTTTATATCAGGGGTATTCTTGAGTCCCTTACACTCCAGCTAACTTAAATTTATTTAAAAAGACATGCTCCACATATCTTCTCAAAATCTTCAATGTGCGTACTTACAAGATTTGCTCCTTTACCTCTGCTCTTAGCCTGGTACTTAGGATAGGGAATAGCATCAGAGGGAGGCTAGCTCTCACAGACCAGCCATAAAATGGGGTAACAGCAAAACTTTTGGGGGAAAAAACCTATCTGTGTTGTGCTTCATCTGGAAAACTCTGTTTCCCATTCATTACCTTACAGGAGGCCCAGCTTGATATGAATCAGCTTGAATTAATTATGTGACCAAACGACAGCTCAGGAATCTCATGTTCTGTTCAAGGTGTGCTATGGGACTCAATGACCTCTTTCCTAACCGATTACATCTCCTTAAAAACATGCATGAGAATCAGATAAACCAGTGGGCCTTAACTGGGATGATTGTGCCCTTCAGGGGACATTTTAGAATGTTTGGGTGCATTATCGGTTGGTCACAATTGGGGAGTAGGGATACTCCTTGGTATCTAGTGGTTAGAGGTCAGAAATGTTGTTAGACATCCTACAATGCACAGGACAACTTCCCACATAAAGAATGATCCAACCTTAAGTGTCAGTAGCATTGAGGTTGAGAAACCTTGCTCAAGCAAATCCCTGGTGCCTCAGTTTCTCTAATATGTGGAATATGTCATTACTCACAGTTGCCTATTGTACCATATGGAATGCTGTGAGGAGAAAAAAAGGGTACATGTGAAAAAGTGTTTTAGGGTCTTAGGGAGATACATCTATGGATTTGATACTTCCATGTTTCAAAGGTGTGGCCATTTTTGCCCACAAGTGGTAACCAAACCCCTGAAACCTGTGGCGCCTTTTTGGCAGAGTAAATGCATAATGAGTAGACTGCTAAACAGATCACCTGCCTGCTAATGAAATGTCAGTTATGATGGAGGTACCATTGTGGAGGTTTTAGTTGAATGATGTATGTCACTACTTTCTTCTTACATGTTTATTAGTGTTGTCTAAGTAGTGGTTCTCAAGCCAGAGTCCCTGGACCAGAACCATCAGCATCCTCTGGGAACTGGTTAGAAATGCATATTATCAAGCCTCACCCACAACCACTAAATCCAAAACTCTGGGGATGGGGCCCAGCAGTCTGTGTTGTTTTAACAAGCTTCCTGATGATTCTGATTAACTTGAATGCTTAAATCTGAGAACTGTTGGGGACCAGCACCACCTGGGAGTTTGTTAGAAATCACATGACAGGGCTGGGGCCTGTTAAAAGGCAGATTCTCATTTAGTAGGTCCGAGGAATGGATCAAGATTTTGGACTACAGATATGATAGCTTGGATAACACTACAATTCCTTTTCTACCTTCTTTTTCCCGCTTCAAAAATTTAGAAGGCATTGTTTTGGTTTTCTACTGTAGTAGCTCATAGTACAAATTTAGTGGCTTAAAACAACACAAATGTATTATCTTATAATTCTGGAGATCAGAAGTCTGAAATGGGTCTCACTGGAATCATGATGTCTGGCTATAGGGAGAATTCGTTCTTTTCTTTTCTTTTTTTTGCCTTTTCCAGTTTCTAGAGGTTGCCCAAATTCCTTGGCTCATGGTTCTTCCCTCCAAGTGAGTCTTTCTCGCATCACTCTGACACTGACTCTTCTGCCTCCTTGTTCTACATTTAGGGTACCCCTGTGATTAAATTAGGCCCATATACATAATTCAGTACAGTCTTCTCATTTTAATGTCATCTGGTTAGCAATTTTAATCTCATCTGCAGCCTTAAATCTCCCTAGGGATTTGTTCTGGAGATTTGAATGTGGATATTTTTGTGTGTGTCTTTGGAAGTGGGGGAGCATTATCTGCCTTCCACACAAAGCATTTTACTTTTTTCCCCACCAAAATTTGTGTCATAGAGAAAAATCTCGGTGGGAATTCAGTCAGCACCAATGTCATACCACTTCAAAAATCTTGCAAAATCTACCACACTTGGTCATCTGATCTTGACTTCTTAGCTAGATTGTGAGCTCTGTCCTATAGCAGACTCCATCGAGTATTTTTTCTCCATCTCTCCAGTGTCTAGAACATAATTTAGCTCATAATAGATGCTCAGGAAGCTCTCTTTGACAGATACGCTGCTTTCGAGTGTATAGGGCACTATTTCAATATATAGACTGTGAGACCTTGAATTACTCTTTATGAAGCTGAGGAATTGCTGTTGAATCTCTGCCAAGCATTATTTGCCTCATCTAGAAAATAAGAACTATGATATGTTCTTTATAGAATTGCTGTGGTGATCAAATGAGATGATGTAAAAGAGTACATGGAGGGAAATTATATATATATTATAAACATATGTTATATATAATAATTTACATGAAACATCAGAAACCATAACATGGTAGAATATCACCCAGTGATCATTTTCTAACAAAACTGCTTCTTTTATTGTATAAAATGAGAAGCAGTGATTCTCAGCATAAACTATACTTTGGAGCTACTTATATAGCTTTTAAATAATACTTGTGCCGGGCTCGGTGGCTCAGCCTGTAATCCTGCGCCTTTGGGAGGCTGAGGTGAGTGGATTGCCTGGGCCCGCGGGTTCGAGACCTGCCTGGGCAGCAAGACCTCATCTCTACAATAAATCAAAAAATCAGCCGGGCGTGGTAGCGTGCGCCTGTAATTCCGGCTACTCCGAAGGCTGAGGCGGAAGGATCGCCGGAGCCCAGCAGGTCGAGGCTGTGGTGGCTGGGAGCGGCCACTGCACTCCAGTCTGGGCGACAGAGTGAGACTCCAACTCAAAAAAAAAAAATTCTATAAAAAAAAATAATACTTGTGTCTGGGTCCCATTTCACCTAGTTTCTGATACTTGGTCTGAGCAGTGGTCCCAAGTCTTATTGTATTTCTGAATCACCTGGGGAAGTTTTTGAAAAATATTGATAGCTTGATGCCACCTCGGGAAATTCTGTGTCAGTTGAATATAATATGTAGCCAGGCTTGAATTCTACAGAATCCAATTTCTTCCACTTTATGAATTAATTGCTACATCTATTAGATCTTTACTGTATATGAGAAGTTGTAGCTTTATCAACTTTGCCCGAAATAGTGGGTATTTTAAGCGAATTTTCATTCAGTACCCCTGGTGGAATTAGAACTGGATACCACATGTTCTCACTCATAAGTAGGACCTGAACATTAATCACATTAGTACAAAGGAGGGATCAGCAGTCGCTGGGTTCTGCCAGGGGAGTGGAGGATCACATAAACAACAGAAAGGGCACCTGGTCCCAAACCAGGGAACTTGAGGGCCAGTTGGAGGCCCAAACTTCACCTGCATGCAGCCTACTTGTGTAGTTGATCCTTTCTTGTACCCCACATCTCTATAATAAAAAAAAAGCACTCAACACAATGACCTTTGCAACTGTAAAGGTGGAATCACACCCACAGAATTTTAGTATGATGACAGAACCACCATGAACATTCAGAAAGTGTTTGCTGATGATAGGCAAAAAAGTATTTTTCTGGTCTCCTGGTTTATTCACACGTATTTCATTTCAAACTGAATCTCTCAGAATCTACTTGAGGCTGCTAAAATGTTGATTCAATGAATGGGTACATTCGTGAACCACCCATCCTAGTGGGTTACTTTGGGTGTAGCTGTTTTGATTTTTTCCTTCCTCTGAGTGTATGGTTTTGTTCATTTAATCAAACAAATCCAGTTGTTTTGCCATTTTGTAGACACATTCTTTGTGTGGTCAAGAATTCTGTTTGCAGTGGCCATACCACAACTAGATTTGAATGTGGAGCAACCCAGCAAACAAGTGCTAATTTGAATCAATTGTTGAGATTGCCAGCAACAAACCAAAGCGACCGCCATCACTGAGTTCAATTAGCAAACCTGAATGCAGGGTCCTGTGTTTATTTCATTATTGTTTCCTTCCTCCATCAAAAACCCTAATCTACATGGATGACAAAATAATAACTATTCCAAACTTAAGACATTATTTGTTCATCTTAATTTACTAAATGTACTTTTTTCTCAGTACAAACACAATACATATTTGTAAATAAATTCCAACAATATAAAAATGCATTAGGCAGAATGCCAAAGTCCCTAAAAATCTCATCCTCAAGCAATAGCCAGTAATAGCCATCTGAGAATATAATCCCATGTCTTTCTGTGGAATTATAATAAACATATCATTTATATCTGTAACTTCTGTTCTGCAACTTCTGTGTTTAACTTGACTTCTAGCAGCCATCTTTCCAAGTTTATTCAGAGAGAGCTAGATCATATTTTTATGGCTGCACAAAATTGAATAGGTATCCCATAGTTTATTTAGCCAGTTGTCCACTGATGGACATGTAGGTTGTTGATGTTTTTATATATATAATGCATAATAAAATTACCTGTATATAATATTATCATATGTATATAGACAGTGTACATAGCATGAGTTTACAACTTAATGAATTTCTGCCAAGTGAACACATCTCTGCTTGATGAAGAAACACTCTGACTGGCACCCCAGAGAACCTCCTTGGACTCCCTTCTAGTCACTTCTCCCCAAAGGTAATCCCATTCTGTCTTTTGTAGCATAGATTGGTTTTGCCTATTTTTGTACATTACATTAATGTTATCATACAGTATGTTCCCTTTTGTGTGAAACCTACTTTGCTCTACATGATGTCTGTGAGATCTTTCCTATTTTTGTAGGTGATTGGAGTTTGTTTTTTCATCCTTATTGCTGCATAGTTTCCCATTATGTGGATATACCACGATTTGTTTCATCTACTTTGATGGACATTTGGGTAGTTTATAGTTCTGGGCTGTTTTGAATAATGCTGCTATGAACATTCTAGCACATGTCTTTTGGTGACCAGATGTACACATTTCTATTGTTTTTAGAAGTAGAATTGCTGGGTTAAATGGTATACACAATTACATTTTGAGTAGTACAACAGAACTGCTCCCCAAAATATTTTGACTTCTAAGCTAGGTCTAGACCCCAAGGGAGCAATTGTGGCTGCATCTCTTTGCTATTGCTGTTATCTGGTATGCAGGCATTGCTGTTGTGTCTTTTTGAGTACAAAGCAAGGCTAATAAAAACTAGAATCTTCTTTCTGACCCTTTTCAGACACTCTCTAGTAAGTTAGTGCCTCCTTCATATGTCCATTGAGGGACCAGAAGCTACAATGACCTAGTGTCTCAAGATGCTGGGGCATAAGGTAGCATTGCCAGTTTAAACTTTTGAGTAAATTATGCTATGAGAAATGCACCAAATGGACTCTGTGGCTCTGTCTCCTCCACCTCAGGTTGAGATAACCTCCTTTATTGGATAGAAAGAGAAAGAGGTTTCTAACCTGGAAATGACAATTATACATATGTTTTACTAAAAAATGTCCCATCCAAAATGCCCTGCAGTGGGATAAATTAGGCTGTGGCAGTGTTTCCTAACCTTGGAATTATTGGAACTATTGACATTTTGGGTGGGATTGTTCTTTGTTGTGGGGGCTGTCCTGCACACTGTAGAATGTTAAGCAACATCTTTGGCCTCTGCCCACTGATGGCAGGGGGAAGTGCTGGTAGCACTTTCTCCCTCAGCTGTGACAACCAAAAATATCTCTAGGCAATTCCAAGTGTTCTCTGGGTGGGAGAATCACCCCCAGTTAAGGACCACTGGTCTAGTGCTTACAGAAGACCCTAACTCTATATCAGATTATGTTCAGATTCTGGCTCCACCATTGTGTGACCTCAGGAAAAGTATAGATGTTAATAGTAATACTTATCTCAACTAGTTGTTATCAAGATTAATTAATTAATGAGGTTCTTTAGATGAAGCCTCTAGTATAGTTTTTGACACAAGTAAATATTCAAAGTTTTTAGCATTATTCATTGTAACCGTATTACTGTCATTTTTTTAATCGATATTTTTTATTATGGTTTTGTGGGGTACAGTTAAGGGTTAGGTGTACAATTACGTTTCATTAAGGCACCCTGTTGATAAGAGGTGTTTCCCCGTCCCCAGACAGATATTTGCTACTGTTAATCTCATCCCCCCCCCATAGTTTCCCAGTACCGTCAGTCATTTTCTTATAGTATTACATTGGATGTTCAAGGTCCATTATATGAGTGAGAACATGTGATACTCAGATCTTTGTTTCTGTGAGAGGTCACTCAGTATTATGGACTCTAGTTCCATCCAGGTTGCTGCGAAATTCATGATTTTGTTCTTTTTTATGGCTGCGTAGTATTTCATCATGTATATGTACCACATTTTATAAATCCAGACCTCTTTTGATGGGCAGCATGGTTGTTTCCAGGTTCTTGCTATTGTGAACAATGCTGCGATAAACATACGTGTGCAGGTATCTTTTTTACAGAGTGATTTAAGTTCTTCAGGATATATTCCCAGTAGGGAGATTCTGGGGTCATATGGGAGGTTGATATTTAGAGCTTTTAGGAATCGCCACACTGCTTTCCACAGAGGTTGCACTAGTTTACACTCCCACCAACAGTGTAGAAGTGTTCCCTTTTCACCACATCCTCTCCAGCAGCTGTTATTTTTTGAGTTGTTGATAATTGCCATTCTGACTGGAGTTAGGTGATATCTCAGTGTGGTTTTGATTTGCATCTCCCTGATGATTAGTGAGGTTGAACATTTCTTCATGTGTTTGTTGGCTGCTCGGATGTCCTCTTTTGTGAAGTGTCTGTTCATATCTTTTGCCCATTTGATAATGGGGTTGTTTGTTTTTTTCTTTTCAGCACGTTTTAGTTCCTTGTAGATCCAGGATGTTAAGCCTTTGTCAGACCTGGAGTTGGCAAATATTTTTTCCCAGTCTGTAGACTGTCTCCCTGCTCTCTTGATGGTTTCTTTGGCCTTGCAGATGCTTGTCAGTTTAATAAGGTCCCACTTATCTATCTTCTCTCTTATGACCTGTGGGTTTCGGGTTTTGTTCAGGAATTGGATGCCAGTTCTGATTTCCATGAGGGTATTTCCTTCATTTTCTAAGGGTCTTATGGTTTGAGGTTTTACATTTAGGTGTCTGATCCATTTAGAGTTAATTTTTGTGTGTGGGGACAGATAGGGGTCTTGATTGAGTCTTCTGCATGTGGTCAGCCAGTTTTCCCAGCACCATTTACTGAATAGGTTCTCCTCTCCCCAGTGGTAGGTGGTGGAGGCCTTGTCGAAGATGAGTTGGTTGAGAAATTGAGGTTTTGCTTCTGGAATCTCAATTCTATTCCATTGATCTATATGCCTGTTCCTATACCAATACCAAGCTATTTTGATGATTGTAGCTTTATAGTAAAGTTTTAAGTCTGGTAATGTGATACCACCTGCTTTGTTTTTTTTACTGAGGATTGTTCTGGCTATTCTTGGACGTTTGTGTTTCCATATAAAGTCCTGTGTTGTCTTTTCTAGATCTGAGAAGAAAGTCACTGGTAATTTGATGGGTATTGCATTGAATTTGTAGATTGCGTTAGGTAAGATGGACATCTTCACAATGTTGATTTCTTCCAATCCATGAGCATGGGATATTTTTCCACTTGTTTGTGTCATCTTTGATTTGTTTAAGCAGTGTTTTGTAATTTTCATTGTAAAGGTCTTTCATATCTCTGGTTAGGAAGATACCAAGGTATTTCATTTTTTTGGTGGCTATTGTGAATGGAACTGTGTTTTCTATTTGGGTTTCTGTTTGTTTATTATTGGTGTAAAGAAATGCAATTGTCTTTTGAACATTTATTTTGTATCCTGAGACTTTGCCAAAGGCCTTTATCAGTGTAAGGAGGCTTTTAACAGATTCTCTTGGGTTTTCAAGGTACACAATCATATCATCTGCAAAGAGAGATAACTTGACTTCCTCTTTTCCTATTTGAATACCCCTGATTGCCTCCTCTTCTCTGATTGCTCGAGTCATGACTTCCAATACTATGTTGAAAAGGAGGGGTGAGAGTGGGCATCCTTGTCTTGTTCCAGTTTTCAGGGGAAATGGTTCCAATTTTTGTCCATTTAGGAGTATGCTGGCTGTGCGTTTCTTGTAGATGGCTTTTACTATTTTGAGGTATGTTCCCCGTATGCCTAGATGTTCAAGGGTTTTTACCAAGAAGGGGTGCTGGATTTTATCAAAAGTTTTTCTGCACCTAATGATATAATCATGTGGTTTTTGTTTTGACATCTGTTGATGTATTTAATTACATTTATGGTTTTACGAATGTTGAACCAGCCTTGCATCCCAGGAATGAAGCCTACTTGGTCCTGGTGGATGATTTTTGAGATGTATTGCTGAATCCAGTTTGCTAGGATCTTGTTGAGAATTTTAGCATCTATGTTCATCAAAGATATTGGCCTGTAGTTCTCTTTCTTTGCTGGATCTTTACCTGGCTTGGGTATCAATGTGATGTTGGCTTCGTAAAATGATTTGGGGAGAGTTCCATCTTTTTCAATCGCCTGGAATACCTTCACTAGGATTGGTATCAGCTCCTCCTTAAATGTCTTGTAGAATTCTGTTGGAAAACCATCTGGACCAGGGCTTTTTTTTGTAGGAAGTTTTTTTATTACGTAGTCGATTTCCTTGATTGTTATTGGTCTATTTAGGGTCTCAATTTCTTCTTGTTCCAATCTAGGTAGGTTGTGTGATGTCAGAAAGTCCTCCATTTCCTTAAGGTTTTCAAGTTTGTTTCCATACAAGTGTACGTAGTAGTCTCTAATGATCTTTTGTATTTCTTCAGGGTCAGATGTGACTTCATCTTTTGTGTTTCTGATTGTGCTTATCTGATTTTTTTTCTCATTTTTTCTTGGTCAGTCTAGCTAGGGGACCATTGATCTTGTTTATCCTTTTGAAGAACCAGCTTTTTGTTTCATTGATTTTTCTATTATCTTTTTGTCTTCTCTGTCCTGGATTTGGGCTTTTATTTTGGTGATCTGGATTCTTCTGCTGAAATTAGGGTTTTTGTGTTCTTGCTTTTCCAGCTTTTTTAGATGGCTTGTTAGGTTGTTAATTTGTGTTCCTTCCATTTTCTTCATGTGTGTTTGTAGGGATATAAATTCCCCTCTTACTACAGCTTTCAAGGCGTCCCAAAGATTTTGGTAAGATGTTTCTTCATTTTCATTTGTTTCCAGGTATCTTTTGATCTCTGTTTTGATTTCATCATTGACCCAGGAGTTGTTTAGCATCATGCTGTTTAGTGTCCATGTCTTTGTGGGTTTTGGGGGGACTTTGTTGGTGTCAATGTTTATTTTTATTCCATTGTGGTCCGAGAAGGTGCATGGTAGAATTTCAGTCCTTTTAAATTTGCTTATGCTTGATTTATGGCCAATTATGTGATTGATCTTGGAATTCGTTCTATGTGGTGATGAGCAGAATGTGCATTCTGTGGTCTTTGGATGGAGTGTTCTGTACATATCAATTAAGTTTATTTGGTCCAAAGTCACATTGAGGTTCCGGATCTCCTTGCTGATTTTTTGTCCTGATGATCTGTCTAGGGTTGTGAGTGGGGTATTAAAGTCCTCAGTTATGATGGTGTTAGAGTCAATATCTTTCTTTAGTTTTCCTAGAAGTTGCTTTATGAAAGTTGGTGCACCTATGTTGGGTGCATATATGTTTAGGATAGATATTTCTTGTTGATGGATTGAGCCTTTTATCATTATGTAGTGGCCTTCTGTATCTTTTTTGATTTTTAATAGCTTGAAGGGTTTTTTGTCTGAAATTAAGATTGCTACTCCTCCTTTCTTTTGTATTCCGTTCGCCTGAAAGTTTGTTTCCCATCCTCTTACTTTGAGTCTGTGGGTGTCCTTTCTAGTGAGATGAGTCTCTTGAAGGCAATAGATTGTTGCCTGATGATATTTTATCCATTTTGCCATTCTATGTCTTTTCAGTGGTGCATTTAGTCCATTCACATTTAGGCTAAAAATTGAAATGCAAGAGTTGATCCCTGTCGTAAGGTTCTTACAGAGTTGTTCCTGTTTGTTTGTTGTCTTTCTTTGGGTTCTGGAGTTGGCTCATGTGTGTTTTTAATCTTTTGCCTGTACTCTTGTGAAGAATGTTGTTGTTCTTTTTTCTTTTTCTTCTGTGTTCAGTACTTTCTTAAGTGTTTCTTGTAGAGGTGGTCTGGTGGCAGCGTAGGTTCTTAGAGATTGGATAGCTGGAAAAGATTTCAATTCTCCCTCACTAATGAAGCTTAGTTTGGCTGGGTAGGTTATTCTTGGTTGAAATTGTTTCTCTTTTAGAACTTTGAAGATAGTGCTCCAGGCTCTCCTAGTCTGAAGGGTTTCTGTGGATAAATCTGCTTCTATTCTAATTGGTCTTCCCTGGTAGGTAGTCTGGCCTTTTTCTCTTGCTGCCTTTAGGATTCTTTCTTTTATAGCTACTTTGTTTAGGCAAATTATTATGTGTCTGGGAGTTGGTCTTCTCATTTGTTGTCTTGCAGGGGTTCTCTGAATCTCTTGTGTTTGAATTTTTTCATCCTTGATGAGAAGAGGGAAGTTTTCTTGAATGATTTCATGAAGTGTTTGTTCCAGTGTGGCTTCTGTTTCTCTCTCTGCCTCAGGAAGCCAAATTAGTCTTAGGTTTGGTCTCTTGAAGTGATCATTCATCTCATGCAGGTTTTGTTCTGTCTTTTTGAGCTTCTTTTCTATGATTTTGACAGTTTGGGTTAGTTCTGTGTTTTGGTCTTCGAGTTCTGAGATTCTTTCTTCTGCTTGGCTGATTCTGCTTTCCATGCTTATTAGTCTGTTGTTCATTTCCATCACAGTATTCTTTACTGCTGTTATTTCTGACATCAGCTCCTTCCTATTTTCCTCTTGTCTCTCCTCAATCTTTTTAATTCTCTCTATTAATGTCTTCATATCTGGGTTTGTTGCATGGGACCAGTCATTCTGGGGGCTCTTCATTGTTTGTGTTCCAGAATGTGTTTTCTCAGTGTCTGATCTCCCAGGGGTCTGTGTGAGACCTATATTCTTCTTTTGGTTTTTCTTCATTTGTGCGGTTCTTCCCCTTCCCTACTTTTTCCTTCCCTCCATGTCACCGTCTTCTTTCATTCTGTTATTCAGGGGTAAAGGGATTGGTTTTACTTCTGTTTGTTCAGTCTCCTATTCTTTATATATGCCCTCTTACTTTGTTCAATTCTGGAGTTGCACTGTAGGTTGGGGGTGGTCCTTTTTGCAGTCTTGAGATTTACTTAAGGGGGGAGCTGTGATTCAAAATCTATCTGCGGGTCCTGGTATTCGCTGACAGGTGTGTGAATAATCTGGAACCCACTTCCCACTGCCTTGGAATCTGTTCGTGCAGTGGGGCTGTAGGTTTACTCCCTGAAATAAAATGTGGTTAGCAGAGGGGAGAGAATGGAGCAGATAGTGGGTTGGAGAGGGGAGTGGAGAGATAGAGGAGTAAGGGGGGAAACAAATGTGTGCCAACAAATGGAGCGAGAGACCTATACTGAAACAGATAAAAACAATAGACCACAGCTACTGATGAACCAACTCCCATAGAAAAAAAAAATAAAACTTATGATGATGCTAACATACAAGCTAATCAACCACCTTATTGGTGTGCTGTTCCTCTATACAAAGATATGGTTTACAGAGAGAAGAAAAGAGAAGAAAAGGAAGAGGAAAAAAAAGGAACAATACAGTAGGAATAGAATTAAGTCATTAAACTAACAGAATCAATGAAGCACATTCTGAGACTTTTCGTTTAAGTCCAATGTCCTTTCAGTTCTGATTTTTAGCCTTCTTTTCAAGCTGGTAAATTAGTTTGCAGTTGGGGTCAGTTTCCCCTGGTCTGCTGTGAAGGACAGTTCAGATCACCCTCTGTTCACCACTCTGGCCTATGTCTTTTTCAAGCTTGTTTCTCCCATTTCGGTGTTGTTATTTTGAATTGCCAGCAGGTGGTGCTATCTCAGCTGCTTGCCCCTGAGGGGGCGGGGCTGGACAGGAAGCGCAGAGACTGGAGATGGTCCCTGCCTCAGGGCACAGGCAAGAGACTCACAGCAGGCAGGACGTCTTGGTCGCAGGAGAGGTGGCAGTGATCCCAGCAGATCTTCCCTGAAGGGGCTTCAAGAACTGAAGCTGTGGATCGCCTCCGGCCCGGGTGGTGCAATGTGCTACCGGCAGCAGTGGCGGTGGCTGTGGCAGCTGTGGCAGTGGTGGCGGCGGCGTCTGCGCTGCAGTGGCTGTCCAGTCTGCTGCGTTGCCCCAGCAGTAGCAACGGCTGCGATTTTGGGGTCCGCAGCCCCCCGGAGTGAGAGCCAGAGACCCACTGCAGTTCTCCTTTGCAGAGGGTTTCACAGACCAGGTTGCCCCATCACCATCTTGCCGGAAGTCCCTATTGTCATTATTTTTTAAAAAACTGAGGGGTGGAAAAATGTTTCCATTTGTGTGTTCTGGAAAAGGATGTGAATAATGTGTATCTCAAAAACAAATGACAGTGGGCTCACGGTGCTTGGAACAGGCAGCAGAATAGGGAAATGTGGAAAAAGCATTAAGAGCTTTGAAGGTAGACAATTGCATTTGCTTGTCTCTCTCTGTTCCTTCTCAAGGTAGTGTGTATGGAAAACAGAATTTGTGGAAAACAGACTTTGGCAGCAGAATTAAGCATTTTTAGGAACAGAAAAAAGCACTGTGGGGAAATATACTGCATTACTCTTATTGATATGAAATTAGTAAACTTTCCATAGTTTGTTGGACACATTTTAAATAATGAAATGTACTCAGCACTAAGGCAACCATTTTGGTTTTGATATTATTGAGTAGGAAATGTTATCTTCTAGGAAGTTTATTGGGTTGATTTTCACCTGATACCCTCTTCTCCCACCAAATGACTAACGTTCATAAACTCTGGCAACAGGAATCTGAGTCTTCCTCTTGTCAGTGGGATAGAGTGGCATCCCGGACAGGACTCTGGTTGGAAAGTGTGAGGCCAAGATTATGTCTTTGTGTTGCCAAGGTGCCATCTTGTCACTTTTTCCCTTTGAGCCTTGAGTTCTGAGCAGGTAGAATTCATTCAGCATGTTCCAACTATGCTCTTAGGAATTTGAGCGATTGAAGAGATGGTCTGAAAATTAAAAGTAAAGGAAGCTGAAATTATAGCAACTATATTTAGGAGGGCCTCTGAATTTTAATTTTCCCTCTTTAAAACTTCTGTTATTCCTTGGTTGTTGCTTAATGTGACTATTTAAGGTGGAGCTAGCATGCACAACTTTCTCAAGTGTGTTTGATTATGGAGCAGTTTGGAAAATCCTACCTTAAATATTAATAATTCATGAGTCTCCTGCAGGCATATACATTTCCTGATTTTTCTTTTGTATTCATTTTCTATCACTGCCATGAAAAATAACCAAAAACCTAGTGTCCTAAAACAATAGACATTTTTAACCCTGCAGCTCTTTAGGTCAGAAACATGACACAGGTTGCACTGGACTAAAATCAAAGTGTTGACAGAGCTGCATTTCTTCTAGAGGCTCTGGGAGAGAGTTCTAGAGGCTCTAGAAGTCACACACTTTTTTTTAGCTCATGGCCCCCTTCCTCCAGCTTCAAGACTAGTGACGTTTCATCTCTTGGGTCATTCTCCTCTAGTCACATTTTCCTTGAGCTCTGAATTCTGCTGGAAAAGCTTCTATTTTAAGGGCCCACATAGTTACGTTGGGCTTACCTGGCTAATCCAGGATTCTGTCACCATCTCAAGATTAATTTAGTCACATCAGCAAAGTCCCTTTTGGATGTGAGGTAATGTAATGTGTTCTCAGGTTCCAGGTATCAGAGCATGGACATATTTTGGGGCCATTGTCCTGAACTTCCTGTCCCAGTGGCTTCCTCCGTTTCTTAACACTGGAAGGTATGGGGTTGTGCTCTGTAGAGCCAGGAAGAAGTTCAGGTGATTACCTTTCTTGATCATTTGTTTCCTATCAACTCTCGCAGTTTGGAATGACTATATTAGGTTCTTCTGGCTTTTCCTCACCTGGTAAGCAATAAAATCAAAGAACACAGAGGAATTAAATCAAGATTATTGAACTGTTCTGTGGTGTATTTTCCTTTTAGCTCCTCTCCTGATATACACAAGAACATCTCCCTGAAAGTAACTAGATTCTGAACTTTAATATGTAAAATTGCCATGATAGATACCAACAATTCACCTTTGGAATTACCATATTAACACAAAAGATTAAATTAGTTTGTTTTCTCCTCATGGTATAGCCAGTATGGGGCTCATTTTTAAAAAATGAACAACAGAAACCTCTAAATTTTTCAAGTCATTCATGGTCATCAGTCTGTAAAAAGAAAAAGAAACTTACAAACGTGTTCCTTTTCCCAGCTTGATAAAAGCTCCAATGGCTGATCTATATGGAAACATTGTATGGGTTGGCTCATCATTGATGATCTCTATATCTCACATGAAGAGAATAAGGTGGAAACTAAATTTTGCACTAAAATAATGTTCAAATCTTGGTGCCTGAAGTCATGTTGTTTACATTTTGTTTTTGTTTTTGTTTTTAGCTATATAGAGAGTTCCCATATGATCCAGCACTTCCACTTCTAGATATATTATACCCAAGAGAATTGAAAACTTATGTTCACACAAAAACTTGTATATGAATGTTCACAGCAGCTTTATTCACAGCAGTCAAAAAGTAAAAACAACTCAAATGTCCATCACCTGATGAATAGACAAACAAATTTGGTATAATCCATATAGGGACTATTATCCCATGACAAAAAGGAATGAAGCACTGATACATGCTACAACATGGATGAACGCTGAAAACATACTAAGTGAAAAAACCAGACATGAAAAGGCCACATATTGTATGGTTCCACTTATTTTAAAAGTCAAAAATAGGCAAATCCATAGAGACAGAAAGTAGATTAGTGGTTCCCAGGAGTTGGGTTGAGAGCGAAATGGGGAGTGACTGCTAATGTGTGTGGCCTTTCCTTTTGGGGTGATAAAAATGTTTTGGAATTAGTGATGGTGGATGTAGATATCTATGAATATGCTAAAAATAAAATACCAAATTGCACGCTTTAAAATAGTTAACTTTACAGTATGTGATTTTTATCTTAAAAACTGCATTCATTATTTGTGACTCTCCAAGCTCCTCTATTATTTTACTATAATTTATCTTGAAAAACACAAGTTACAGTATGCTTCATTGCTCTGAGGAAGCATGATTTTCTATATATCAAAGCAAAAGTATCTATCCAGGTCTGTGAAACACTTTAATTTATCATTTTAAAAGTCGTATATTGAGGAAAAAACATTTCTCAAAAATAAATCGAAAAAGTAGCAACTAAAAAATCAGATGTGTATCAGTGAGTGCAGATGATTTGTTTTTATGTCATACCTGGCATTTGGTGCCATCCTGCAAATTGGTTTCTCTCTTTTCAATTTCCCCTTTTACATGTTTGACACTTAATAGAATATGCCGGGAAACATTTTTTTTTTTATTTTTACTGGAAGTGATCTTAGCTACTTTAAAACAAATGTCCTAAATATAAATATTCCCCTCTGGTCTTGTTTCCATGGTCATAGATAGAAATGGTTTTCTGTACAGACACAGAAGTGCTACTCTCTCCTCCCAACTTTTTTTTTCAGTCAAATAAGCAACAGCACAAAACGCAAGTGATGTGTTCTTCTAAGTGCTGTTTCTATCCTTCCGGGATGTACAGTCTAGCCAAGGAGAAAAGGCACAAACGTAGAGAATCAAATAGCTTTCCAATGTTTAAATAAGAATAAAAAAACAGCTGATATGGAGAGGGGGAGGAGGTGAGTGTGCTGGTTATGTTGGAGAGACGTATCTGTGACGTTAGAGTTTTCTGGAAAAATAACTGACATTTAAACATTCCCACAATCCTTCTATTTCCTCCTTCAATGAGACATCACAAGTGATTGTTAGCACATCTCAAGTGCCTAAGTCATTTAGAACCTTAAAAGAAGCAGGTTTGTCTTCTTTAGCAAACATGAAGTGGATTTCCTTTGGTTGTATTAATACATTCTTTACAGCTCCGTAGGAAACTCAGTTGTGCTCCAGATGGTATGATTTTCTTGTCAATGTGATGGTTCATTTGCAACGTCTCTACAGAGGGAAGAGAGGGCTTCTCAGAGCAGGTGACGCTCCATATGTATTATAGGATGATTAGGAGTTGGGTGATCCAAGATGTATGGAAGGCATTTGGGGTGAGAGCATTTCCCTCAGATGAAGTCCTAAGGGATCTTCCATGCTGCTGGAACTAAGGAGTGTGAAGTAAGTGAGGCTTGGTGAAACCCCAGAGCTAAGCAGAGGTCAGATCTTGAGTGACTTTGCATTTTCCCTTCAGAGTTGATAACTTGGTCTGGAAAGTTAGGAGACTCACTGATGGGTTTGGGAAGGGAAGGAACAAGACAAGAGTTTCTTTTTAGGAAGAAAGAGCCTGCAGGAGTGTGGAAGTGCTGGTGGACATTGCCTCAGAGAGGAAGTGATAAAGGACAGTTGTTAAGGAGGCAGAATCCACAGAAACTGGTGGCTTTCCAGGTGTGAGAAGGAGAAATGTAAGGAGTACTGCCAAAAATCACTGTCTCAGTTTTCCTTGGATTTTGTGGGAAACCTTTTGAACCACATAATCATTGCCCCTAATTTTATTATGTATGTGTTTTCATATAATTGGTTTACTTAAAGCATGATACATTTGCATATAGCCCTTTAAATACCCACAGTATGTCATACATTTATTATAACCATTTGCCTATATAAGATGTAAATATGTTACATATGTAGTAAATGATACATATACAATAATCAAGAGATGCATATTTATTATTTTTAATACATTAAACACAATAGATATAGAGATACTTAAATCAAACTTAATATGAACATAAATTTACAGTGTCTGTAGTTTCTGATCAGGGTGGCCATAGGGGATTTAATAGGCTCCACTCTAGAATGAATATCTTTTCCTTCAAGAATATTTGGAAGAAATATTTCTAGTAAGTAGCTCATACCAAACACTACAATCCATGCTGTTGATTTCACTTTTTTTCATGAGCTTTTTCTCATTATGAGCATAAAAGAAAATAAGCTACTAGGTGGTCTCTCCTCATTCATACACAAATGTTGAAATGATAGTTTAAAAAAATGTAGTTCCTTTGCTGTTTAAAATAATGAACTGCTCATGAAACATGAATGTCATCTCCTTTGTCACATGCCTGGTGATTTCTTTTCAGTAGGTCTAGATATGCGGTCAGCAAACTCTTTCTGTACAGGTTTGGGTGGGAAATATTTTAGGAACTGCCGATCATACCATCTCTTGCTACTTCTCAACTTTGCCTTTGTATCAGGAAAGCAGCCACAGACAATATCTAAATGAGTGGGTGTGGTTGTGTTCCAATAACAAAAGCAGGGATTTCACTGTAGTTTGCCAACTCTTGCTATAGGTCAACAGTTGCCACCTCAAGTTCATGGCATGCCTCAATCAATGTGTTGGAAGTAATTTAGTACCCATAAAAGTTAGGTAAGTTACAAAGTTTAGAATTTTACTTTATAAGAAAACTAAATGATCTGAAGTGACCCTTGATTTGAGATGGGCCTAGACCATCTCACACTTACAGTCATCCTGATGAACTTTCATGAGCAGTTGAGAAAGGTCTGAAAAGATAGCATAGGACAGTGGTAAAGACCACAAACTCAGGAGTAAAGTCCCTGAGTTTGAGTCCCGGCCATGCCACATGTAACCTGTATCCAGGGACAAGTTACTTGATCTCCCTCTGCCTTGATTTCATCTGTAAAATGATCATGCTAGTAGACCTCACCTTATAAGATTGTTGAATGATTAAAACCATGAGTGCACAATAAGGGCTTGCAATAATAGTGGGTACATATTATAGCCATCAGAGATGTTAGTCATTCCCCACATATCTAAATCCCATGGATTTCGATCCAGGGCATAGCTCTCAGTTTATTTTATCTGTGCTGTGTGTCACTGATAAACAGTCCTTACTGTGTACCATTAATTAATACTCATGTTGACTGCAAATTCTCATACTGCTAATGGGTTATAATTTTATAGTTTTTTACATTGAAAAATTCTACCCATAGATGGATATTTAACAAGGAAGAAGGCAGAAAAACTTGGTGTAGAAAATATGAACACGCACAAATCAATAGTGCTCATGAATGAAAATGGCATGGGAACATGTTGTTAGAGTTGAAGTTACCAAAAGGTCAACAGAATGATTATGTGCCTGAGCATTGAACATTATGTTCATATCACTGAATTCTGTAATTCTGACTCTTACTTTTCTTTTCTTTCTTTTTTTAATAAACAAAATGATGTTTAGCTGTGTTCCTACCATACACATTCTTATCCATTCTCTTAATATTAACTGGTAGCATGGAAGTCAATAAAAATGAAGACTCGATAAAATAAACAAGTTCAGGATTTTTTAAAAAATCTGACTAGCCTTGTAACCTTTTCCTAAATGATCTTCAGGCTGCCACATTAATTGATCATATGCTTAGAACATACTTTTATGGATTTCATGACTTTCTTCCCCCAAAGTTGACCTTGTTATTTGCTTTACTCATCAAAAAATGGTGGTGGTAGTGTGTGGATGTGTGTGTATGGGAGGAAATCAAATTTTGGATCTAGGAGAGTATATGACACATGTTTCATTCATCATGGGCGTTACATGTATAGCTCTCTCCTCTCTACAAGACTATCTTATCTCCACTTTACAGAGCAGGTAATTGAGGCATGGAAGGGTTGGGCTGAACTGGAATTCAAACACAGGCCACCAGACCAGAGTCCTCCCTACATCCACTGTGCTATAGCAATGCATTCTATTTGAACGAAACAGCAGCAAAATGAGTAGATAAGACAGGAGTTTCTTTACTATACTAACCATTAGACATATGCCCCATCACATTTGGGACAGATTCATGGAAATTGGCATCTGGATCAAGCCTGTGCACATGAAAATCTGTGTAAAACGATGGATGCATATGCTTGGATATCTTATTTCTTAATTAGTAGCATTGTTAGGTTTTATTTCTGCTGCCAGTAGAAGAGAAAGGAAAATGAGAAGAATCTAGGCTTTGAGGTGAGGGCATATTATGCCCTTGGTGTGGGAGAAATCTGGCAGGATCAGTCAATGAAGGAGTGTCTAGTTAGTGCACCCATCACATGAGTGTGTGGAGGGGTACAAGAAGAAATGGATGCAGGAGGGAGGGAAGCAAAGGCTCATGGCAAGTGCTTTGTGGAATATGGAGAAAAGTTATGGCTCCTGAAGCAAGTTCAAGGAATTTTCCACTCCAATAGTTTCATTAATCCCAGGCCATTACAATGGTTGTCCACCTGGATTGCATATTAGAATCTTCTGGAGAATTTGTAAATCTACCAATGCCCGCGCCCCACCTCCAGGCAGTCTAATCGATTTTATCTATACCAGCTCTGTCCAATACAGTAGCCACCAGCCTTCTGTGGTTATTCTGATTTAAATCAATTGAGATTAAATAAAATTGAAAATTCAGTATTCAGTTTCACCAGTCACATCAAAGGCTCATTAGCCACGGGTGGCTAGTGGCCACCATAGCAGATAGTACAGTTAACAAAAGTGTCCAATATCATTAAAAGGGCTATTGGACCTTGCTGTTCTTGGAAGGAAGATGGAGGGACGTCGTCATAAGAATTTTTGAAGACTACACCAGGTAATTCTAATATACAACAAATTTCAAGAACTGTTGGTCCCTAGAGAGTTTGTTCTAAAATATATCACTCCTTGTGTCTGAACTAGTTTTGCTTTTGAAGATATTTCTGAAAATATTATTAAAGCTAGTCTTTTTCTGCAGTCTAGACGTGTAGTTGCATTATCTTTTTATTTAAAACAACTTGACTACTCATTTGTTCCACAAGTAAAGATTTAGATGAGTTAACTACCAGCCTTGGACTAAAAAATGCATAAGTTGCCTTTCCCCACTTAAAATAAAGAGGTACAACAATTAGTGCTGATTTTGAATTCTTAAATGAGTTTAATAAGATAAATTATCTTAAACTGAAGCTGAGAGGCTCATTGTCCACTGTTCACATTTTAGGTAACAAATCAGATGATTGATGTCCATATACTGGTGATTCTCAAAATCAATTTGTTAAGGTAATACGTTTACTAAGTCTCATGTAATTTTAAAGAAAATGTTTTCCTTTCTCATTAGAGAAGAACTCCATTGAGAGGAGAGTTTTGCAAAGCATTAAACACAATTGATGAGACTAAATGTCATCAAATGTAGCCCTGAAAGGAGGAAGTAGAGAGGAATTCACTTTGGCATGTTTCATTGTTGCCTATTTTGTTTTCCCTAAGAGTTTTCAGTATAGAGTTTCTATCTCCTAAACATATGTTCATCTATTCTTAAGGCTTATTTTATTTCCTGCTGATTTGTAAATAACTGATTTAGTATTGGGTTCTTCTTTAGTTTGAGGTATCATTACTTCAGCATTCCTGTGTCTTTTAGATAATCTTGTTCTGAAACCCATTCCTTGTTTAATGAGCAGCGAATCTGCCCATATCAGAATAAATGACCTGCCTTGCAAACAGTTCACATGACATCTTATCCATAATGAGTGCCCGCTCATCTCAGTGTCCTTCTTATTGGGAGAAACCTGAAGCATCCAGCCTTATAACTCAGCATTCCTCACTGCATGAACAGAAAGAACAGCTACAAAAGAAACACCATTCTCTGCTGTCTATCAGAACTGGTGATGACATATCCAGATTTCTTCATGAGAATCAGGAGGAAATGGTTTTTTCTTGGTTCACTCTCCCAGCCACCTAAAATGAGATACAAATTTCCCACTCAATACTCAAAGGTATTTCTACAAGTATAATCCTGAACTTGACTTTCTGGGAATCCATATTCATGGGAATAAGTGAAGGCTTCTCATGAAGAAATCATTTCTAGGATCTTCTTTTTTTTATTGTTGCCTAGAGTCTTGGCTTGTCAGTCAGTGCCACTCATAGGGTCTTCCTTTACCACTCAAGTTGTAGACCTCAATGTTGACTTCCTCTCCTTATCTAACCCTTTCCATCTGTTCTGCACCACTCTACTTCGCTCATCTTTCCTAAAACACCTCTTTCATGGTGTTACACCCTTAACCCAAAACTTATGGTAGATATTTCCACTTGTAAAGGATTTGTCCTCCAGGAGCTTTTCTAAAATGCCTGTTCCTCTTTCCTTTAAAAAAAAAATCACCTGTCCCTCTCCTTATCCCTGGAGGTTACTGCCTCATCTGCTGGCTTCCTTTTCTCTGATTCTTCATGGTACCTTGCTTTTGTGAACATTTCTGTGTCTCGATTCTATAGGGCTTTGAGCCCTAAATTGTCCTCCATGCATTTATCGGCTTTCTCCCTGTTGCAGCGGGGCCTTCCGGTCTCTGTTCTATGTCATCCTTCCTTTGCAAATATGTCTCTGTTCTATGTCATACTTCCTTTGCAAATATGTCTTCCAAGGGACTGAATAAAGAAAAGTTCACCAGCATGCTGTGATATAGCATTGAGGTTAAACCCGTTGCATTTGGAAAGACCCCGCCTGAGTTTGAATCCCAACTCCTTACTTCCCAGTTGTGTGACTTTGGCCAGCTATTTAAGCTCTCTTTGTTTCTGTTTTTCTTGTCTGCAAAATGGGAAGAATTTTAGTCCCTGCCTCCTAGAGTTTAGTGAATATACATGAAGGCAATAAGCCTGCTATAGGTGCTAGTTGTTCTTGCTTGTGATTTCTACTATTTTAGATTCATGGCCCTAACTAGTTTTCCAGTTAAGTATTACTTTGATGGTAGATTTTGGATCTGAAGGATCTAAAAAATACTCTTCTCTGCAAATAGATTGCAGTAGCAGCAAGAGGACACTAGCAATTAGACCAAGGTCAGGGTGCCAAGAATGGGGAGAGGACAGACAGTTACAGTTAAGGAAGTAAATGCCAGCATGGAGAGAATGCAGAATTCTCCTTCTGTCCTTTGACTTGTCACCTAGCCTCTGGGAGTTCTGAGCAATCCAAAGGTACAGTCTGATAATTAAACTAAATGACATCACATTTTAAGGTAGCAAATGAAAACATTTGCATTTTTATGCACAGTCTTAAACAATATTAAGACCTTGCACACCAACTCTATACTACCAGTCGAAAAAGGTTAATCAGACCAATGAAAGGTTTATTAGTCCTGAATGTGACCTAAATGAATTTCACTGTGTCATTGTATTAGATTCAGTCAAAGTTCTGAAAGGTAAAAGTATTACCTATTTCTAACCATTGTATATTATTTAAAACTTGAAGGATGTCATTAAAAATATATTCATCTTCATTTTTATATGACTCTCTACATGCTTTGCAAAATCATGTATGAAGAGAAATCTGTATTTTACCATCCAGTTAATCAACCAGAAAAGGAAAGAATGAGCTGCCATGTAGCTCAATGGGGAGAAGAGTAGGAGGAGTTCCAGGGGCGAGGGATCCAGATTCAGGCTTCTGAGATGTTTTATCTGTGAGTGCACAGGAGTTGAGGAAGCAAATGGCATCAATGGGAGAATGCAGAATTCTCCTTTTGTGCTTTGCCTTGACATCTAGTTAAGGAAGGTAAGGTCAGCTGCTATGTCATATGCATCCCCAAATCTCACAACACCAGTTTATTTCTCATTCATGTGGTTATAGTAGCCATAATTGGTGGACACCAGTGCTTTAAGCAAAGATTCAGGGCCCGGGCTGTTTCTCCTTTCTTTCAGCTGGAGGTTGGCTGGAGCTGGATTTAGCTGAGACACTGGGACAACTAAGCCTTTCTCAATCTCCATGTGACCTCTCCATATAGTCACTCCAACACAGTAGCTATACTTAACACATGGTGGCTCAAGAGTCCCAAGAATGCAAAATTGTAATTTTCCAGGCCTTCTTATATCTTTGGCTCAGTATACCTTCCGCCACATTTGATTGGTTAAAGCAAATCACAGGACCAGCCAGGATTGAGAGCTAAGGAGGACACTAGGCAAGAATCTTAAAAGGTACAGTCCATACCTGGGATGACCATATGTGCCTTTGAGGGCTGCCTGGGTGTTGTTCTCCAGGTTTTTATGGACCAGTGTCAGAAGTGAAGCCTATTATTTACCCTGATATTCCATTAGCTAAAGCACAGTCATACGACCACTACTACCTGCAAGGGAAGCTGGGACGTGTAGACTAGATGAATGCCCTATGGGCTTCATGAGCAGCCAGTCAATATTTTCCTCACTGTGTGCCTTATGTTTCTGTGCCTCCATCACCTCTCCTGTAAAATGGAGCTATGGAAGAGAGTAAAGCATGACACCTAATGCATGCTCAGTAAACGTCCACTCTTATTATTATTGTTATCCACTATTATGTAGTGGCTATTTGATTTCATTTCACTTAAGTCAACACACATGGCACTGGATGCCAGGCTAAGAAATTTGAACTTTGTCCTGGAGCTAATGAAGAGACATCAAAGGGTTTTAAGGAAAAGAGTACTGTGATCAGAAATGTGTTCACTCAAAAAGTTGACAGAGAGGTTCTATAATATTTTTTGCCATGAATGTATAAAATATCACCAATGATATAAACAGAAATAATCCAGAATAAGAGCCAAGAAGAAGGTAGAGTGAATACTGACTGGCATAGATTCTGAGGCTATAGATTGTTTCTTGATATTCTCACTAGGGAAGGTTAAATGAAAAAAAAATGACTATTATGGTCTCAGTACTTTTTTTGATTAGCAAAACTCTTCCATGTATTGGACCTCTTAATTGCTTCCTGGTATTTATTTCCAAGGCTGTTGAGGTGACTCTTTGGCCTCTTATTCGTTTTACTTAAAGGACTGTTAATTTAAATTTTAAAGAGGATTCCTTATCTTCACTTTTATTTTTCTGACTTGAATGCACTTTTCCAAAAGATACCAACTACATACAACTTCTGCATTATTTCTGCATTTCCTCTCGAGGCCTGACTTGATTCCACTCTGAAGACAGACCAGGAATTTCATAAGACATTGTCTCTTGAGACTGAGATTATTCACTTAAAGGAATACTCACTTTCTTATGAAACATTTGTTGACCTGAGAGTGTATGTCTCCATTACATAATTGATTTAACAGATGACTCCAGTCTTAGGTATTCTTATTTAATCGCTGTCTCTTTTTCATTGGGTACTTATAGCATGGCTCCCTACTAGTGCTGACTCTTCATTGTGGCTTTATTTTACAGATAATTTACCAGCTTCCTAGTGGTTGGAATTAAAGCTGCATAACTTAAGAGCTGTGAATTTTGGGGCAAGTAACCTAACTTCGCTGAGCTTGCTTCCTCATCTGTAATATGGGGGAAATAACTATCCTACTTCTTAGAATTCTTTTGATGGTTAAATGAGTCAGTGCCCATAAAATGCTTGAAACAATGCCTGACACTTAGTGCTCAGTCAGAGCTACATGTTGCTGTCATCTATTCATAAGCTAAAAGATAATTTGCCTAACAATGCAAAATAAATTGCATATGTATCAGTTTTGTGTGAAATAATATATTAAATATGTTAACATAATAATATTAATATAGTAAATAACTTTAAATAAGGGTATAACTTCTATTGATGAATATCCAATGTGAACCATATGAACTATCTACTAAAATTACGAGTATTTTCAACATCTGAGTTTTTAGGGTAGTGGAAGTGGAGGTATAGGCAATAACAGGTAGAATTGTCTGAATTTCCCTTTAAGTTTAATGGTTTTAGTAAAGAAAACAATCTGTGGCATATTTTATTGTTTTTAAATTTCTTCCTCAGCAGCAACAGAGGCTATGTGTGGCTTACATGATTAACCTCACAGAATCCTAGTAAAACCATACTTAGTTCCTTAATTTTGAATCAGTAAGATCTTCCATGAAATCATTTCCCTGTTGTCAATTGTAATCACAGTGATTCTTTTGTTGGAATTCACTTGAGGCCCATGAGAGAACTATAACTTCATATCGACTGGGAAACAAAGATGTCTTTTTGAGTTGTATTTGGTAGAGTGCCATGTGCAATGCATGGAGATCAAGGTAATTAGTGATTGGAAGATGTTTTTAATCTTTCCTTCTCCCTCTGCGCTTTCTGGATCCCGCTCCAAATCCCCACCCCCACCTGCAGCTTCTTAAACATGACCATGTGGATACATTCGTTCTGACCTCCACACCCTCTGTTCAGGAAGTGAACAACTTCTCAAGGACTATTGTCCCACAAAGAGCATAAAATGCAGAGCATGTGTTATGCTTCAGTGTAAAAGAGAAAGAAATCTTTTTGTTTTTTAATGTTTGCAGCTTGTGTTAGAAAAATGAAAAAGTCAATAGTTTTAAAATATAATTTAAGAACCAAGAATTTGTCTTAAACAAAGAAAGCATCCTATGTACTTTATCATGCTCTCAGTGGTTTTACCAGAGGCATCCAACATTCTTTGCCTGATTCCTAATAAGGACAGTTTGCACAGTTACAATCCAATTACCGTTTGTAGATCCCTGAGGAAAAGGGGATTTTTTTAAAGAGGAATCCTTTCCTAACTCCAGTATATTTCTTCAAAATAGTCTTATTAAAGTAAGAAGCAGGAAATCCAGTTTCAATTTCTCTTCATTCTTTTTGTCTCTTCTCTCCCCTCCTTCCTCCTCCTCAACTCTCCTCTCTCTCTCTCTCTCTCTCTCTCTCTCTCTCTCTCTCTCTCTCTCTCACACACACACACACATACACACACACACACACACACACTCTCAAACTAATTCGTGCACTTACTCAGGGACACAGTCTGCCTCCCTTCTCAAAGGAAAGAACGGAACTTCTTAATGGTCCGATGAAAAGATTGCATATTTTTGGTCCCAAGATTCACAGTAGCGGAGGTCTCTGGCAACAAAAGGTATCGTGGGAGTCGCAGCTATGCCAGCTGGGCCATTTCTCAGACACTCGATACGATCTGCCATTTCAGGATGCATTTTTCATCAAAAAAATATTTTTTAAGCAGACTCAAGTTCCTACTCCAAGCTTAATTCAGTTAGATTAGAGAGGACAACAAAGACGCGGCCGATTGTAATTCATGGGTAAGCAATATAAATATCTATACTTACATGTCTTTTCCAGAAAATGATTGGGATAAAATTCTGTGATTCTTTCACATCTATCTTGTGATTTAGGAAGAAAACTGGATTGATCAGTGTCTGAGCTGTGTGACAGCTAATAACTGTTCACGTCAATGGAGATTGATCAGAATCTTCTTTATAGATTAATGATGTTGGAGTAGCTTGAAATGAGCAAACTCCAGCAGGCAGGATTGTGTCGTGATTAAATGAACAGCATAACTGGGCTGATTTCTGCAAAAGATTTGGGCACAGGCTGTTTTGAGGTCTGAAAGGGGAAAGTCGCTTGTCTTTCCCTCTGGACTTTTTGAATGCAGGGGCCACATTTCAGTAGCTGCAGCCATGATTAATATGGGTTTTTGATAACAACTTGGTTATTAGATAAAGCTAGTAATAAATCTATCGTGTGTGTGCTGTTTTATGAAAGAGGAAAACTTTAAGCCTCTGAATTTTTAAATGCTGTCTGGTTTACCTTATTATAAAGGTATATGTCTCATAATGAAAAGACTTGGTGGCAGAAAGAGGCAGAACATGCCCCTCATGTCCCAGATCCTATTCTGCTGCTACAGGAGTCGCAGTTGCTTTGCTCTTTTGTAAAGTCATGGGCTTCGATTGGTTTATCATGAGAAGTAATGAAATACATATAGTGGTCATGAGTCTTAATTCTAGAACCTGAAGCCTGGCTTCAAATCCCAACTCTACCATTTACTTGGGATATGATGTTGGCAAGTTTCTAAGCTCTGTGCCTCAGTTTCCTCATCAGAAATATGGGAATAATGATGGTATCATAGTTCTTAAGGTTGTGGCAAGAATTAAATGAGATAATACTTATATAAATAAAGGGCTTAGAACAGTCACTAGCATTAAGTGAATCATCTATAAATATGGGCAGTATCTTCCAGGTCTAACCTTTCTCCAGAGGTCTGCTCTAATTTTAGTGAACTAAATTTAATTATAGAAAGATAAGTAAAACTGTCAGCTGTTGGCCCTATCACTGAGAAGTTTCTAATTCATGTGTGCTTTCATTTTCTGCAACCCTGAGATCTGTGTAGACTGTTTTACCTTTTTTTTCACCCAAGATTTGAGAGAAGCTTAAAACTAAGAATTAAATTGGTGGCCAGTAGAAAAGGCCACGTTTCAAGTAGGGATACGCAGAAATGAGGTTGGCCTTTTGTTCTGATGTTTTTGTCCTTGGGGACTTCCAGTATGGGGTTGTGTCCCCTCTATGCTAACCTTTGTAAAGGAACTTTCCACTGGAAACAAGATGTAGGTGGTATTTGTTTTTTTAGATGATGTGAGCACAATACTGAGTTTGACAGTGTTCGTTTCCACTTCATTGGTTTATCAATAATTCAGATGAACAGCTATTTACAGATAACCCATTTTATTTTATCTTAGCATTTACATGCTTTCTAATATCCTAAATTCTTGCTGTGTTGTGTGATTCCTTTACAGGCTCTTTGGGATGTTTCCCAGAGAAACAAAATCTTAGGAGAGGAAAATAATGTTGATCCAAAGGCAGATTCTACTCATAGATGTGCCTTTACTTTTAGTCTAGTTCAGGGGTCAACAAATTTTTCCTGTAAAGGGCCAGATAGTAAATATTTTTGGCTTTGCGGGTCAGGCAGTGTCTGTTACAACAACTCAACTCTGCCATTGTAGCCTACAAGCTGCCATAGACAATACCTGAATGAATGAGTGTGGCTGTGCTCCAATAAATCTTGATCTACAAAAACAATCAGTGGGCAGAATTTGACCCACAGGCAGTAGTTTGCTGATCCCTGGCTAGTCAGCTTGTATCAGCAGAATCCTTAATATTATCTGCATTGCATACAGAGGAAAGTGAGGCATAGCTTCACTTTCCCCACATGGCTGGGAAATGGTAAAACAGGGACTCCAACCCAGACAGCCCAACTTGACAGCCCTTGCTTTTAGCCACACCCCATGCTGTCCCGATGTCAACTTGTCTCTGCCTGGGCTGCTTGGCTCCCAAAATCTGCCTGGCTCATCCCTTCACCTCCTTGGGTTGGCACAAATGTCATATTCTCAGTAAGGTGGTCCCGGTAGCCCGCCCATCACTTCTATTTCTCTCAACCTGAGCTGCCTTCTTCTCTAAAGCTTATCACTTTGTAAAACTTGCTGTGTAATTTATTCATTTACTAGGGTGTGTTCCTTTTTCTTTAGATTTAGGGGACACATGCACATGTTTGTTTCATGGGTATATTGCATACTGGTGGCTATTAGGCTTCTGGTGTACATGTACCTATCACCCAAACACTGAACATTGTACCTGACAGGTAGTTTTCCAACCCTTATCTCCCTTCTGTCCTCTCCACTTTTTGAGCCCCCCCAGTGTCTATTATATTCATCTTTATGTCCATGAGTACCCACTGTTTAACTCTCACTTACAAGGGAGAACAGTGTTTCATTTTCTGTTTCTGCGTTATTTCACTCAGTATAATGGCCTCCAGCTCCATCCACATTGCTTCAAAGGACGTGATTTCATTCTCTTTTATGGCTGCATAGTATTCCATGGTATAGATGTACCACATTTTCTTTATTCGGGCAGTCATTGATGGGCACCTAGATTGGTTATTAAGGGTGTTTCTTGTCTGATCTCCTCCACTGGCTTGGGAGCTCTATGAGTATAGGGCTCTTTGTTTTGTTCACTAATGAATTCCAAGGACCTAGGAGAGTGTGTGGCCTGGAGAAGATCCTCATTAAGTATTTGTTGAATGAGTGAGACAGTTTTCCACCATGCTACTGGGAAATAGTTCAACACTTCTCAGGTAGCAATAAATTGCTAATATGCCAAGGCAAAAGGTAAAAATGTACTACCATACCTACTATCTGTCCAGAATTTTCTAAAACTTGTGTTTATAAAAAGCACACAATAGATAAATAAAATATTAAAAATGTGAACAATTTGTTAGAAGTGTTCAGTCTTCTTAAAGGAAGATCTCTTGAAGCGTAGCTGAAGAACCGAGATGGGAAGATTAGCAAATACTATACTGCTGAGTTCATGAAGGAATAACCTCTTTTAAGAGTTCAACCAGAGGTGTGACAGCTACACAAATACCTTGGCTTTTCCCGGAAGCTCACAGAGAAGGGAGTTCCTTGTGATTGGAGATGTGTTTATTTTGGAGTTCTAAAGAACTAGGCAGTCCTTTTCAGAAATGTTGGTTGTAGTCCTGGTATTTAAACTTATGCCACGTTTCAGCAACACATTGTGATTATCTGGGAACTTTGGCTTTGCTAATTATTAATAAACGACAGCCACATTAGAAAACAATTAAAGGGAATTTAACCCTTGGCATGATTTATCTGAATGGCGTGCCATTTTTCAGGCCCTGCTCTACCTCTTCGGTCTTTTCTTCTGTCTCACTCATATGAAACCACAATCCAGCTGGCACCTAGAAAAAGTATCTTATATGTAATGATAGTGAAACCATTTATTCATTAATTCAACACACATTTCTTAAGAGTTTTTGGTATCACTAAAATGCCAGGCTTAAGGTGGAGGTGGAAATTTAGAGTGATAATGAATAATATTGATTATAACTTAAATTTCCACTTATTCAGGGCTTGCTGGGTGCTAATAAGCTCTCTACAAAAATTCCACTTGCATTATCTAATATAATCCCTTCGGCTGAGAGTTAAGTCTTATTCTTGGCTCTATCTTATTGATGAGAAAACTGAGGCTCAGAGATGTTCTACATTTTTCCAAAGAGCTCCCATCTGTTTGAACCCAAGTTCACCACCTTACCAATGGGTCTCAATCTTTCTTGTGCAAAAATAAGACTCATCTGGGAAATCTAGTTTATGGTGGAGATGTTTGGGCCCTAGTCCTTGTGAAACTAAATTTCTAAGTCTGCCTTAGAGTCAGAAACCTGCATGTTTAACAACGATCATCTTTCCAGGTGTTTTCAATGCCCTGAGTCTGCAGGTCACTTTTTTTTTTTTGGAGTTGGAGTCTCACTTTGTTGCCCAGACTGGAGTGCAGTGGCTGCTCCCGGCCACCGCAGCCCTGACCTGCTGGGCTCTGGCGATCCTTCCACCTCATTCTTCCAAGTAGCTGGAACTACAGGCACGCACTACCACGCCCAGCTAATTTTTGATTTATTGTAGAGATGAGGTCTTGCCAAGTTGCTCAGGCAATCCACTCACCTCAGCCTCCCAAAGCGCTGGGATTACAGGCTGAGCCACTGAGCCCTGCTACAGGCCACATTTTAAGCAGCCCCGCATCACTCCTTGCTTAGCCCTGGGGAGTTTACAGTTGGATGAGGTTAAAGAGATGCTGCAATTAGAGACTAGCCCCAAGGACATAAGAAAACAATGTGGTGTTAATCAAAACCAAAATTATTTTGATCAATTTTATTTCATGGGAAAACCAAGTCTGTTTGTAAAAATGCAATTTAGCTCAAAAGAATGACCTTTCTGAATAAATCATAGATTGCTGGTCTTTTAGTTTGTCTTTTTCTTTCTTTTTTTTCTTTTTATTTTTTTCTAAATGTACAGACATATAATTCTGATGGAAGAAAATCTCTTTAGTTAACGTTTTTGGTGAGTTGTTTACCAGTTAATCAGGATTCTATAGTATTTGGACTTTTTTTTGTTTGCTTCTTTCTTTGTGGTGTTTGTGCTTCTTAGTGCTACTTTAAAATAAATTCTATGATTCATCTATGTACATAACATACAGAAAAATACATGTATAATATACACAGTAATGTATAATATACATAAGAATAGATATTGCGTGCCTTTGATGATAAATAAAATATATAAATGATTGTCAATATTTCCTGGAACCATCATTTTAAGGGGATTCTATGTAATTTGAACTAACAGCAGATTTATACCAGTGTTTCTCAACCTCTGCAATATTGACATTTTGGTCCAGGTTTTTGTGGGGGCTGTTCTGTAGGGTGTTTAACAGCATCTCTAACCTCTACTCTCTAGGTGCCAGGAGCAACTCCTTCCCCTAGTTACAACAACCAAAAATGTCTCAAGATATTGCTAAATGCCCTTTGGGTGCAACACTAGCCCCCAATAACCACTATGCTATATCCATTTTATCAAGTTGCTACTCTTTATTAATGCTGTCACATAGTACCCTAGAATAAAAGGATATTTTTACAACTGCCAAAACCTTTCATCTATCCAGAGACACTGGATCAGTACCAATTTCACCTACTTTTGTAAAAATTGAAATGAATTTGAGATCATCCATATTCTATCCTTAAAAAAATATTCTATGATGACCAGTCAAAAGACAAGATTCACAGAACCTTAAAATGAGTCATCCATTTATGAGATAAACAGTCACCAAAGAAAAATGCTGACCTGGAACATACATTTGAGAGTTGAAGAACAGCCAGAAACACATTCTAGGATGTGTGGTGGGCTTCGGTGCTCTTCCTGGGTGCTTGTTTATCACTTTGTGGTTCATGTCATTAGAGACACAGGGCGACATTAACCTTTGTCTTCATGTCTTACTGCTTTTAGGATGGGTGAATGTGGGTGTCATGGTTTCACTCTTCCCCGGGTCACATATTATCTCATTTATTTTATCCCTTCATAGACTGGCATTTTTTGGCTCATCAACAGACTCTGTTTCAAAAGACTGCTTCTTAGCAGTTTATTCAAATCCAAAATAATTTGCCCTAATATATACAACATTGCATGAGTTAGTTAGGTTTCTGAACTTATTTAACTCATGATGTGTGTGATTCATTAGTCCCTAGATTGATAAATATTTATTCAGTGGCAATTAAGTGCCAGATACTGCTTTGGATACTGGGAGCACAAAGGCAAAGAAACTAGATAAGATTCTTGCCCTCCTGAATCTACCTGATATATACAGCTGATAATGCAATGTCCTAGGACTGAGTCCCTGGCATGGTAGGAGAAGCTACATAAATGTGTGTAGGGTACTAAACGACCCTAATCTCTCTGTATCAGTGGTCAGCAAACTACAACTAGTGGGCCAATTCCAGCCTGTTGCCTGTTTTTTGTGTGATCTGCAAGTTAAGAATGATATTTACATTTCTAACTAACTGAAAAAAAAGAAAGAAGAATACTTTATTTATACAAGTAAAATTATACGAACTCCGAATTTTCATGTCCATAAAATTTTAGAGGAACTTTTGTTTATGTAGGGTCTATGGCTGTTTTTGTGCTACAGTGGCAGAATTCAGTAATTGTGGCTGAGACTCATAAGAGCCCATAAGAACCATAAAGGCTAAAATATTTACTATATATAATTCTTAATAATTATATTTTGTGAGAAAGGAACTTCCAAAACTCCAGTCTTGGGATTAGGGCAGTTCAAATTGTTTGGCAGTGGTACCTGTAGTATGAAACAGGACCTTAGTATCAGGTAATAGGAAGATAAGAATCTGACAGGGCCGGGTGAGGTGGCTCATGCCTGTAATCCCAGCACTTTGGGAGCTGAGGCAGGAGGATTCCTTGAGACCAGGAGTTTGAGACTAGCCTGAGTAACACAGCGAGACCCCGTGTCTATTTAAAAACTTTAAAAAAAGAATTTGATGGAAAGTCAAGACCTACCTTTTAAAGTGTTTGGGAGCATGCTCTCTTCCAAATTCTGGCCCCTTTGGCCCACCAACCTCCTGTTCTAATGCTTCTTCTTACTCCTGGATTCATTTCCTATTAGTGCCATACCAAATGACCACAAACTTAAAACATCACAAACTTTATATTTTATAATTCTTGAGGTCAGAAGTATGATATGGATCTTGCTGGGTAAAATCAAAGGCATATTCCTTCTGGAGGCTGTGAAAGATAATCTGTTTCTTGTCTTTTCCTGCTACTTGTAGTTGCCTGCATTTCTTGGCTCATGGCTCCTTTTTCCAGCTTTTTTTTTTAAAGATGTGGGGCACAGTTCAAGATTAAGTATACACGTGGTTATCATACAGGTAAAGTTTGTGCCTCCCTTTGTTCCCACTTTCCCTGGCTTTTCAATCTTTAAAGCTAGAAACCTAGCACTTTCAAACCTCTCTTTCTGACCTCTGCTTCCATCATAAAATCTCCTTCTCTAACTATGCCACACCTCTGCCACCCTCTTAGTAGAAATCTTCTGATGACATTGAGCCCACCTGAATAATTCAGGCTAAGTGCTCCATTTGAAGAACCTGAACTGAATCACATTTGCCAAGACTCTTTTTAACATGTAAAATAACATATTCATAGGTTCTTGGGATTTGAGTATGAACGTCATTATTATTCTGCCAACCATACCTTCTATCTAATAACTCTGTATTGTACTACTTTGGTCTACCTCAAGAGGACAATATGGAGGCTGAGGGACATCTTTCAAGCTTGTAACTACTGGCCAAGAGACAGTAGTAGCTAAGAGTGGCTTCTGAGAGTGTCAGATTCAAGTCAATTTCTTGAGTGAAAAAAATAAAGATTAGATCATTGCTTCATTTGTTTAAGAAAGCAGGATCATGCTTACTCCCAGGTGTCTTGAAAACTCAAGTTTAGTCTCAAAAAGTAACATCTCACTATTATGACTATCATAGAAATAGCTTGGGTTCCCTTGGTACCGATTTGCATATTTCTTTGGTGATAGAGAACGTCTTGAATTTTCTAGATTTACTACAGAGCAGACTTATTACAACAAAACTGAACGATGGGGGTGGGGACCCACACCAGAATCTGATCAAGCCTTGAGCTCAGTGGTTTCTAACCCTGGTCCCATGGGAGAATCAGTCAGGAAACTTCAAAATAAAATGAATGTTGTCTTAGTCAGCACCAGCTGCCGTAACAAAATAACCCCAGATGTTCTCTCTTTTGGTTAATAATTCCAAATATAACAAAGAACTTTAACAATCTAAGAAGTTAAAAATCATGGTCTGTAATACATAATGTACTAAAAGAAACTTCAAGTATCACACTTCACTTTTTATTATGCTAGGTGTAGTCATTTATGAACAGCTTGGAAAACCATACATGACTTAATTGTACTAGAAGTGTTTTAATTAGAAGAATAAAATGAAGTCTCAGGAAAAATGGAAGCTGGCCAGGTTCTGTTTTGTCAGACTTAGTAATGTATTTTAATTCTATTTTTTCAAGATAAAATATCACTTTCACCATATGCAAAACTTGAACATCTTCCTCGTCCCCAACCTAATTCCCTCTGCTGTTTCTCATTTTGGTGATTAGTGCTACTATCAGCCCAGTTGCTCAAGCTAGAAACCTGAGATCATTCTAGATTTTTCCTTCTCTTCCCTCCACTGCATCTAGTGTGTCCCCAAGCATCTATGTGGTTCTGTTTCCTATGTCTTTTCAAATTGGAATCAGCATCATACCTAGCCCAGAGTCTTTTCTCATCTCTGCATCTTTGACTTGATCTCTCTTTGAATTCCTTAAGAAATTAGTTTCCAGTCATTTTTCCCATATGCAAATACTCATGTTCTTCTCTTACTCAAGGTTCCTGAACAACTATCCATCACTCACGGAAGAAAATCTAATCTATTGTGCACTGCCAGCTGAGAAGGCCCTACAGGTTCTGGCCCTGACTTCTGCTTGGCTTCATCTCTGCTATTTCTTGTTATTTCCCGAACAAACCTATTTTCTCAAACTCATTTGCCTTGGTGCACACTGTTTCTCTAAATTTGCATTTCTACTGGGCAACCTCTGAGCCCTCTTATTGAACTTTCAAGTCTCCATTGAAACACTACCCCCTTTATAAAACCTTCCTTGATCCCCTAGATAGGTGACAAAACCTTGTCTCCTAGGTACTCTTGCATTTAGTACTTATCTCTAGTACCACAATCTCTGTATCTTTATGTATTGCTTGTGTTCTTCCTAACTGAAAGTTAACTATTTGAGGACAAGGACTGTGTTATCTTAATAATCCCAAGCCTACTACAGTGCTTAGCATGTCATAGGTGCTCACTGTATTCTCTTTGAATTAATTAACCAGGAGGACATAGTAAATTAGAATACAATTCTCCTTCTAGGAATTTGTTTATTTCAGTCATAAGCTATAGTTCAGAGATTGACAAACTATAGCCCACAAGCCAAATTCAGCCTGCATCTGTTTTTATAAATAAAGTTTTATTGGAATACGGTCACACTAACTTACTTATAAATTATCTATGGCTGCTTTCATGCCACGAAGGCAGAGTTTAGTAGTTGTGACAGAGACATATGGCTCACAAAACCTGAAATATTTACTATCTGGCTCTTTATAGAAAAATATTGTCAAACCCCTGCTATAGATAGTTAAGCCCATTAGTACAGGTCACATTTTTAAATGCTTTTAAAGAATAGCTATGCCATTCTACTTTGACACTTCAAATAGCAATCAGCTCCCTTAGTTTCATATTGATAAGTACTAAGTTTTATATCTAAAAGGTACAAACTCATCTGGGACTTTCCATCTGGAGGCGGAGAAGCAATTCACTGATTGTATACCTTGTGTACCTAAGCTTAGAGGGTATGAATAAATGGTACACCCAAGGCCTGTGTCTCCAACTCCTGTTTAAACTTGTGCTTAGTCATTTGTTAAATGAGTGGATTAAATCCTGGATAAAGAGGGGATAATATCAAAAAATTAACACAGTGCCAATCACTGTTTAGAATGAACACTCTAGGCAGTAATTTGCCACTAGTGTGGAACAAAGTATTTTAATAGTTGTCGAGACCAGTCTGTCTCCTTTCTTTAAGGTGACTTCGTTAAGATGGTGAAGTCTTAAGACATTCTGTAAGTGTTGCACTCATTGCAATGAGTCTCTGGCAGTGCCTGTGTGGGCCAGCACCTCTGCTTCCCCCAGAGAAATTTTCTTTTCTCAATTGCTGTGGGAACAGTAGCTGCCACTTCAAATCTGTTCCTGTTGCATATGATTCACAGGAAGCCCTCTTTAGTAAAGGGACATTGGATTTCAGAGGATTGAGAAGTACTTTTTCTTAAGCCATCATTTTCTCACTGTCTGCCTTGGGGGTAGAGCTATTCACCCTCCATGAACAGCAAGGATATGCATTAGTGCATATGATGCACTCTAAGTATTGTGGGAATCTCTGATTTGACTCTGATGCAAAATATTTTAGCATCAATTGTCTGTAAATACTGTACATTTTCTTATTGATCATATCTCTGAACTTACTGTGTTCAAAATAGCTCATGAGAGTGCTATAAATAGAATGTCTGTGGTTATCATTTTAGCATAGAATTTAGAGCCCTACATTCTTAGCTTGAGTCCTGGTTCTAAATCTTATAAGCTTTATAAATTGGGAAAAATTATTTAACTACTCCAAGCTTCAGTTTCATCATCTATATTATATTATTATATTGATATATATTACATTAATTTAATGTATTATAAGTACATATTATAATAATGTATCATAAGTATAAACTATCATATATTATAATATATTGTTATACATTGTAATTACACTAGATTATATTATTATATCATTAAATATTACATAAGATAGATAAAAAATGTTAACCACCTCATAAGGTTGTTGGAAGGATTAACTGAAAATCCTTGATGATAATTAGCAATAATAGATAGCCTCAAATAACTCGGAGGCTATTGAATTCTCCCAACACAAATAAATGATAAATGTTTGAGATGATGGATAGCAAATTACCCTGATCTGATCAGCATACATTATATGTTTGGAAACATTGCTCTCTACCCAATGCATATGTAAAATTGTTATTTGTCATTTTTTTTTTTTTTTGAGTTGGAGTCTCACTCCGTCGCCCAGGCTGGAGTGCAGTGACACGCTCACGGCCACCCCAGAATGGACCTGCTGGGCTGCGGTGATCCTTCTGCCTCAGCCTTCCAAGTAGCCAGAACTATGGACGCACGCTACCACGTCTGGCTAATTTTTAAAATTTATTGTAGAGATGAAGGCTCGCCAAGTTGCCCAGGCTAATCTCGAACCCGCGGGCTCAGGCAATCCACTTGCCTTGGCCTCCCAAAGTGCTGGGATTACAGGCTGAGCCATCGAGCCCAGCCTGTTTGTCAGTTTTTTTTAAAAGTCCTTGGCACAGTCACTGGCACATGATGGGCTCTCAGCACATATGCCCCCCCATATCTACTGTGCATAATGACAATTAGCAGCACAATTTTTTCTGTTACTGAAATACAAAAATAAAAAGTTCCCATGTGATCCCATAAAATAAAGGAAGTAGAAACTTCGCAGCATCTTTCCACATAGTTTTCTTTGGCGTGTGTATGCAACATGAGGTGAGGCCATGTGACCCAGCAGATACTCGAGATTTTGACTTTTGCAACTGAGTGAGAAAATCCACAGTAAACTAAGAGAGGATTTCATTTTGGGAATTGAGAACCACATTTTAAACACAAAGGTGATGTTTGCTTGGCTTTATTTATTACTGACTAAGAGAGAGGATAAGGTTTGTGAGATATAGGTGAACTGTAACTCTTGATGTTTTTTCCCTTGGCTTGCAGGGTGATTTCACCTGGAACAGCATGTCAGGCCGCAGTGTGCGCCTGAGGTCAGTCCCCATCCAGAGTCTCTCAGAGCTGGAGAGGGCCCGGCTACAGGAAGTGGCTTTTTATCAGTTGCAGCAGGACTGTGACCTAAGCTGTCAGATCACCATTCCCAAAGGTAAGGCCCTGTCTGCCTTTCTGCTGGGGAACGCTGGAAGTCAAACATCTGCTCTGCCAAAGCCACAAGCTGTGAACTTTTCTCACACCCAGCATTCACACAGGAAGGAAGCTACAGTTTCTTGGCTGCTGGCTGGCATTAGTGTCCATTTTGAAAGACTTGTTCAATGAGGACAAATTTGCATGTCAACTAATACATTTATTTAAAGGGGAGGTCAACTTGGGGCATTACAAAGGAAAACCATGTGTATCTTGTCAGTCTGAAGTGAATAGACACAGAAGAAAAGCTGTATCTAACTCCATTTAATTTCAAAATAACCATTTGAAAAGAATACCTTAGCAATCTGTTAAGCTAATCATTTGACCTTCTGCAAATGCAGAATCAGAGATTTTACCAAAGTTAACTCATCTTTATCCAATTTTTTTCAGCTAGTGTGCTCTATGTTGCACTGAAGCCAGTGTACTTCAGACTGAGAAGATACACACAGCTTTCCTTTGTAATACCCCAAGTTGACCTTACCTTTAAATAAAGTGTACACCTTATTGACTGATGATTTTACACAGATCCTGATTTCAATAAAGATGAGAAATATGTACTTGAATTCCTTGAATTTGTAAAAGTCTGTCTCTGAATGTTTACTATCATCTATAAAGGCACTTTATAATTTGTATTAGTATGTAGCAGAAAGCTAATTTAAGACAGAAAGAAAAACTATGCTGTTGTACAAATAGAGTAAAACTGCCATAAAAAGAACATTGGCCAGTGTGCCTGAAACTTAAAAAAAAAAAAAGCAGAGGAAGGATAGGAAGCTTCTAGAAGCTAGAAGATTGCCTCTGAGGATATCAGTATCTGCAGAACTTCTCTTTCACTTTGTTTTATTTTGGCAGAGGTTGAGAGGATGCTTCATTAATTTTTTGCTGTTCATAAAATAGTTCATACACACACACACACGCACACACACACATATATACACAGACACACGCATATGTGCATGCATACATATACAAATACATATATAGATATGTGATTCTTAGCCAGGGATGATTTTATTCTCTGTCCCTAGAGAACGTTCGACAATATATGGCTACACTTTTGGTTGGTACAGCTTGGAGGAGAGATGTTCCTAGCATTTAGTGGGTTGCAGCCAGGGATGATAATCAACACCCTACAATACACAAAACAGCACCCCCCTTCAACAAGAATTATCAAGCCCCCATTGCCCAAGTGCCAACCATGTTATACACACAAACATAGACTCACATTGTGTCACCCACAGTGCCAGTGACACTGTGTTCTTGGCTCAACTGTGGCTAACAGAAAGAGCACTGGCTTGGAAGTCTAAAGACCAGAATTCGGGGACTCATCCTGTCACTCCCCACACATGTGAACTCGGGCAATTCACCTCTGCTGTAGGAGACTCAGTACTTTAACTAGAAAGCGTAGCACAAAAACACTGACCACAAAGTTTTTATTTGGATGGTGAGTCTGAGGGCCACATTTTGTCTTTAAGCTGGAATCTGAGATGACAAAGTTGAGAAGGGAGAGGTAGGCAAGGCCAAGGGGCTGGTGAGACATGCGCATTTCATTGTCGTGTGCCTTGCTCCTTTGACCTTCTCGTCATGCTCTATTTGCTACCACAACCACAGCCTGTTCCTCCTGAGATGAAATCCCAACCCTGTTATATTTTTTTCATGCTAATCTTGCACATAGAAACCCTCTGCTCAGGTAAGAAGAAAATCACTTGGGCAGTTGCAAAAAATGAGTCCTAGTGACTGTCAGGACATGTTGCTTCTCTTATGACAGGTCCTTCTGGGTCACCTGATATTGGTTTGGTTATAGGGTAGAGATAAGGCCTGCTCTCGCCTCTTACTTAACTCACAAGATGGCCCACGTGGGGCCAACAGTCCTGTCTCCCTCTAATGAGCACAGACATTCTTTTTGTTCCTTTGTAGTGAAGGGAGTGATGACTTTGAAAAGTTATTGAAACCTGGATTGAATGCACATCAGATAAGATATCAAGGACCAGATACTGTTTTGGCTTTGTTTTTAAATCCAGTTAACTTGATGTTTGTCTTTGTTTGTGCTTTTTAAAGACCCCACTAAATAAATAACTTTTACCAAACCGACAATTGTATAAAACTTGCCTGATAGAAGCCTCGTCTCAATTGATTATTTCTGTGACTATATGGTTCCCAGCACATTCAGAAAAAGATTCATGCTGTCAAAATGTTCAAAGATATTGCTGGGTCATGCAGTCATTTTGATATTGCCTATCAAAATGGGAACCATGATTTACAAATAATTTTCTTTTTTTATTATAATCAATATTTTTTATTATGATATTGTGGGGTACAGTTAAGGGTTAGGTATACAAGTATGCTTTGTTCAGACACCCTTGTTGATAAGAGGTGTTTCCCCGTCCCCAGACAGATATTTGCTACTGTTAATCTCATCCCCCCCCCATAGTTTCCCAGTACCGTCAGTCATTTTCTTATAGTATTACATTGGATGTTCAAGGTCCATTATATGAGTGAGAACATGTGATACTCAGATCTTTGTTTCTGTGAGAGGTCACTCAGTATTATAGACTCTAGTTCCATCCAGGTTGCTGCGAAATTCATGATTTTGTTCTTTTTTATGGCTGCGTAGTATTTCATCATGTATATGTACCACATTTTATAAATCCAGGCCTCTTTTGATGGGCAGCATGGTTGTTTCCAGGTTCTTGCTATTGTGAACAATGCTGCGATAAACATACGTGTGCAGGTATCTTTTTTACAGAGTGATTTAAGTTCTTCAGGATATATTCCCAGTAGGGAGATTCTGGGGTCATATGGGAGGTTGATATTTAGAGCTTTTAGGAATCGCCACACTGCTTTCCACAGAGGTTGCACTAGTTTACACTCCCACCAACAGTGTAGAAGTGTTCCCTTTTCACCACACCCTCTCCAGCAGCTGTTATTTTTTGAGTTGTTGATAATTGCCATTCTGACTGGAGTTAGGTGATATCTCAGTGTGGTTTTGATTTGCGTCTCCCTGATGATTAGTGAGGTTGAACATTTCTTCATGTGTTTGTTGGCTGCTCGGATGTCCTCTTTTGTGAAGTGTCTGTTCATATCTTTTGCCCGTTTGATAATGGGGTTGTTTGTTTTTTTCTTTTCAGCACGTTTTAGTTCCTTGTAGATCCAGGATGTTAAGCCTTTGTCAGACCTGGAGTTGGCAAATACTTTTTCCCAGTCTGTAGGCTGTCTCCCTGTTCTCTTGATGGTTTCTTTGGCCTTGCAGAAGCTTGTCAGTTTAATGGGGTCCCACTTGTCTATCTTCTCTCTTATGGCCTGTGGGTTTCGGGTTTTGTTCAGGAATCGGATGCCAGTTCCGATTTCCATGAGGGTATGTCCTTCATTTTCTAAGGTTCTTATGGTTTGAGGTTTTACATTTAGGTCTCTGATCCATTTGGAGTTAATTTTTGTGTATGAGGATAGATAGGAGTCCTGTTTCAATCTTCTGCATGTGGTCAACCAGTTTTTCCAGCACCATTTATTGAATAGGTTCTCCTCTCCCCAGTGGTAGGTGGTGGAGGCTTTGTCGAAGATGAGTTGGTTGAGAAATTGAGGTTTTGCTTCTGGAATCTCAATTCTATTCCATTGGTCTATATGCCTGTTCCTATACCAATACCAAGCTGTTTTGATTATTATAGCTTTATAGTAGAGTTTGAAGTCTGGTAATGTGATACCACCTGCTTTTTTTTTTTTTTACTGAGGATTGTTCTGGCTATTCTTGGTCATTTGTGTTTCCATATGAATTCCTGTGTTGTTTTTTCTAGGTCTGAGAAGAATGTTGCTGGTAATTTGATGGGTACTTCATTAAATCTGTAGATTGCCTACAAATAATTTTCTAGCTTATGGAAGATAGAAGGAATTGTGTGGTTGGGTGAAATAAACAGACATCTCCCCAGGGTTTCTGAAGCTACTGTATTGGATAAACGATTATAGATATCAGATATTTACTGAGATCTTTGAAATTTGTGACCACTGGTGAGTACTATGACAGTAGCTTTTGTCAGAGTGTGGCCACTTGCTCCCTATGCAAACGTCAAGTGGAGGTTCTAAACAGGGTCAGATTCACTGTATGAATAATTTTTATAGGAAAATGAATACAGTTGCCAGAACCTAAAGCCTAAAGAAATGATATCAAGCCTAATAAGATAGTGAGTATAATGAAAATGGAAACATACTCCGGCTCACATCTCTGTTCTGTCACTTGAGGATGATTGTAGGGATTTATTTATGGGTATCTATTTGGAGAAGTCTCTTCTGTGAGATTGGTGCCTTTGTGTAACATAGTCATCAGCTGCTGGGATTCAATAGGGAGGGAAGAATTGAGGATGGTAGGGGGAGGTTGAAACATTACTGGGGTGATTTCCCAGAGCAAACCACAGGGGTGAGATCCAGAGTACAAGTGAAGGATTTGAACTTCTCTCAAGCTGTAATAATAGGTGTAATAACTGATTATAATAGGTGTAATAGCCAGTTATGTGAGCACAGATGCAAGCATGTTAGAAGATGGTGGAAGAGCTTGTGGAATTTTACTCGATTGCTTCTCCACTCCCAGCAAAAGAAGCAATTTCATCCACTAGGAGTGGGAATAGGAAAGGGGTCCTGGAGATTTGAAGAAAGAGGAGAGGAGTGGAAGAGAAGGGAGTTAATTGACCAGCAATGTCACAAGATTGCAAGACAGCCCAAATGGTCCATTTGACGTTAGTTGCTGGAAACTTAAAATGAAACATAAACATCCCGGAAGCTAAACACTGTTAAAGCAAAGCACACCATTTTGTACTTTCATTTACCCAGTCATGGCTAATACAAATTTTTATGGTTAAGATTTTCTAGTTGAGTTCAGTGAAGGTAAAGAGGGACATGGCAGTTGAGAGTCTGTCTGTGATAAGCAAAGTAATGGACCCCCAAAGATGTCCATATCTTCATCCCTGGGACCTGTGAATATGTTACCTCACATGCCAAAAGGAACTTTGGATCAGTGAAGATTCTTGAGACAGAGAGATTACCTTGAATTGCCTGGATAGGCCTAAACTAATCTCTTGGGTACTTAAAAGAGCAGAAACTCTCCCAACTGTAATCAGGGAGTGATGTGATAATGGAAGTATAGCCAGAGAGACGAAATGTTGTTGCCTTTGAAGACAGAGGAAGGGGCCACATGCCAGGAAATGTAGGCAGCCACTAGAAGCTGGAAAAGTCAAAGGAACAAACTCTCCCCAAGAGCTTCCAGAAAGGAGCACAGCCCTGCTGATATCTTGATTTTTGCCCAGTGAGATACATTTCAGACTTCTGACCTCCAGAACTGTAAGATGATAAATTTGAGTTAAGACACTAAATTTGTGGTCATTTGTTACAGCAGCAGCAGGAAACTAATACAGTATCTAAGACAGTGATTATAATCCCAGCTTATGGGGTCTAAATTGGATAAGAAGGGAAGTTAGGAATAATTATAAAATATGTGATAATCAATAATATAAAGATGTTAATTATGTCTTTATCTATAAGCTAAATGTGATTCCACAAAAGTACCAATAGAATTTTTTGTGTATTATTAAAAATTACTAAAAATTGTGTTGGTACTAAATTCATCTGGTCAAATAATTATGTGAAGGTAGTCAGGGAAAATCAAATAAAAAGGTCTAGTAGAGATTATTTCTATCAACTTATTAAAATATGTCATAAAACTAAAGCAAGTAAAATAGTTTTATGGTGTTTCACAATAGATAGGCAGATGAACAGGAGACAATAGAGTATAAAAATGAACCAAAATATTTATGAGAATTTATTACATGATAACTATGGTATTTGACATGGGAAAAATAATGAGACAATCATTGGTATGAGAAAGCTGAATTCTAACATTATTCCTTATATCAAAATAAATTGATATGGGAAAAAGTTTTAGAGATTAAAAACGATGAAACTATAAGTGCATTGAAAGTAAACATAGCTGGATATTTATATTTTTACACTGGGAAAGCCTGCACAGAAAACATCAAGAAAGAAACGAACAAATTTCACTACATAACAAATAAAATAGAATTATATGTGTGACAAATAAATAAATAAAAATTTATAGCATATTTGACAAACTGAAGGCAAACTTCTCTACTATATAAAGCTTTATATTACAAATTAATATATAAAGAAATTTTAAATATAGACAAATTATAGGCAGCTGACAGAAAAAATACAAATTATGTATAAATATTTGAAAAAAATGCTCACCTTTTTACATTCATTAAAGAAATGCAAGCTAGATGCCATGGAGATTTTTTTCTCTCAGATTGGCATCGCTCCAAAAATTGGATTATATACTTCATGGGGAAACAGTCACTCTCATATTCCATTGGTAGGAGTATAAACTGTTGAAACAATGTACAAGGCAATTTGTCAACATTTATCTAAGTTTTAAATGACCCAAAAATTCTACTTCTAAGAATGTATCTCACAGATACATACTTGTATTGGTTGGAGTAGGCTAATCACTCAGTGATTTAGCACTAAAAATTATCTTTCTTGTTTAAACATCATTCAATTCAAGTTGGCCATGGAGGCAAGGATGGTGAACTCTGCTCCACACAGTTACTCAGGGACTCAGGCTTCTTGCATCTCGTGGCTCCTCCCTCCTCTATATTAATTTATCCAGGAGATGCAGACACTGAATAACTGATGATTTATGTAAACTTTATAAGATGGCTGATGAGCTTAATTTATTCTCTTCTAAACTTATTTCGAAAAGAGACATTTGAAGATGCTATAGAGAACCTAGAAAGATTGTTAGTAGTTGAAATCAGCAAACAATAGTTTTCCCTGTGAGTCTGAGATTAACGCATGGAGGCAACCATGGGCTGTTTCTGGCTACACTTGGCTTAGACTCTTGAATCAAACTGTCTAGTCTATAAATGGCCAATTTCTAGTAACAGAACCAGGAAACACATGCAGAAAACAGTCAAGAAATGAAGCAAAACTTAATGGTATACATAAACTTTTCACATATTCAAAACATGTTTAAAAGGACTTTTCATATATCAGGTAGTATTTTAGGACCGATTAATGTTATTTTGGTAATAACAAATGATCAAAGACAGAAGTTAGCAACTGGCCCATGGACCAAACCCAGTTTACCATTTGCTCTTATAAATAAAGTATTATTGAAACACAGCCTTGCTCATTCATTTACATATCATCTATGACTGCTTTCACTCCATGTCAGAATTGAGTAGTTGTAAAAGTATCTAAAAATTTTACTATCTGACCCTTTATAGGAAAAATTTGCTGATGCTTGGTCTAAGGTAAAGTGAAAGAAACAACTTATTTCTGCCACATTCAATATAGCAGGTTGATGTAGGCAATATGGTTTAACGTCATTGTATTGTAAAGAAATATTTAAAGTTGAATGGTTCCATAAGAAAGAAATGTATATTCATGTTTTCTTTAGAGCTGTTTATTTTTTCTTTTGCTTCAGTTAATTTCTGATATCATAATTGAGAAAGGCTTTGTTTATGTATTTTGAAAACAGTATCATGGAATGAGGAGTAGCTGATGGTTTAAGAAACTGTGGACAATAGTCTCATAAAAAAGTACCCTGATCCTTCAAAATTGCTCAATTATATGGCTTCCTTATAAAGTGATCCCTCACCAGTATCCCTTAGGCAATGTGAAACCCAAGTAAACAACTCAATGAAATAAAAAAATTATATTATTGGTAGGCCAACACTGCAGCTGTCTTCGGTTTGTGATTTAAATGTTGATTTAGAAAATAAGAGTAACCTGGTAGGTAAGGAAATTGAGCTTGGTTGTTTATATAACAACACTAAACAGACAATGTAACTGTCCTAGTTCTGTTATTCTTGCTTGCAATGCCCAGTTGAAGAGGTGATTTGCTAGAACTGTCTTTCAAAGTCTTTTGTGTACATACAAATGAAGTTGAAACCTGGGGTAGAATCTACAAACTCCACTTTAGCTAGAAGTGCCAATAGGAAGCAAACATCACCAAATAGGGATGATCAAGAAGTATCGAGACCATTGGGATTCGAGGCCCTCAACAAAGGTCTCTATCAAGTGAACTTTCAAGCTGATTGTACCTTCTATATGTGGCCACAATCACTTTTTCTGTGATTCTCCCACAGATGATTGTGATTTGTCATGGGGTAGGGCTGCATCTTATTTGTCTTTGAATCTGGAACGCTAGGTGCACTGCGCAATACACCAGTGGCCTTCAGCAAATCTTGAGATGTGTGTGAATGAATGCATTCATGCTTATTTTCCTTTAAGATTAAGTTCCTTCTTTCACCCTTCCCTATATCTAAAAAGCATCAACTACTTTTCTTTCATTTCCCCCAGAATCTCCAGTAAAGGTTTTGAAACAACCTTAACACTTCCCTACTGCTTCAACCCATGCTCAGTTTCCAACTTTGAATGATGACCTCATAGGGTTAATGTGAGTTTTAAGTGAAATAATAACTACTCTATCTTTGAATACAGTTAACGTATTTGTGTTTTGAGCTAAAAACATCTCCTGACATCTTATATAGTCTTCTTAAAAGTTATCCATCATCGTCATCATCATCACTGTCATTTTCATTATCACCATATCACTTTGTCCTGTATCTGCCCTCAACCCTAGGTCACTTCATCATTATGTCTCATCATAATTGTAGCTGTAGCCCTGTCCTACTTTCTTCAATTCAGGGGTTCTCCCACATTCTGCCTGCCTCATCTAAAATCACCAGAGTAATCTTCAACCACAGAAACTACTCCTGTGTTGGAAAAACAAAAACAAAACTCCCAAAGCTCCCTGCTGCTTACTGATCTCACTATCAAAGCCATTTACAGTACTGTTTCATATAAAAGAATAAATACATTTTGTTTGCAACCTCTTCTGAGGATGCACTACAGAGATAAGTTTGTCTTAGAATAGTAGGTTACAAACTGTCCACAATCTGCAGTGAGAAATGCATTTTACATCTAAGCCCAGGAAACACATCAACCAAACAGGTTATTTTTAGCAGAGATACACTCTGATATTATCTAAAATACTCTCTCCTATCCTCTTATGTTTGATTCTATTTCATTTCCTAAACTATGTTTGTCATGATCCACTAAATTTTGTTGATTCATTAATAGGTTATGACCCCATAGTTCAATAACAGTCTTGAGCCGGGCTCGGTGGCTCAGCCTGTAATCCCATGCTTTGGGAGGCTGAGGTGAGTGGATTGCCTGAGCCCATGGGTTCGAGACCCGCCTGGGCAACTTGGCGAGACCTCATCTCTGTAATAAATTTAAAAATTAGCCGAGTGTGGTAGCCCGTGCCTGTAGTTCCAGCTACTTGGAAGGCTGAGCGGAAGGATCGCCAGAACCCAGCAGGTCGAGACTGCAGTGGCCTCCCAGCCACTGCACTCTAGTCTGGGTGACAGAGTGAGACTCCAACTCAAAATAAATAAATAAATAAATAAATAAATAACACAGTCTTGGAAGATAGACGGAATGGAGAACAGGCAATCAAGAGGAAAACACCAAAAATATGAGTATGGACAACTTTTAGTTGTTCTTTGCTGTGTTTCTCAGAGCCTTGGTAAGGTGTATAGGGCATCATTTTCCTATAGGGCTATGGAAATGAACCTAAGGCTAGAACAGTACCCTGAGTATCTAGTGTCATCCATTTCTAGAGCCAAACTTGGGAGTGACACCCAAAAAGCTTCCTATACTACCTCACTGCTCTCTCTCATAATGCCAAGGAATATACAGCCTGGAGGATAGAAATATGTGGGGCTGTAAGTCCTAGCTGTAATGGCAGATACAACACTATGCCTAAAAGAGTTCACACCCTTAAGGAGCTCCTAGTCAATAGACAGATAAAACACAAATACGTTAACTGTATTCAAAGATAGAGCAGTGGATATTATCTGTTACCTTTGGTGACCCTTATAGGTAGAATCTGCCTCATTCACCTACTCTGGTAAAAGCCGAGAATGACTGAGATTTTTGTAATTTTCTTTTTGGATGCATTCCTTAACACTCCAGGACTTTTTACTATGCAGAGTTCTCAAGTGTCTGTTGCCACTGTATGATTCCATGCTGGTGCCAAGAAGGCATGTGATTCTTTAAGCCATGTACTTTGCACTGTGGTATTCACAAATGGCTTTCTTTATGTTCTCAGAAAATGTAGTTGTCTATCCAAGGTCTTGTCTCTACTGGTCACATTTACACATATTTGTGTATCTTTGTTGGAGCAGCAACCACTATTACACAAGGCTTTGGCATCTTCAAAACACTTTTGTCACTGTGGTTTCTGAAATATTCTGGCACTTTTCAAAGATTTCAAGACTGCACTATTATCTCCGTTAGGATCATGGCCCAGAGTAAACTTGACAATTATAAAGAATATCCCACCCCTAAAATATGAACAGACACTTTCATTTTGCCTTTTTTCTTGGTTTGCTCATGGGCAAAATAAAGCAAATAAGCATTCGTTGAAATTAAATACTGAGTTTAAAAAAAAAATCAGACTTTGTAGATCGTTTAAAATCAACCCCTCAAAATCATTTAAAAATTCAACTAGGGGGTCTTTACAAAAGTTTACAAACATAACGCTCTGTGAGTGTAGTTTAACATATCTTCAGTTAAGATAAGGGTTGGCAGACTACAGCTCATGAGCCAAATCCAGCCCATTGCCTATTTTCATAAATAAAGTTTATTAAAATCCAGCCACATCCGTTCCTTTCTGTATTGTATATGGTTGCTTTAGTGCTGCAATGGCAGAACTGAGTAGTTTTGACAGAGAACCTATGCCCACAAGGTCAAAAATATTTACTATCTGAACCTTTACAGAAAAAGCTTGCCAACCTCTGATTTAAGGGATTAATAATAATATAGTATTTTATGGTTATTATTTATGCAGTTGATCAAGTATACTGTTGTACTAATCCATTTTGTGTTGCTATGAAGGAATACCTGAGGCTGGATAATTTAGAAAGAAAATAGGTTTATTTGGCTCATGGCTCTGCATGGCATTGGCATCTGTTCAGCTTTTGTTGAGACCTCAGGAAACTTTTACTCATGGCAGAAGACAAGGAGAGCCAGCATGTCATGAGCAAGAGCAGGGGCAAGAAAGAGGGAAGGAGATGCCAGACTCTTTTAAACAACCATCTCTCAGGTGAACTAATGTAACAAAAACTCACTTGTTACCGTGAGAACAGCACCAATCCATTCATGACGGATCTACCCCTATAACCCAAACCCCTCCCACCAGGCCTCACCTCCAACACTGGGAAACACATTTCAACATGAGATTTGGAGAGGACCACAATTCAAACCATACCAACTGTCCTATTTGTTTCAATTTCTTCATTATTTTAGTTTTATTTTGAAATAAATGTGTGATTTTAAGTGATCAGACCTTTGTTACTCTCAGATATTTTAGTACTTATAGTCATGCATCTCTCAGTGATGGGGATATGTTCTGAGAAATGCATTGCTAAGCAATTTCATCATGTTGCAAAACATCATGGTATGTACTTATATAAACCTAGACAGTGTAGCCTTCTACACACTTAAACTATATCGTATAGCCTATTGCACCTAAGCTTCAAACCTGTACAGCATGTTATTGTACTGAATATTATAGGCAATTGGAACACAATCATAAGTATTTGTGTATCTAAACATAACTAAACATAGAAAAGGAACACTAAAAATATGATATAAAAGGTTTTTCAAAGTACACACGTATAGAGTGACTCCATTACAATCATATGGGACCACAGTCATATATGTGGTCCATTGTTGACTGTTTCATTGTTATGTGGCACATGATTCTATAGGCATATAAGTTACATATTAAATGGGTGACTTTGATTATGATTCAGTCTCCAGTGTGAGATGAGTATCAGTTTTACTATTACTGTCTGATATGATGACTGAGAAGCTAGCAATAGTTATCTGTTAAGACTACTTATTTACAAATTTACAGGTTTTTTTCATATATTTTTTCTTTATTTTAAAGAAATACAATTCTTTAAAATGGGGTACAATTCAGGGTCAGATAATTTACAGGATTTTTAAAAAATTTAATCACCCTCCTTCCCTTACCCTCCCTATCTTACTTAGATCCTACCCAACACACACACATTCAAAACTGCTATGAATGTCTTTTCTTAAGGATACCTGGCATTAATGACATGTCTGGCAGAAATAAAAATAGAAGAATATACCCCACAGCAGAGTTTTGGATTATCCACGGTTAAGATTCTTTGGTTGCAAATTATGCCCAAAGTGGCTTAAATAATAAAGAAATTTATTATCTTACGTTACACAGATCCCAGAGATAGGTTAGTTTCGGGGCTCATTAATTCAATGACTTTCCATCTTTTCTCTTTGACATTATTAGTAGGTCATCTTGTTCTTTGGTTGACTTTCTTCATTGTCACAAAATAGCTACCGCAGCCCCTGACACCACTGCTTCCATAGCAGCTTTAAAAGGCAGTGAAGAGCTGTGACTCTTCAGCAAGTATCTTTTTAAAGACTGAAGATGCTGTCTCCCAGTACGTTTTCCTCTCTTCACTTGCCCTAGAATTGCAACACCTGCCCAGATTGATAAGGGTAAGCAGAAAGAAATCACTGGGGTTGGCGTGAACTAAGATTCCTTTCCCAAGGCTAGAGTGTGGACTTATCCCAGAATGTCTGACTGCATAAAGGGTGAGAACCTGACAAAATGGGTCAAGGAAGAATTGTGGTGGGTGGGTAGAGGGGAGCAGGATAGAGGTGGATTTGGATTAAACACCACAGGTATACATAATGGCATTGTCATCTTCTGCCATTGTGGGCAAGTGATAGAGAGAAAACTATTCTTATATCTGTTTGCCTAAGTGTTTACACAGACCTTGTATATACCTACAGCTCAATAGATATTTGAGAAATTGAATGGGATATATTACAAAGTCAATCATGACACATTTATTTACATAGTGTTCCATATTATACAGAGTTGTTTATAATGGCTCATATAATGATCAAAACCAAGGAATGGAAAAGGAGAGGATGAAGAATCTAATAGTTTTCATCTAATTGCATTGTATTTTTAGCTACTGAATCAGAGAAAGCTGTTTTCATGGGAGCAACTGGCCGAAATGTTGAGTAGTTCCCAAGACTTAAAGTCTATGGTTTAATGATATTTGTTACTTGTTCATTAAAAATAACATCTATCAAAAGAAGGTTGAATTAGCTTCTTACATAGGTTCAAAATCACATCATATGTCCACATCATCATCTGACTCTGCCTTTTCAAGCTTCAGCTTTAAATCAAGTAATGAAGAAACTCCCATAATATCAGGTTTAATTTTTCTGAATTGGCAATCGCTGGTGTTTACTTGGAGCAAGTGATTTTTATCTTTTTGTTCACCTACCTACTTTCTTCTATCCATTACACTCCAGGAATGAAATGTAACTTAAATAAATGACTTGCCAAAAGCCATTTTCCCTGACTTGATATTGAGACACATGTCTCTGCAAATACAGTGCCTACCTTGACTGAGTTTAAAGTATTGTTTTCCATTTAAGGACTGTGCAATGAGAGATGCAAATTCAGGAGCCTGGAAGGATAGGCTAGCCCTGAGCTTATGAAAAGATAACAGCAGGGCTACCCCTTTGAGACATATGCTTATAGCTTTTTAAAATCTTCTTTTTTTAATCATAGAACTTGACTGTGGAAAAAATGACAGCAAGTAAAATATCCTTATAGGGCATAATTTGATCATGACCAGTTGTTACAGCAAGCAGTGATTACTAAGAACGCCTAGTTAAGGAAAAAACATAGTTGAGCTTTTAAACCCATGGCATCTAAACCATGAGATCAGTTTTCCTACCTCACGTTTTAACAGAACGAGGAGGCGTGCTCAACAAATCAAGTATCTTAATGATTTTCTGTAATAGAGACACACTTGCTTTGAAGTTCAAGTATCCACAAGGTTTTATTTTCCATCTTAAAGATGATATAGAAAAATTTCAGAACCAATTACCCTCCCAGATTAATTTACACAAAATATAAAATGTTTCTTAGTGTTTAATTTAACTGGGAGCACGGTGACCTTCAGGAGTTGACTCTCTTTACAGCAGTGAGAAACTCACAGAATGTTCTTATTTTCTGACCACAGCTTTGATAATTTCACCACCACTTCAACATGTAAACTGTAGGGATTAGTACATTTCATAAGTACTTTGAGGAGCGTCAGCTCTAAGGAGAGGCATCTCTATTACTTAAGAATACTATAAAACATTTTCTTCCCCAGTGTAATATAAATACTTTGGAAACAGCTTTTGGAAATCTTAGCCCAAAGGTGATAACAGGATAAAGAAAGTGTTTAATTCATTGGGATTTATACTGAGAAAAATGACCCAATCACCCTGTTCCTGCCTTCCTTCTTGTATTTTAAGAACTATTAAGTAGGCCGGGCTCGGTGGCTCAGCCTGTAATCCCGCGCCTTGGGAGGCTGAGGTGAGTGGATTGCCTGAGCCCGCGGGTTCGAGACCCGCCTGGGCAACTTGGTGAGACCTCATCTCTACAATAAATCAAAAAATCAGCCGGGCGTGGTAGCGCACGCCTGTAATTCTGGCTACTCGGAAGGCTGAGGTGGAAGGATCGCTGGAGCCCAGCAGGTTGAGGCTGCGGTGGCCGGGAGCGGCCACTGCACTCCAGTCGGGGCAACAGAGTGAGACTCCAACTCAAAAAAAAAAAAAAAAAAAAGAACTATTAAGTAAAATGTGATAAATAAATGGAAACTCTGGTTGCCTATGGATTTGGTTAAATAATCAATAACCTACAATATGAAACATTTCTTGGAGGTGACACACACATGCACATACACACTCGTGTGTGGGTATATATATACACATAAATATTGAAATTCAAAGTTGACTGAATGGTGGAACAAATTTGGGCTTGGATACATGGCTTTCTACTTTTTCCATGTAGGTTGTTTTTCTCCCACAATTCTATTTTTTTTTTTTTTTTTTTTTGAGTTGGAGTCTCACTCGTCGCCCAGACTGGAGTGCCGTGGCTGCTCCCGGCCACCGCAGCCTCAACCTTCTGGGCTCCGGCGATCCTTCCGCCTCAGCCTTCCAAGTAGCCAGAATTACAGGCATGCACTACCACGCCCGGCTGATTTTTTGATTTATTGTAGAGATGAGGTCTCGCTGCCCAGGCGGGTCTCGAACCCGCGGGCTCAGGCAATCCACTCACCTCAGCCTCCCAAAGGCGTGGGATTGCAGGCCGAGCCACCGAGCCGGGCTCTCCCACAATTCTTATTTGCCCCTCTCTTGAACTCTGGTTCCCATTTAAGAAACTATCAATCCTAATGTTAACCATGTGAAAGAGAACCATAAAAGAGTCTGTTGATTTTTTTTAGCATTTGTATTTGTATTGTGTTAATATTAATTCATAATAAGAATAATAATAACAAATATTAATAGATAACTAAAAGTATGGTGTCTTCAAAGTGGACTTGAGTATCCCTTCCTTTAAGCATCCTTCTCTGATCATGCTCCACCCCCATTTGGATTTAGGGCTTCTCCTGATGGTATCTATCATGGCATGCTTTACTTATTTTTTATAAAAACTAACACATTGTATTTTAATTATTGCTTTCATTTTCTGTGTTGTTCTCTGAGGTAAGAAATGATGTCTTATTTGACATAATAATGTGTATCTCCAATATGTGTTTCAGTTCCCAGTGTCTAATAGGCACTTAATAAATTGTTAAAAGAAAAAAAAAGTATCAATCCACTCCTGAATTTTCAATTTTCTCTTTTTTTCACCTATAGACTGCTTACTTGATAAGGGATTGGATTGCTCAGAATAAAACATTAAAAGGGTTAGGATAATCATGAAGAAAGGATTTCTTAAACTAACCAGTCACCATATGATTTATCAGGGGGGATGCCTACCAAAATTCAAAGACCTTGGAGAAGGATAACTTTATTATTTAAGACTGAACACAAACATTAGCCTTTACAAGCAGAGTTGGAAGCAATCATCTCTCTAAGTGTTACTAATTGTTCTAGCACTTAGTAAATGTCTTCACTGAATGATTCCTTTATTTTGCTCTAATTAGGTTTCCTCATATCTGTCTCTAGCACTGAACTCTGAATTCTTCAAAGGCAGAGATAGCATTCATTCATTTGAGTTCATAGCACCTAGCTCAGAGTCTCTCTTAAGTGTGTGCTTAATCAGTATTGGAAGGATGGAGGGATGGATGGATGGACAGATGGAGCAATAGAATGATTGATGGGTGTATGACTGTCTGGATAGATCAATGTATGGAATATGAGCCCACTTTCTAGGGAGAATATGAAATTTAAGCAGATAACTACTATATTGTAAATAGTATTCCCAAGCTAATAAAATTCATCATGTTCTATGGTATAATATTCGTAAACATAGAATACTTGCTTAAGAGTGGAGAAGAGGCCGGGCTTGGTGGCTTACCCTATAATCCCAGCACTTTAGGAGGCAGAGGCGAGTGGATTGCCTGAGCTCACAGGTTCGAGACCCACCTGGGCAATTTGGCAAGACCTCGTCTCTACAATAAATCAAAAATTAGCCAGGCATGGTAGCATGTGCCTGTAGTTCCAGCTACTTGAAAGGCTGAGGCGGAAGGATCGCCGGAGCCCAGCAGGTAGAGGCTGCGGTGGCCGGGAGCATGCCCCTGCACTCCAGTCTGGGCGACAGAATGGGACTCCAACTCAAAAAAGAAAAGAAAAGAAAAGAATGGAGAAGAGAAACCTGCTTTGGCTGCTTTCCTAAATCTCTCTGGTTTAACCCAGGTTAACTCTTAGACCAGAGCACTGCATTGGCCCCACTGGTTTCCTGTTCCTAGGTAGCTACTTCCTTTTTTTCTATCAGAGTTTCTCTCCCTTCAATTTTGAGGAGATGGACTTTGAATATGGAGCAGACAATTCAAAGTAGAAAGGGCATTTTTGAATTCATTTCACTGAAAGTGGCAGTGGCAGTAACTGGATCTTATGTCTAGCCTAATTGTCCTGGGACATGATTTTCACTGGTGTTTCTGGCTGTCCGGCCCCCATCAATTTTTAAGTGTGAACTTACTGTGCCAATTTAATTTACATAGATGAGATTAATCATTGGAAAGAACCAGACATGAAGGACAGGCACAATGAATGGCTCTCAAGTGCCAGGAGCAATTAATAATATTATTACTTCTTTTTTTTGAATAGGAGTCTCACTCCATGGCCCAGCCTGGAGTGCAATGGCATGCACACGGCCACCCCAGCATTGACCTGCTGGGCTTTGACGATCTTTTTGCCTCAACCTTCCAAGTAGCTGGAACTACAGGTGCACGCTAATTATAGAGACAAGCTCTCTCCAAGTTGCCTGGGTGGGTCTCGGACGCGTGGGCTCAGGCAATCCACTTGCCTCAGCCTCCCAAAGTGCTGGGATTATAGGCTGAGCCATCGAGCCTGGCCTTACCATTACTTCTTTAACAAACAACCTGTTCCAAGCAGGAAAGAAAAGATCTGGTTTAGTATCTTTCTTGCCTTATTTTTGGGAGATCAATCTGTGGTTTGCAAGCCCACAAAGGGGGAAATCGATGAGATAAAAGAATGAATTTCAGTTTCAATAAAAAATAAACTATAAACTATAGTATTAGTAGACATTTTGACAGGGTATCCACGGATTTTATAACTCACCTCTCATTCATATATACATATATATGTAAATATGTTATATTTTATTTTAAAAACAATATTTTGGTTTATTAGGGTAGGTATCAGAGATTTTTTAAAAGACTATTTCTGTACTAATCGGTGTATATGGTTGCAAATGAAAATACCAAGTCTGAGTAACTCAAGCAGAAAAATGATTTAGAGAACCAAAAATTTAGAAAGAATCTTAAGACAATCTAATCAGCTGCCTCCAAATCTGGTCAAGCTTCTTAGCTGGCCACACCCTTTCCAGCAAACATGCTCTATTAGAACAGAAGACAAAATGGATGACTATGTCAGCATAGACACATGTTTTCTTTCAGATCAGGGAGATGCAAATAGATTAGTTGACTAGTTTCAGCCTAGCTTGTGAATCACCTCCCTTCTTGTCATAAAGATGAGCTCTCAATTCTGTAGAGTACTTTTGGTGAGCAGCACAGGCCTTGATTTTCTCACATCCTTGATGAATGTATCTTCAACCTTCTCTTGAATATGTCTGGTACCTGAAAGATTTTTTAAAAGAAAAATTATTTTTTATTTTGGAATAATTTTACATTTACAAAAAAGTTACAAAGATATTAGAGAATTATTTTATTCACCTCACCCAGTTTGCTCTAACGTTAACATCTTATATTGCTTTGTTTGTCATAGCTATACATTTGTCATAGCTAAGAAACCTACATTGGTGTATTAGGATCAACAAAACTATAGACTTTATTCATATTTTGCCAGTTTCCCCACTTGTACCCTTTATCTGCTGCAGAATCCCATCCGGAATGCCACAGTGTATTTAACTGTTAATCTTTTCTTTTCTTTTTTTTTCAAATAACAAACATGTCTCTTCTCACATAGCTTCTGTGACTAACTTGACTTGAATATTCTGGTTTGGGACTTTTGTGAGATTGTAAGCAGGCACAGATGGGGCTGTGGTCATCTGAGGGTTTGACTGGGGCTGGACAATCAGTTTCCAGACTCACTCATGTAGCTGTTGGTTGGAGACTTCAGTCTCTCATTCCTTAGCCCTTTGCATAGGGTTGCTCATGGCCTGACTTCTCCCAGAGTGAGGGATGCAACTAAAATGCACAGTGAATGGTGCTTTTTCAGAAGCAGCTCATTCTAATGGTTAGCAATTCCATTTGCTGGCAAGGCAGTCTCCCTATAATGCCCTCCAGAATCTTTGTTCTGGCCCATGAAAGGTTCACTAGTAAGTCTCTTTAGCCACCATTTAGTCCACTAAATAAAAGGAAAGAACTACGGTGTCCCCCAAGTCTTCCTAAATGCTGAACCACATCCATTCATATAACCGTTCACTGTGGGATGCTGTTCCACTCCTGATCTTGCCCCCCAAAGGAGAAAAAAAAACACCTCATACAAATAAGTTAAAGACTGTTTACTCAAGGAACTTAGTTTATTCTCCTGCCTGTAGTCTTAAACTTCGCTAGAAAGGTAACATTATAAATTGAAGAAAATTGCTATTGTGCCCAAAATTCAACATGATACCTAGGCTCAATAATTTATAAACATCTTTATATTGTTCTTCTTAAAACAGAAACTGAGGTTGGATATAAATTGAGCATTGTGGCAAGTAATAAAATGTGAATGTTTTGTTCACATTTACATGGTTTGGGCTCATAGCTCCTCTCTAAATTGAGTTATGCATAGACCAGTGATTCTCAACTGGAGTGATTTTGGCCCCTGGGGGACATTTGGTGATGTCCAGAGTCACTATTGGTTGTCACAACAGGAGTGCTCTGGCATCTAGTGGATCAAGGCCAGGGATGCTTCTAAATGTGTCTACAAAGCTCAAGACAGTTTTCCACAGCAAATAATTATCTGACCCTAAATGTCACTAGTGTTCAAGTTGAGAAATCCTTGCATAGATTATAAGTAGTTTTTGTTTTCTTTTTTGAGTTGGAGTCTCACTCTGTCACCCAGACTGGAGTGCAGTGGCCGCTCCCGGCCACCGCAGCCTTGACCTGCTGGGCTCCAGCGATCCTTCCGCCTCAGCCTTCCGAGTAGCCGGAATTACAGGCATGCGCTACCACGCCCGGCCGATTTTTTGATTTATTGTAGAGATGAAGTCTCGCTGCCCAGGCGGGTCTCGAACCCGTGGGCTCAGGCAATCCACTCACCTCAGCCTCCCAAAGGCACGGGATTACAGGCTGAGCCACCGAGCCCGGCTCTATAAGCAGTTTTTAAAGGGCCACTTCCTATTCTGCCACCCAGGTGTTTCTCTTTATATCTTTTTTTCCTCACTTTTTCACTGAGCTCCCTTCATTGCCTATGAATTCCTTTGGTTTGCTTCCTCTGAGAGACTGTTTTTCTGGCCCAAGTAAATAGTGAGGCAGATGTGGCTTGGGAAACAGGGGAGATGGTGCCAAAAAGCATTCCTTCAAACTTTTCTCAGCAGGATTTTTTTTTTTTTTTTTTTAAGATTTGAACGAGCTGGAACCTTCCTTTTAGGCTAGGGCAGGGTTGTAAACTGCAAGGCCTGCCAGGTAATATAAGTGGGTGCAGTGGCCCAGGGTTAAGGGCCCACACTGCCCTGGGGTATATGTGAGGAATGTGGGACACAGTGCTGCCAGCTATTCTGCCTTTCTCAAGAGGCTAGAAATCCAGATACGTATGTGAACTCGCTGAGATTTTGCTTTTGGGCTCAACTTGTTTTAAATCTTTGTGTGAACTGAACACCACCTGAATAATAGGGGGCTCAATATGATCATTTTGCACCCACCAGGTTAGATTTTTGCCTGTATCTGTAGCAGCACCAGAGGAGGGCTTTGTCCCCAGTAGACATTTAGCAATTTTTTTTATTTTTGGTCTCCATTTCCGATCTCAGTGAATGTGATTTCTTCTCCTTTCCAGTAGTGTGGTATTTACAGAGCTCTACGAGTGAAGGGATTTAAAAGGGCTTAAATGCCGTTGCCATGTCCTGCATCCAGTTGCACTTGTGGACTGAGGTTGTCTATACCATTCCCCGTGATTACCTAAGAAAGGAGCCTTAGTGCACCCTTGCTCATCATCCTGGCTTCCGGGAGGGCGGAGTCTAAATAAACCTCACAAGTGGATGCCCGTTGTTTTACAAACACCTCTCAGATAGAAGAGGCCAGAACCATCGTTCATACTGCACCAGCAAAGTGACCTTAAAGAAAGGGCTGACAGCTTCTCCTCATAGGCATCTGGGCTCTCTTCTCAGCCACACTTCTCGAGACGAGTCGTGCTTATTGTAAAGATCTGGAATTTTGTTTGAATCCCAGGCCCACAGCTACCAGTTCTGTGATTTTGAGAGAATTAGCATTAACTCTGTGATTTTCAGTTCCCTCGACTGTAAAACAAATAAATAAAAAGCTACCCCAGTGGGCTGTGTGTTGGTGTGTATTAGATAATATAAGTATAATAGTTAACAGCATATGAAAATGACATATCAATCTGGGTACATATCTAGAGTTTAAAAATTATCAGTTTCTCATTCTTTTCCCTCTCTACCACTGTATTATCTTGGGCATGTTAGTCCATGTATCTGGCCCTTACCATCACATTCCTCAAAAAGGCACTATGTTTCCTCCACTGCAGCATAGGTAGAGGTTAAGAGTACCAGCTTTGACGTTGGATAGGGCTACATGCAAGTTCTGAATTTACCACATCCAACTTCTGCCCATGGGAAAGTTACTTTACCTCTCCCAACCTCCATCTCCATATCTGTAAAATGGGAAGAATAAGAATAGTAGTATGGGATTCATAAAGCTGCTGTGAGGATGTCGTAAGATTTTGGAAACTAAGCACACAGCTCATAGTACTTGCTCAATAAATACTAACTATTCATTACTACTGTGTGTGTCACAGGGAAATTGTGGTGGTTAGATGAGATCATAGATATTCAGATATTTAGAAAAGTTAAACACTTAAGAATTTTCCTCTTAAAGACTTTGCTGAATTTTCAGCCTCATTCAGTAACTTTTATGTTGGTGCCATTCTGTAAAAATGGTGAAGTCTTTTATTGTTATTCTTTTTATTGAGGGGTAACATACATATAGTAATATACATAAATATGAATATGCAATGACTTTTTAATATTTATATATCATGTAACTACCAACCAAATAAAAATATAGAACACTCTTAGCACCCCAGAAGGCTCCCTCTTTCCCCTTTTCAGGTAATATTTCTTTCCCAAAGGTAACATTTACTTTTCCTCTGTCAGCAAAGTCTTCTCCTTGGACAATAATTTTATTATCCCTGGAATTTAATATTAATTTAATATTAATAAGATTACATAAATCTTATTACCTTAAAATTAGGAGATGTGTACTTTATTGCTCCTGGGTTCCCTTGGACTTAACCCAAAACCTCCATCAGAATTCCTGGCCTTGGACAGTACTGACAGTGCTCCACCCTGGTCTATTCATTTGGAAGAAGACAAAAGCCTAGGGGACCTGGTTTTTTTCTCAGAGAGCTTATAGTCTAGTCTAGGAGAAACAAGCCTTAAAATGGAACACCACCCTCAACAGCAAATAAGTTCATGAAAAGCATGTCCTGGAGGAGTAATCTCACATCTTCATATTCTCAATCCTCCTAAAGACCCAGTCTGGTATTGAACTCTCCAAAGAGGCTGCCCAGCTTAGCTTAACCACACCCTACACCAATGGACCTTTTTTGTAAGTAGTTAAGCATTTTTAAAAATTGTATTATTGATACAAGAGGTATATGTGCAGGTTTGTAACATGAGTATATTGCATAATGATGAGGTTTGTGCTTCTGTTGAACCCATGACACAAATGGAGAACGTAGTACCCAATAGGGAGTTTTTCAGCCCTCACCCCCTCCCTCTCTCATCCCTTTTGAAGTCTTCAACGTCTTTTATTCCATTGTATGCCTATGTGTGCCCATTGTTTAGCTCCCACTTATAAGTGAGACTATGTAGTATTTGATTTTCTGTTTCTAAGTTATTTCACTTAGGGTAATAGCCGTCAGTTTCTGCAAAGGACATGATTTCATTCTTTTAAAAAATGTCTGTGTAGTATTCACATTTTGCCTATAAAAAGACCAAGATATTGTCTGGAGATTTGGAGATTAAAGCATATAATATCCTTGTGGGACTATGTAAACTCTAATACTGGTGGGAATATGAATGAGCAAAACTGCTTTGAAGAGTTTGATGGTACAGAATAAAGCCTAAAAGTGCAGACATGCTGACCAAGCAATACAGCTTTTACATATACTCATGTACCCTGAAGCAATGGTTCTTAGACTTTAGTGTGCACCAGAATCCCCTGGAGGGTCCGTTCAAACACACATTACTGGGTGCCACCCCAGAGTTCTAGGTTTAGTGGGTCTGGGTTGCTTCTCTAACAGGTTCCTAGATGATAATGATGCTGCTGGTCCTGAAACCACACTCTCAGAATCGCTGTCTTGAGACTTTTGCACATGCATGCACGTAAAGAAGACATGAGCAAAACTTTTCCAAATTGTTGTTCCTAATAACCTCAAGCTAGAAACAACTCAAATTTCCATCAGTAGTTCAATGGGGAAGTTAACTGTGTTATATTCATACAAATACACAGCATGATCTACAGCTACCTGCCCCAACAAGATGAATCTCACAATGTATTAGTGAAGGAAATAAACAAAGCAAGAAAGTGTATCCACAGTGTTATTCCATGTATATACATCTCAGTACAGAAAAAAACAAAGTTATCTTCTTTAGAAATGCATGCATAGTCTTTTGAACATTTATTTTATACCCTGAGACTTTGCCAAAGTCTTTTATCAGTATAAGGAGTTTTTGACAGATTCTCTTGGGTTTTCAAGGTACACAATCATGTCATCTGCAAAGAGAGATAACTTGACTTCTTTTCCTATTTGGATACCACTGATTGCCTTTGGAAAATGGGGACATCAGAAGCCTAATCCCCACTAGTATGCAATACATCCATGTAACAAACATGCACTTGTACCCCTTGAATCTAAAAATTTTTTTAGAAGAAAATTAAATAAAAGTTCATTACTGTCAGATACATTTGGAGATATGAACTAGTGGTGAATGAAGTACTACAAGTAAAAGATCTGTCAGTCCTATTTGTAGACTAGATTAGAATCTTGTACAGTTAGAATGTTTATTGTCTGTGTAGTAAGTCATGGTAGGACCTAGTAGTTACATCATCTTTTAGGTTTTGTAGATATGAACACATACACGATAGAAAAGGTCAGTGGCTCTTTTGCCACATTATAACTGATTTACACAATTTTCCCCTATACATATTGCATGACTACAAGGTTGAAGATTCTTATGAAATATTTTCATTTTGTGGGAGGAGAGTCATTTTTGAAATCCTTGAAAGGGAGGAGGGATTGAGTGTGCCTGTTGATTATATTGCGATGTTCTTTTGCCTCCAAAAATGAGGAACATCTGCAACTCCGTGAGGATCCCAGGAATTTTCATTTCTGTTTCATAATGCTTACTCTGTCTTTTCCTAGTATCATAGTCTTGCTTTTAAATTTTATTGGGCTGAATCTCTTCCTTTGCTACATTTTTTTTAGCGTGTCCTGTGAAAAACAATTTTTAGGCCCCTTTTCACCATACCTTTCCTTGCAGCATGAGCTGCACATCCCTATTTGATCACAGTGTAGATTCTGGATTCGCACCTCCCACCATGTTAAGCTGACAGCTGCATACTCTTGAAACAGATTCTGGCAATGATGAATGCCAATATTTTATGATGACATACCAAGAATTTGATTGCAGCTGCCCATTGATATGAGTGGTATCTTTATTATTTGGTGAGTTAAACAGATGTATTAAGTACATTTGTTGTAAATAACAGATGCTTAGAGAATATATTCCTTACTTATTACAGTGAAAAATTAGAAGAAAAACCCAAATGTCCATCATGGAGTAATGGATAATTAAATTATCATATAGTCATAGTATGGAACACTATGCAACCCCCCACAAAGAAAGCATCCTGACTTGTTTAAGGCTCCCTATTAAGCACTTTGTACCCATCATTTTATTTAGTTTTCACAACTCCATGACATTCGCATTTTATAGATGAGGGTACTAAGAATTGTCCAAAGTCACATAGTTGGTAAATGGTGCAGCAATAGTTGGACCTGAGTTTTACAGGCTCCCAAACCCATTTTCTTGTCCAATTATACTCTATGAGCTCATGAATGCCAAAGCTATATGTACCATTAACTCTCTTCTCATGGAGATTTGGTTCAAGATGAACATTGAATTGCATAACCATGGAGAAGAGGAAGAGACTTGTGTAATAGTAAAAGCAAACCTATCTAAAGACCAAAGATAAATTACTTCCAAAAAGAGGTAAGTTTTCTATACTCTCCGTGACTGAAAGAAAATTTAAGGGCATACATCAAGATTTTTGTTATATATGCTATCCAAGTCAGGAATTTTTATGTATTCTCAGAGCTGTTACTCTGTTTAAAATTGTAAGTGAGGTTAAGAGAGAAGCCATAGTTTTGCTTAAAATGTAATTATTGATAATGTAAAATATCACTTGTATATTTGTTTTTACAACTTCTCATTCTTTTAATATTTACAGATGGGCAAAAAAGAAAGAAATCTTTGAGAAAGAAACTGGATTCACTAGGAAAGGAGAAAAACAAAGACAGAGGTAAGGAATAAAGCAGACCCTGAACAATTACAATACTATGAGAAAGGGATTGGCAGTAGTGGGAATTTGCCAGGGGAGGGGGGGACACAACGTCAATAAGGGTACCTGATCTCAAACCAGGTGAAGTGGGAACCAGAGTGAGGCCCAAACTTTACCTGTACAATGACCATTTGTATACCTAACCGTTAATTGTACTCCATACTTTAAAATAAAAGTTTTAAAAATAAATAAACAAGTAATTACTTGAAAAAAAGATGAATAGTTAAAGTTGGACTTGTTCTGAAAAGAAACTTTAGGTAAATGTATTTAAATAGATTGTTGCATCTACTTTGAGAAAAAAAAGAATAAAGTAACTAAAGCAAATGCATCTTCCATGGAACATAATGGTTGAATTTGGTGGGAATTTTGAATTGCATAGATATATGTGGTTCAACTCTATTATGCAAACTAGATTTGTACAATGGAATGTCATTAAGGGCTGTTTTGGTCTACTCTTCTGTGTTTGAATAGCCCTGTACTGAATTGATTATTTCAGCTGGTTTGAGCTAAATGTGACCTTGGCCAAGTTTATGGTTCCAATTATGATTCTGGCCAATCAGCTACGCATAAAGAGGACCTGGGTCGAGTAGCCATGGGCAGCATCTCTAACGTTAACCAGCTGTGTGGCAAATCCAGACCGGCAGGGCTAGTTCAATGAGATAGAGTTTGGATTCACCTACCATGACTACTGGAAAGAAACAGTCTCATCTTCATGGGTTACTGAAGATGGGCCGTTCTCAGCATTTTTTGTTAGAACACAGCATGCTTATTTTTTGCCCCATATGTTTTGGGAATCATTGACTCCCATCATATTGTTTTGTATCTCCCTTGTATGTCTATTTACAGAATTGACACTTTAGACATTCTCTCAGGGGTATTTGTGGTCATTTTTAGCTAACATTCTTTGAGCCCATCTAATGGTCACCTGAGCCCCATTGACACAGTCCAGTTTTCTGAGGCTTGTTTTTATGGTCTCTTATGAAAAGACTACTGAATGGCGTGGTCATATGAGTTTATTTTCATCTTATGTGACATAGTGAATGAGTGTTGATTGAGACCAGCCATATATCTGGCCTTGGAGTTCTTTTACAAAATGATTTAATTTCTACTTGAAAAAGTAATGGAAGGCAGTGAAACCAAGGGTATGAAAAATAAAGACATTGTTATCAGCATTGTTCAAGACGTATTTCACAGCATTGATCTCAGTCTCTACATCCACATCTTGAGCTGTGCCTAGAGGCTCATGACATTTGCTTATTTGGACTAAAAGAATATAAAGAATGCAAAAAATGGAAAACCATTGTTTTACTTCCTTTAGAGTAGGGTTTCACAACTTTGGTACTATTGACATTTTAAACTGGATAATTTTCTGTGGCAGAGGTTGTCCTGTGCATTGTAGGATGTTTGGCAGCATCCCTGGCCTCTACTCACTAGATGCCAATAGCCCCACCCTCAACCCAAATTCTACAGACATTTCAAATGTTTACCTCAAATTAAAGAAAAGTAGGTGAATGTGTCAATTATCTCCACCCCTGACTGCACAATAGGATCACTCACGCAAACTTTCAAGACCCCACCCCTGGGTGTCTGAGTCCATTGAGCTGCAGGTGTATGTCAGGCATGGACATTTTTAAGAACTTCTAGTGTGCAGTGTCTAGGACAAGAACTCTGGTCCACATCAACCAACATACTCACCAGGGTACATCCTGTCACGGCAGAATCTCCTGCTGTAATAATGAAGGCAAAGAGTTGTCCAGCTATTTATCATTGTCTAAAAACTTGTATCATATTTGACTGACTAATATGTTCTTGCTCTTATTTTTTAATGACCCGAATATTAGTAACCAACATTGCTCTTTCAAATTAGAGTTTTTGTTCATTCCGTTACTGCAGTAGGTGAGCACCTTTACCTCTCTAGATTAGAACAATTTTCTGTGTACAGAATTTATTAAAGGAATCACTCAGGTTGGTATCAGTAATGTATGTATTCTCTTTTTAAACTCTGATTATTCTAGGACAATGAGATTGAGATTTATTAATAAATATTTCTAATGTAGACTTTAGGTGATTTTTCAGAAAGTGTTCATTTGTGCTGGACTAAGCAGAATGAGCATTTTTTCAAGAGGAAATAAATGTTCCCTCCACATTAGGAGATAAATATGTGCTTGCTTATATTGTGTACAGAACAGTAGGAAGAAAAAATGCAAATGAGCAAGGAAGGAAGGGCCAGAGAAGTAATTGATCAAGCACAGTGGATTGTACGATTTTTAGATGAAACCATATTTACGTAGACTCAATGAAAACTCTGGTGTATTCTATACTTCCTCACAAGAAGGTAAGTGTGAAAAGGAAGGCAGGTCCTGGTACTCCCAAAGAAAAGGCACATCACCTATCCAACTAAAGGGGAAAATATCAGGCTTCACAGCAAAAGAGATTTGGGGGAGTTTTGTGTTTGTTTGTTTGTTTGTTTGTAGCTTTGATGTTCCAAAATGAGGTATCCTAGGTTTAAGTGAAGGTTAATTACATGGCATCTAAAGCCTTGTCCACGTCAACACTGGGAGTCAGTACATGGATGTCCTGGGAACCAGGACGTGATGGGGGTGATGTGCCGGTCTGGCACAGTTGTAATCAGTTCACATTATTTCCTTCCAGTTGAATATTAGCATTTGGGTTTGTAACAGCTGCACATGTGAAAAATGATCATTATTTGGATCTAAGGGTAAAAGAAGGAAAACAGGAAACTCTGAATGATCTCTTGAGTTAGGTCATCTAAAAATAAATAGGAGCAGCCTTTTAGAATCGAATTGCTTTCCCAATAAGAGTGATTCATAAGTGCTTGATATGCCACTATATCCATTGATCTCATCAGAATGAATCATGTCCTGAACATTATTTAATTGCCTTGATATAATATATAGCAGATCATCTGACACTCCCATGTCCCTCCTGCCACTTAAGTAGTGCCTACATGACTTTTGATTTCTATATGAAAAAACCAATTCAGGATTGACACTGGTTCAAAAAACATATTTTCATAATTTTATGCAGAATAGTTCCTTGTCCTTAATTTCTCTTAGTTAAACTTCTTGACAACCAATTGTTTTTAAAACTTTCAGAACTTCAGAAAATGTATTTCTTGGGTCAAAACAAAATCAGGTTTTTTGGGGGGAGGGTTAAGCATAGCTACTTTGTTCCAGTTAACGTGCTTCTTAATCAGAGCACATGGGAAATAGGTTTTACTATGACATGACATTGGGAGATACTCCCCTCCCCTCATGACATTTTTAGATTATGCTATATATTTACCCACATAAAATCTGGGGAGAATTCAGTTCTGTCACTTTTCTTTATGCTGAAATCACATCATGCCATGTTTTATTGTTTCTCACTAACTATGTCACTGTATGTAAGCTGTGAAGTAACACTGTATAGAAATAGATGTTACAATTTTTATTTTTACTTCATATTATGTAGCAGTAGAAAAATCAAGTACCAGTTTTCATTACATGAAAATTCTCAAAGAACATATATTGAATGCTGTCATTGAGTGCTAGTACTAGAGGAGAGAGAATCAGGGGAGTATGGTTTCAGGGAAGGGTAGGAAGGGGCCAGCTCACACAGGACTGTGTGGGCCATAGCACATTTTGGTCTACATGCTAAGAGCATTGACACACCATTAAATTATTCTAAGGAAATAATTGTTTAGTGGTGTCTTAAGACAGAGTGACACGCTGCAGTTTAAGACATAAATTGAGGTGGAGGTGACACCATAGTGGAGGGAGGAAGGCCAGTTAGGAGGCTATTTGGAAGTCTGGGAGGAAGAGGATGGTACCTTGAACTAGGATGAGAGTAATGGTGAAAATGGGGAGAAGTGGATAAACACAAGTGATAATGTGAGGGCGACATTATGAAGATTTAATGATGGAGTAGAAATGGGATGTGAGATGGAGTCAAGTATCAAGGATGACTCTTAGAATTCTGTTTCTAACACAAAAATAACAAACAGACCATTGGAAATCTGAGTAGGAACTGGTAGGGGAAGAGAGGGCATAAGAAATGCCTTTGGGACCTCCAGGTATAAATGTGGAAGAAGTAGTTGGTGCTCAGAGGAGAGGTCCAAGCTGGAAGTAGCAATGAGGTATCAAATTCCTATAGATGGAAAGTGGAGTTATGGGCATGGATCATACTATTTATGGAGACAGGTCAGAGTGACAAGAGGTAGGAAAAAAACCCAGTTAGTATGTCCATGATGCAAAAGACACAGAGTATTTCAGAAAGTGACCATGAAGGTTCAGGGCTTTCATAACCACTGGATAATGACCCTGAAGTCAACAATGACTTTGAGAGATCTGTTTTAGAATAACATTGGAGATGTCAACTAGACTAGATGAGATGAGGAAGGTGTGGCAAGTGAGAAACGCATAGGACAGAAAGTAAAGGTAGTACTTTAGAGAATGCTAACTGTGGAGAAAGGAGAGATGGTAAACCATTGAGGAGAAAAATAGGGTGGGTCAAAGGTTATGTTTTTTAACGAAGGACCTACTTGAACACATTTAATATAAAATATTTATTAGGAAAGAGGTTTAAGATACAGGCACAAGAAGATGTAATTTATAGCAGGAGATGGCCCACCAGCTAGCTGTCTTTGTAAATAAAGCTTTATTAGAACACAGCCATGCCCATTCATGTACTTATTCTCTGTGACTGCTTTCCTGCTAGATTGACATAGTTGAATAGTTACGATAGAGACTGTGCAACTTGCCAACATCACTATCTATGGTTTAAAGCTATCAATAGTTTAAGGGAAGTTGGGGAGCGTAGGAACTGGAGTGAGGCAGAAAGCCTGGCAGGACACAGAGTCACACCTCCATATCACGCAAAGGAAGGTTGGGGGAAAGCACAGGTACAGCAGGCATGAAGAGTGGGAGCCTTCACACCTGCTGATTGTTCTACTGAAGAAGGAGGCAGAACCATTTGCTGTTGGGGAGGGACTGCTGAGAAATCTGAGGTTTCAGGTGAATGGAGCGGTGGAACTTGTTCTTAAGGAGAATGGTGGAAATTAATCAACTAGAAAAAGGAAATGGGGCTGCTTGTGAATGTTGAGGGCCTGGCTGAGGTTGGGGAACATGGCATGTCATGGTGTCTGTCCCTACCAGGCAAGGATGTGCTCTGGCAGACACCCAAATGCAGTCACTGAGGGGCAGACTCTTGAGTGCATCTGGACTGGGGTGAGGAGAACTCCAGTTAGGAGGAGAGCAAAGATCAATTGGCAGGGGCTAACGGAGAGAACTGTGGTGGAATCAGTGCAGTGGGGGGCTCTTGGTAGCAGGATGAGCTGATAGGGCATGCCAGAAGGATAAGAGCTATGGTCAGCTCAGAAACCTGATTCTGGAGATGGAATAACTTCTGGTGAGGACGAGGTCCAGGATGGGACTGAGAGAGTGGGTGACAAAGTGGAATGCAGGAGAAAGTAAGTGAAGGAGGAGTGAAGACAGAGAGTCAGGTGGGTCATTTAGGTGGATATACAAGTCATCCAAAATAATGGTACATTGGGGGTCTGATTGTGAACCAAAGTCAACGACCACAGAAGATAACAATGATCAGGGGACAAAAGGAGCCTTGTAGTCGGTTTCTGCCACAAGGTAGAAGGATGAAGGTCTGGAAGTAACAGTAGGGTGCAAAGAGAATGATGCACTACCTTCTGACCTCTGACCTCGAGGTTCACAGAGAGGAAGAGTAGGTAGTCACCACTAATGAGGACAGCGGAAAGTGTATCCTTGATGAATACATGCCATAAGGTTAGAACATGATATTCATCATCCCTGACCCCAGCACAGTGAGTCTGGGTAATTTCCTTGTTTAAAAATCCTATGATCGACTTTATTCACTCTGTTAGCATAATGAGTCTTGAGGTTATTTTTTCCCCTAGCAGAAGAACTTTGAACTCACAGATAAACATGTGTCCCCAACACTTTATTTACACATAAAAAGGGGCTTTGCTCTATAGTCTCGGGATGATGCCTCAATTTCACAATAACCATATTTTTTAGAAGAAATAATATTCAGGAATCCTGCCTAGAATTTTACAGAGAATAAAAATTCTCTGCAATGTAAGTTTAGTGCATAAAGAAGTTTCTGAAGCTTGCAAGAGTCCTCTGAGAAAGAAAGCAACAAGAAACCAAAAAGACGGCTTCAAAACTCTGCCATTGAAAGAATAAACTTAGGCAGAAAAGGAAGCCTATTAGAGAGAAATAAAAATCTGTTATGGGTGGCTACATCTCTTGAATGGAAATAAAAGAGAAATAAAAATCATTGGAGAATGACTTCATGTATTTCACCTGTTTAATTTGCATTCAATGATTCTAAGTTACAAGTAGAGTGGTAGACTTTTGATATTAAAAATGATAGGGTCCAAAGGAAACCTTTTTTTTTTCTTTTTTTCAAGAGCTATAAGAACTCTCTAAATAAGTCTGATTGGTTTTCCTTATATGGAAAAAATTATTGGAAAAGGATTCAGTAGGCCCCTTCTTATAGTAAATCCCTGCTATGAGTATGTCTACCTGAGCAGACATGTGTTACTTGCTACATTTATCAGTGTTCTTTTTGTTCTTATTAATACCCCATCATTTCTGTTATTTCATGTAGTTGTCAGACTTACCATCCATGTGTTTCCAGATTTTTCCAACCTTTTTGAAATAAGAATATTTGATTATTTCCACAGATAGCACTGGTTTATATAATAAGCGTTCAAGGTACACAACAAGTGGTCTGATACTGTCCCCTGGGGTTCCCAATTTTTCTAGTAATAGACATGGCCTTTTATCAGTAGTGAGTGTTGGCTCTCACTACACTGGCCACATTAATCACTCGATGAAGAAATGCCTACTATTTGTACTACCTTATGTCACCTAGTTTGTTGATAGAGAATGGCAAGCATCCTCTGAAAAATCCCAAAATGCTGAAATTTTGATTTTTTTTACTTCAAAACAAATTGCATGTTTTGATAAAACCAGAAGTACAGGCTTTTCAAGTAGCATTTCTGCTTTTAATGTAGACTTGGCCATTAGCCCAGTCATGTTAAAAGTATTGCCATGGATCAAGGAAGCAAAACTTTGAAAGCCTCTGTCCACCTTATTTAGTGTTAGCTTTTACTTTCAAAAAACAAATAACCTTTGAATTATTTTCCCTTGATCATTCTGGTCTCATTCATAGAGCTTATAAAACCGATACAGAGGGTAGACTCCAATTTTCTGCTGCTAGGAAACCTACTTTGGAGTCTGAAAGGAATAATGCATTTTACTAAATTACTAGTTCTTTTCAGCACTTTAAAATATTGCCAATAAAATACCTGGCCTTAAAGATCAAAGATATATGCACACAAACGGATTTACTGCAAAGATACAGAAAGCAACTATGTATACATTCCCAAATAAAGCCATATATTTCAATGCTATGCCCCTTCCCCCAAATTGCCCTTACTAGAGGATTTAACAGATTGTATCCTTGGCTTCCCACCAGATTGCTTGTGGTCAAGTCCTCTCTGCACATGGTCAGTAGAATGGCTTGAGTGTAGATCATGAATGTGACAGACTCAACCCAACTGCTGGAGGTAGGATGTGGAGATGACGAGCACACTTCTGCCCAAGCAGCTCCCAAGCTGCTCCTCTGCCTCTTGGGTTATCATTTCACATCCTGACTCTTACTGGGAAACTCGAAGTTCCCACTTAACTAAATGTCAGTCTTAGCTTCATGCATTACTCTTTTATAACACATGATAGTCACTCTGTTATAATAATTTGCACATCTGACTCTCCACTCCCTCACCCCATCCCATTCCATGCTCTGAAACCCTCAAGAGCAAGGACTGTACCTTGTATAAGCTTTGTGTCTCCCAGTGCGTAGCTTGTAGTGGCACATAGTAAGTATTTAATAAACGCCTGTTGTGGCCGGGTGTGGTGACTCAATCATCCCAGCTATCTCTGGGAAGGTGAGGCAGGAAGATCGCTTGAGCCTAGGAGTTTGAGACCGGCCTGAGCAAAACAGAGAGAGCCCCATCTCTCCAAAAGTTTAAAAAAATTAACCAGAAGTGATAGCATGCACCTGTACCAGCTACTAGAAGGCTGGGGCAAGGGAATCACTTGAGCGCAGGAGTTGGGGGTTGCTGTGAGCTATGATTGTGCCACTGCACTCCAACCTGAATGACAGAGTAAGACCCCATCTCTAAAATAAAATAAAATAAAATAAAATAAAATAAAATAAAAGTCTGTTGAATGAATGGATAAGTACAATGTCCTCATGCTTTTTAGGCTTCAGAGACTTCTGAGACATATAAGTAAAAAACTAAGACTTTATAAAAGTGTGTATTCATGAGGGTAAAATATTATTTACATTCTATCAAAAATAGAATGTTTTTACATTTCTCTGTAATGTTATTTATTTTTATTTTATTTATTTATTTTTTTTGAGTTGGAGTCTCACTCTGTCACCCAGACTGGAGTGCAGTGGCCACTCCCGGCCACCGCAACCTCGACCTGCTGGGCTCCGGCGATCCTTCCGCCTCAGCCTTCCGAGTAGCCAGAATTACAGGCGCGCGCTACCACGCCCGGCTGATTTTTTGATTTATTGTAGAGATGAGGTCTCGCTGCCCAGGCGGGCCTCGAACCCGCAGGCTCAGGCAATCCACTCACCTCAGCCTCCCAAAGGCGCGGGATTACAGGCTGAGCCACCGAGCCCGGCTTGTTATTTATTTTAAAACATATTTGAGACACGTGGAGAAAAGCTAGAGACCTAGATGTGTAAGATGTGTGTTTGTACATACCAGCTTTCTTGAAATGGAAACTTTGGTCATTTTGATAAATACAAACATCATCTCTGTATTTTGATTGATGAATCAATTATTCAGAAAACAATCATTTAAATATGTCCACCCCTAGGTCTGAAACATAGATGAGAGCCTTTACTGGTCTGGGCTGTCTCTGAAAGTGAATGTCTGTTTTTTGATTCCAGAATTCATCCCGCAGGCATTTGGAATGCCCTTATCCCAAGTCATTGCAAATGACAGGGCCTATAAACTCAAGCAAGACTCACAGAGGGACGAGCAGAAAGACGCATCTGATTTTGTGGCTTCCCTCCTCCCATTTGGAAATAAAAGACAAAACAAAGAACTCTCAAGCAGTAACTCATCTCTCAGCTCAACCTCAGAAACACCAAATGAGTCAACATCCCCAAACACCCCGGAACCAGCTCCTCGGGTCAGGAGGAGGGTGAGTTGGCCAGTACTTTCTCTGACACCAATGCTAGAAAACTGAAGATGTATAAGGTTATTCTTTGGGTTTTTGTTCATGTGAAATCTGGATATGTAGTTTGTGATCAGATATCTGTCAACAACCTCATTCTGGGAGAATTTTCACTGGACATGTGGCACCTGGCATACTGTCACACTTTTTCCTGACTCCTGTCAAAGCTGTTCGATGTTGACAGGAACAGTGGCTCACACCTATAATCCCAGCATTTTGCGAGTCCGAGGCATGAGGATTGCTTGAGCCCAGGAGTTTAAGACCAGACTAGGCAACACACCCAGACCTCCTCTCTAAAAAAAACTTAAAAAAACTAGCCAGGCATGCGTGCCTGTAGTCCCAGCTACTCAGGAGGCTGAGACGGAAGGGTCGCCTAAGTTCAAGAAGTCAAGGCTGTGGTAAGCCATGATCATGCCACTCACTGACAGAGTGAGATCCTGCAAAGGAAGAAAAAAAGAGCTGTTGGGTGTCCCTCCTTGGTTAATCCTGTGCCCCATGATATCCTAAACATTCTGCAGTATCGTCATTGATCCTGGTCTCTTGTGATCTGTCATCTTGCCAGACTCTCCCTCTTGACTGTAAGGCTTGAGGGCAGGGCCCAGTGTTTTTGCTAATTTCTTCATCACCAGTCTGAGAACATTCCTGGCCAAATAAATTGGCTGTAGGGTTTTCCTTATCAGTGGAGCATTTCTTTTTCTCAAACAAAATCTTAGAATCCTATATATATATTTTTTCTTTTAAATCAATATTACAACAATATGGACCTATTATTGAAGGAATACTATGTTCTAGACACTGTGATATTACTTGGCTTTTCAAATTTTAAACCTAGAAAGCCAAGTTGAGTTTTTCAGGCAAACTGGCAGGTCGTTGGTCGAGTCAGCTGATAAGCATCTCTAAAATTTCCCAGGTCACTGGGAGCTCTTCTCTCCCTTTTTCCTTGCCTGGAGACCCTAAATCTTTGCCACCTCTAGTCACTGAACACTGCCCTGGTTAAAACTCCAGGCACTTCCCACTTAAAACCCACATTTCTCAACCATGCTCCAACATTCAGGACTTTTCCAAGGTAGAAGGAGGTACTGCTGTTTTTGCAGTTATTGACTATGTTTAAAAATGGAGAAATAACCAAATTATGGAATACTTAAATTTGCATGATGAAATTGTTCTTCCATATCTGTCATTGTTTCTCTGACTGTGTGTAAAAACCCATAGGATAATAACACCAAAACTCTCAATTTGAGCTTACTGGGAATCTAGGGCTCAGGCAATGGGTCTCCCAAATGTCTTCTCCTCTATCCAGGCCCTGCTAGGACACCAGCAGCCAAGTTCCTCCTCTACACTCCCACAATGGTGGGTAGCTATAGCAAATGTAATTGGTGCCCTGATCCCTTTCTCTGAGCCTTTACCATTCCTAGTATGCCAGCTAACCTTGCACCTGCCAGTGCCTCATCTTTTTGCTAAGGGCTTTCTCTGATGCCAGAAGTACCTGGCCCACGCTGATGGCAGGCTGCAAGTATGAAGGAGATAACATTATCTCCCCGCCCCCATCAGAGGCTGCCTTTAATCAATGATTGTTGAGACTTGGTGTATAAATACCTCAGCTCCCTCACTCCTTAGTAGGGATAACTCTGAGGTGCCAGATCTACAGTCTCCTCGAGCTCCCCAGGGAGATTGAACTCCAATTGCCCATAAGAGTAATAGGCTTGATAATGCTCCTTTCATGGTCTGCCTTCCCTTCCTCATTTCACCACTTCCCCTACAGGTGTTTCCCAGGACCACCTCCCTAATAAAGCACTTTGTGCTACTTTTGGGGGAAACTAAACTAAGATCCTTTTTGTAGAATCCTCCTATTTTTAAAAATCTACTTCCTAGAGCCAGAGTTGAATTTTTAGTTCACAAGACTTCTCTGACTACCTCATTCATTGAGTATGTGATTTTTTTCTTTTTTCAAAAAATAAAGTGGTTGGGCCAAAATACTTTAATTATATGTTTCCCATCTCTTGTCTTCCACTTGGAAACTTTGTCTATTGTGGAAATTGTAGCTGCCATTATCTTGCCCTATGTTGTGGAAGTTCCTAACTTTTTCAAAAGGCATTTATTTTTTTCCTTGCGATATTCAAACAGCACAATTAATGCAATCAAGCAGTATTATTTCAAGTGTGATAAATAGTTATGAGTAAAAGTATGCGTTGGCTAGCATTTTAGGGCAGCTGTTTTTCCTTTCTGTCTGCACTCTGTTCATGCCTGTGCGTCATCTGCAGGGTGCCATGTCAGTGGACTCTATCACCGATCTTGATGACAATCAGTCTCGACTACTAGAAGCTTTACAACTTTCCTTGCCGGCTGAGGCTCAAAATAAAAAAGAAAAAGCCAGAGATAAGAAACTCAGTCTGAATCCTATTTACAGACAGGTTCCCAGGCTGGTGGACAGCTGCTGTCAGCATCTAGAAAAACATGGTAAGTATAGATTTGTCTGTCAGTGATCAAGTACTAAAGATTTTCATCTTTTCAAGCATCATTCATTTAAGCACCCAGTTTCAATTCTGTTCATTTGATCAGGCTCTGGACTAAAATTTCCTTTGCAAAGAAAGTGCATGGATGTGAGTGTCTGCTTAAGACATTACTGAACTAAACAAGATTGTGGGGAGTAGGGATCAATTTGATGGTATTCAGACTGCTCAGTCCCCAAGAGTTCTCAGAAGTGACCCTGGTGACCAAGAAATTTAGGGAATGACCAGGTCTGTTGGATCGTGTCTGTCCCTAGGATCCCCTTCAAAAAGAGCAGATCCACTTTTATCTTTGATACATTGAGGTTATTCACAAGGTTTCCTTTAAAAAGTAAGAGTCCAGCTTCTCCCTCTTTTGCAAAAAAATAGGTTTGGAAATTGTTGCCTAAATGACTAGAAAATACATTATTTTTGACAATAGGTTTACGCATTACTGTTTGCATTTTTGTGAAAGAGGTCATTTATGCTTTCACCACAGTCATGCTCTGCAACTTAATTCCAGTTGAAATGCTGACTTTAAAATGGTATACCTTTCGGGAAGGGAGGAGAAAATGGTACACCTTTCTTTAAACATTTTTCTGAAACTTAGATTTTTGGTTCATTAAACTGCCATTTCTGTAAGCTAAATTTGTTTGCTCTAGTGCTAGCTTGCATTTTATAGACATAGGAAAGATTTATTAATTACTTTTTTACTATAAAAGTAATATGCTCATTGTAATTTTAAAAAGTAAATGGGAAAGCAAAGAAAATTCTGAGGCTACCATGTAGACATAACGTCTGTTAACATTCTCATCTCTTTCCTTCTAAAAAATGGAACTTTATCAAAATTGTTAAAGAAATATCTAAATTACTTAAATAGCTCACTATATATGGAAATCACTGCATAACCTTTGAGTGACTTAATAAAATTAATATATTCAAATCACATTTATTAATACAAAATATTAAGTGTAGGTTCCTCTATTTTTTCACCTTATCTTTCACATGCCTGTATATTACCTATGTACTTTCTCTCTATAGATAGATATAGATATAGATATAGACATAGATATAGACACATATGCAACAGTCATGTGCCACATAATGACATTAAAGTCAATGGTAGACCACATAGATGAGGGTGATTGCATAAAATTATGATACTGTATTTTTACTGTACCTTTTCTATGTTTACATATGCAAATACTTACCATTATGCTACAGTTGCCTACAGTGTTCAGTACAGGAGCATGCTGTACAGGTTTGTAGCCTTGGAGCAAAGGGCTATACCATATAGACTAGGTGTGTAGTTGGCAGGATCATCTGGTTTTGTGTAAGTGTGTGCTATGATGTTCACACAATGATGAAATTGCCAAATGATGCATTTCTCAGAATGTATGCCTGTCATTAAGTGACTCATGACTGTGTGTCTGTACATATATACATATGATTATCTGTCTGTCTCTTCCTTGAAAAATTAACTGGAAGTCAAAGAAAATGTCTGTCGTTTTGAATTCCCAGCACTCAGTGTCATGATTAACACAATGTAGGTGTTCAGTAAATGTCATTTGAACAAAATTTTTGAGCCTTTGTGATAGTATTTTAATAAAGCCTATTAAATGTTTGTCCATGATCACGAGAGTACATATTGATAAATACAAAAGTTGGAGAAAACAAAGGAAGCCTAAAGAGGGCAAAAAGTTACCCCTAGTTTATAAGCAAAGACAAAGATAGCTAACATCCATATTTTGGTATATTGAACGGAATTATTTTTGAAAAATAGCTTAACAACCATAGATTTCAATACTATGAATATGTGAACGCAGCACAAATTTAACTTTGAGGAAGGAAAAGAGACGTATACATTTAGAATTGAATTTTTCCTGTAAAGAATGTAGAGAGCAAACTGTAAGAGTTGTAAAGAATTCTAAGCAACTAGAGCTATGTGGATTTAGAGCTCCCATGCCTTCTGTGTAAAGATGTCCTTTAAGTACAGGCTTTTAAACAACTTTTGTGATGCACTGCTTATTCTGAAAATTGCCTGACATTCTGAAATAATATTTTTAAAAACTAAAAAAAATTACTCTATCGTAACCTTTGAAGAAATGAATTCTAAGCAAGAAAATTGTACCCCAGTCATGCAAAAATTCATTGGCGGGTTGAGTAATTGCTCTTTTGAAAGAAAACTTGGTATGTCTTTTTATTTTTTTCTTGAAAATAAATGATCATGAATTACAGTTTGTAAAATAGCGCTTCCCTTCAGTGTATTTAAAAACAGGACAGTTTCACAGTCTTTTGGGGGATAATTAACATGTAATTTACAGGCAAGAAGATAACTGGTTGGTCTTCTGCGGCCCAGATTCTATTCCAGATGTGGTATTTTGACCAAATGGCTCCAGAAAAATAAGAGACTTGTTCAAATTCAAACAGATATTGACGTTGTTCATTTAAAACCAGTGAAAAAAGAGCAAAAATTCAGAAGTATTTCTTTCTTAAGAATTTATTTGCCTGTTTTTGAAATGGGGAGCAGACAGCTTGAGTCATTTTGGCTTTATAAACCTTGGTCAAAGGTGTTTTTCACCCTCTTCAAAGCTGGTTTTGGACAATTAGAGTGACCCTATTTATATTCATATGCACAACGCTTCCTCACTTATGTTTCACCCAAATCCTTTCTGTACAGTTAGGTCAAAATTCCTCAAGCATCCTCAATTTTCCAGAAGCACTCATTTCAGAAAAACAGACAAAAAAGCAGCAGTAAGTCAAACTATATCATATCTCTTGACTTTAGGCTAATTTGGGGGTGGAGCCTACTGCTCACTGTGCCTGAGACCCAGGCATTTCTGATGGAAAAGGGAGAAAGGTAATCAGATGAATTTCTGGGACAAGATACAGAAAGATACAGATACAGAAAGTTACATTTATTTGTCAAATCTATGCTTTTTTGGACATACACCTGGTCTTACCAATGACTGTCTTAAGTCAATTATTGAATGCCTAGACTGTATCTTCTCTTTGAGAAAAATTACTGTAAGGCTACATCAGGGGGAAAAAAAAAACATTGACCTGCTAAAGATTATCATTTGCTCTACCTAAAATAATTAATTTTTAAATGGGTTAAAAGAGAGTATAGTCAACTGAGGTACATAAGAATTGTAGCAATCACACTAACTAGTTACGAACTAGTTTTTTTTTTAATCACAAACCTTGTTACAAAATGGAAAAGTATTATAACTGAAGAAATAATGTCATAGGAATGGACGTTTCTGAACAACCTGGAGAATTTCAACCAAATAAATAGTCACACTTGTGTAGAAAATGCCCGTATGTGATCATGCTTCTGTACACATTTCAACATTTCAGAAACAATCTGAGAATAAGAAAATAAATGCAACCAAAATTAAAATTATTAAACCTACTATCGAAGTTTTCTATTTTTCACACAGAAAACCATTCAGTTCATTCAAGACCTGTTTCTTTATGTATAATAATATGCCCAGATACTATTAAAAGTATTTTATATGGATTAATTAATTGAATCATTGCACAACTTTTGAGATGGGTACTCATTATGCCGATTTTTCAGATGAAGAAGTACATATAAATCGTATTTTATTCTAAATTGTTGCTCCCAGAAAGGCAGAAACAATACATTCGGTTGGGGGCTGACTTCAGTTATGAGTCAGACAAATTGATGTCAGTGGCAAGGAGAGTACAGAAGTCTTTTGAAAACTGATACAAAGCAACCTTCCACTCAAGGGTAAAGCACCAATGTGTGCTTACGTGAATCAGCAACAGCTAGCCTCTCACTGTGATTCTTTCAGACTGTTCTGAAAATTTAGAATAATACTTGTAAGATATAGAACTGATAAATGGGATATTTATAGATGTTATCTTTTCTAACTAAAAAAACTTAGTAAAACCATAAAATAAATTTACAAAGTCACATCCATTTCCAATATAAAAAAGAGCAAAATTTTAAAGTATATAAGAGCAATAATCAGTTATACTATACAACTGACTTATTTATATTAATACCCAAAATATATCCAGAATATCTGCAATAATAAGTAAGAACCTTCTATGAAGAAAACATCAATGCTCTATCAAGAGATATAGAACACAACTTAGAAAAATTAAGATGTTTATTTTGTTTCTAGATAGGAAGAAGTAATGTTCTAAAGATTTACATTATTTCCAATTTAATTGTATATCATACTAGTCAGAACTCTTCCAATGGCAGGAGAGAGAAATCCAGATAAAACTAGATTAAGCAAATTTTCCTTACCCCCAAGGACAACAGCAACAATCCTTACTTGTATACTGGGCGTCTGATGACTTTAGGCACAGCAGGGTCCAGGACTTAAATGATGCTATGAGTGCTCTCTGTTTACTGACTTTACTCTGAGACTAACTGTCTTCATGTGGCTTCAAATGAGCATTAGTAGCTCCAGTCTGACGTCATTCTCATGAATGATGATCCCAAATGAAGAGAAAATGAGCCTCCAATGAAAGGAAATATGTAGATGTTGCTCATCAGTGGTGATGATTAACGGTTGGCATAGAAAAGGGAGAAACATTCGAACATTCTGTGCCCCCTGAAGGAAGTACACAGTACCTCTTATGAAGTATTCATACCCTCAAAATAAATAAATATAAATAAATAAATCACACCTGAACCAGAGATCTAGCTCTAACTATCTATTTATAGGAAATAAAGGATAGAAAAGAACACATAAATGACAATGTGGGGTGTCCAAATCCAGACAGTGTAGACATCTACAGTGGGAAATCACTGCTATGTCTTCACCAAACCAAATTATGAGGATTAAAAACAGAGAGGGGGAGACATACAAATTAAGTGACTAGAAAACACATTGATAATATCACAGTTTGTGAACCTTATGTGGATGTTGACTAGAAATGTAACGCTGTTAAGGAAGTAGTGTTGAAGTTTCTAATATACAGTAGTGATATTACTTGTGTTTTTTAAGAGACCTAATTTCTTAAAATTGGGTTTCTCAACCTAAGCACTACAGACATTTTGTGTATGTTAACCCTATAGTCTCGCATCTAAGACATGATCAATCAGAAATCTGAACAAATCTGAACAAAAACATGTATGCAGACTTGTTCACAGTAGAATTATTTACAATAGCAAGACAAATATGTATTTTGGAGAAACCTATATGCTAAACAGAGAGGAATATGGAATAAGCTGTGGTCCATTCACAGAATAAAATATTTTGCATCCATTTTAGTTGACATTTACAAGGAATTCTTATTGGCATGAAAATTCTTGTAATATAATAGTGAGGGAAGGCAGTATCATCCTCTCTGTCAATAGATAAATTTATATAGAGAATGATTTCAACTATGTAAAAATATATACATTCATGGAGAAAAGGCTGAGCAAAAAATGAACCAAAGACCAGGCATGGTAGCATACATCTGTAACTCCAACACTTTGGGAGACTGAGGCAGGAAGATGCTGGAAGTTTGAGACCAGCCTGGGCAACATGGCAACATAGTGAAACCTCGTCTCTACAGAAAACAATAACAACTATTATTATTGTTAATATAGCCAAATGTGGTGGTACACACCTGTAATCCCAGTTACTCAGTATGCTGAGGTGGGAGGATCTCCTGATCCCAAGAGTTTGAGGCCACGGTGAGCTTTGATCATGCCACTGCACTCCACTCTGGGCAACAGAGCAAGACCCTGTCTCAAAAAACAAAACAAAACAAAAAACCCTGAAATATTACTATAAGAAAATGACTGACAGTAGTGGGAAACTATGGGGGGGGAGGGAGATGGTATTAACGGTAGTAAATATCTGTCTGGGGACGGGGAAACACCTCTTATCAACAAGGGTGCCTGAACAAAACGTATTTGTGTACCTAACCCCACAATATCATAATAAAAAATATTGATTATAAAAAAAATTGAGTGATTATTTCTGAATCAATTTTTAAAAAATATATTATTTTCACTTTTTTCTGTATTTTTTAGGTTTTCTTTAAGAAGTACATTTTAATTATGATCAGACAAACAAGAAGCATCAATTTTAAAAATTGATGAAGAGTTAAAATCCCTATAAAATTTATGTTTAGGTAATTATTAGGAACAATGAAGAAAACACTCCATTATTTTCTCTCATATGGAGAAAAAATACAGAAATATATGATGTCACATGGAAAAATTTTCCTCAGAAACAATTAACATACAATGATTCTCGTGCTTAAAGAGCTGACCTCTAAGTATTCAGAAAATACTATTGGATGGAAGAAGAATTACTCTATGCTGTCATAATTATTGTTCTTCATGGTACAACACCATTCTGGCATTCTGCTCTCTTTCTATTTTTATTTCTTCCAGAACTGTAAGGCATAAAACAGGTCTGTTGACTTTGTTTGCTTATTTGCAGGCCTCCAGACAGTGGGGATATTCCGAGTTGGGAGCTCAAAAAAGAGAGTGAGACAAGTAAGTAAAAACTGAAGATTATATTTCACGTTTCACTTGATTTTCAATCAACTTACCTAGTACAAAGCTCAAGTTTATGCAAATTCTCTTCTGAATATATATTTTTTACCCTCCAACCAGTTATATTATAATTGAGTCCCAGGAGATAAAGGGCAACAAAAACTAGAAAGGTTGCTAGAGTTAGAATCAAGCACTTGAAAGCAAAACCTCTGCATTTGGCCATGCCATGTCCAGTCAGACAAAAGTAATTTGTAGACATCTTATTGAAATGACAAATGCAGGAGATTCAGAGTGTCTAATCAGTAAGTGATAGAAAATAATTGTAGAAGCCAGGCATGGTGCCTCATGCCTGTAATCCCAGTGCTTTGGGAAGTGGAGGGGAGAGGATTGCCTGAGCCCAGGGGCTCGAGACCAGCCTGGGCAACTTGGTGAGACCTCGTCTCTACAGTAAATAAAAAAAATTAGCTGGGCGTGGTGGCACGTGCCTGTAGTTTCAGCTACTTGGAAAGCTGAGGTGCAATGATTGCCTGAACCTGGTAGGTCGAGGCTGCGGTGGTCCTGACCATGCCGCTGCACGCCGGCCTGGATTACAGTGAGATGCTGACAGGAAGGAAAGAAGGAAAGAAGGAAGGAAGGAAGGAAGGAAGGAGGGAAGGAAGGAAGGAAGGAAGGAAGGAAGGAAGAGAGGGAGGGAGGGAGGGAGGGAGGGAGGGAATAACTGTATTGCACCCATTTTTACTAAAATGTGATATGAAAAATGCCATTAACATTCTCTTCACATAAGATGCTATGTGTATAGCTTTACTTTCTCAAAAATAAATAATTCTTATTATGTTTCCATGGAACCACTGGTCCTTAATTCATTTTTCATGTGGAAATTGTGCCCCTGGGTTTTCTTGAGCACTATGCAACATTTCTGCAACACAAGTTTGATATTAGACCTTCACGAATAGGTTTGTGTGATCAGACAGTATCTGTGTTCATGATGGCTTCATAAAAGGCTGCCAATCCGTTAAGAAAAGAATTTATTTGTTGGTGAAAGAAAATTAAATTGTTATTCTTCCTTCGTTGGCTCCAACAGAAAGAAATACGGAACATGGCAACTCAAAAAATGAAGTCAAGTGAAAATAAATTTTAGTTGGATAATGCTAAAGAAATAATATTCGTTCATATTATTGAAAATACCTTATCATATATCTTTTTTGTCATGACAAAAAGATTTTCAAAAGAATATTTTCTGGCTGGTTATTTGGTTTTTATTCTAATAATCACACAAAAAACTATTGAAAAACATTTAATGCTTTACAACAGGACTTGCAGGAAGGAAGATATTACAATGACATTTCTTAAGCTTCTCACCTGTGCAAAGTTGCAGAATATCTTCACAATATTATCTCATTGAATTCCCCCACCAGCTGTGAGAAGTCTCTTTCACCTACTTCTGTCAAGGCTTAGAAAGAGCAAAGAACTTAAGTCAAGATCACATGATTTAACCAGTCACTCTTCACTTCATAAGCCAAGCTGTTTTCAGGATCCTTTCTTCCTGCCTGTGTGTACACTCAGAAAGGAAATATGGTGTGTTTGAATGACCACAATTTGGAGGGATGCCAAAGGAAGCCTTTGTTCTGCTGCGTGATACATGCTGATGGCGAGTTTTCTGGAATCAACGAGCAGTTCAGGACAGTGATGGGTATTCTCATCAGGTGGACAGGTGGCGAGTGCCAGATATTATTCATCAGTTATATCTGGGTCCATCAAAGATAAATCCTTTGCATAGAGATTTATTTAAAGATTATCCCAAAAAGTATAATTGGTATTTACTTAGAATTAGATTCCAAATGTGAAATATACTTTAACTTACCATTTTATTTTGTTATATCACCTCTTAGCAGCCTACACTTTTTCTTCAGAACACTAGTCACAATATTAAGAGCTAATCATTTGTGAAATTATCTGTTTGTCACTTTGTCTCTCTACCAGTCAGGGAGATTGAGGAGGGTGGGGACTCTATTCACCGGTATATTTTGAGGTCCTACAGCAGGGCCTGGTACACAGGAAATGCGCAGTAAATCATTGTTAAATGAACAGATGGATGGATGATTGAACAAATGAACTCTTAGAGAAGTTTATTACATAGTGTAGATTCATTAATTTATATAATTATTTCTCCAGCAGAGAACAATGCATAAGAAAAATTGAGCTGATAGAGATAAAAGTGTGGTGTGGAATTACTACTCCCTTCTTCTTGCCATTGTGTTTTCTTGCTACTTTAAATGCTAACAGACCTAGTAAAATGATTAAAGCAGAGAATCCTGGTAATTGTTAATAAGGCTTATTTGACAAACCTAAGACAGCTTTTATTTAATTATTGTCATCTTTTACTTCTTAGTCATGAATATCTTATCAGGCTTCTGAATTTCATTGTTTGCAGAAAAATCTCTTTGCTTTCTTGTTGAGTACCTCAGTAAAACATCAACATTCAAACATGGCAGGATTGGTGACACGCAGAACTGTTATATAATAGATTAATTCTTCCCTCTCACATTTACAGTTGACCTAAATTATCTTCTACCCCTTAGCTCTTCCTCTCAATCTTCTGGTTGTCATTATTGAACCCCTTTGCTTATATCATTAACAGTAATTCCACAGATATATCCATATATATATATGTGTGTGTATATATATATATATATATATATTCATAACTGGGCCGTGTAGACTTGCAGATCAAGGTAAAATGCTGTTTGCTTCTCATTTGGGGGGGTCTGTGCAAACTTAATTCTAGATGCTGCATGTGACAGCACTTCTTTTGCTGGGCACTGCACATTGAGAATGATGTTATGTGACTGCCACTTGAATTGTTATTTTTCCAGCTACGTGAGGAATTTGACCGTGGGATTGATGTCTCTCTGGAAGAGGAGCACAGTGTTCATGATGTGGCAGCCTTGCTGAAAGAGTTCCTGAGGGACATGCCAGACCCCCTTCTCACCAGGGAGCTATACACAGCTTTCATCAACACTCTCTGTGCGTAATGCAGCCATCTGTGGGAATGTGGTCTTGGAGTACCAGGATGTCCAGCCCACTCATTAAAACCTTGTGCATGTATTTCCTGATAGCTCCTTGTGTCCTTATTTATCAGTCTCTAATGAGTGGGCTATTTGGGGAATTATCTGAGATTTACCCTGGGAGAATTAGCAAGAATAAAGTTGTCATAAAACTAAATGGAAACAGCCAAGAAGAATTTGGGATGCTTTCAAATGACCCCAGGACAGTAGAAAGTGCTTTGAATTGGTGCTTTGGAGTACCAACAAGAATTCACATTGAGTCTGTGCCTGAAAATGTGTTTGTGTTTCTAGCTTGAGTTTAAGAGGGAACCGCAGGAACCCAAAGTGAGAAAAAGAGGCAGACAACATTCCAGGGGAAGCAAGATGGCATAGTCCAGTACCAGATACAGATCCCGTGGAGGAGAAAAGGAGGGGGAAGGGGAGAATGGATAGGCCAGAGCTGGTTCAGCCTCCCTGCATTTCTCCCTCCAATGCTACGATTCAAATAGTTTCACAACAGAGAGAGAAGACTGTCTTTGTGCTGTGTCTTGGTTATTGCCAACAAAAAGTCTGTTCTTTGTGTATTACTCAATAGAAAAGAGCCTTAAATATTTTATAAACTCAAATTTCAAAATGTCACCAATTCTCAGCAATTGTTAGTAAATACTTACCAACAATGAAAGACTGAAATTCTTAAAGTGGGTGATGAGTGATGCCAGGGAAAAGAGGGAGAAAAAATGAAAATTGAGTTATAATATACTTGGAGTATAATGATTTTTCTAGATGTTACACCTCCCCAGGTCTAATTTGTCTTTATATCTTTAATAGAATCTTGCTGCTAAATTGGTAATGCAATGCGTGAAGGCATGAAATAAGACTTGCCTTGATAGCTCCTTTCTTAAGGCAATTGAGAGTAGGCCTTTCCTCCGTGCCTGAATGGTGCAAGCTCCCCTTTTACTTAGAGCATTTATTTTTGCCCTGTGTAGTGTTGGAGCCAGAGGAACAGCTGGGCACTTTGCAGCTCCTCATCTACCTTCTACCTCCCTGCAACTGTGACACCCTCCACCGCCTCCTACAGTTCCTGTCCATCGTGGCCAGGCACGCCGATGACAACATCAACAAAGATGGGCAAGAGGTATGACCCATTTGCTGCCATAGACACTGTGACTTTTATTTTCTCTAATTTTAAAAGGATGTACCACCAATATGGTCAGTCATTTCACCTGAATGAAATTACACTTTCCCAACCTAGCTGTCTATATAGGAAGACAGTAATGCAGGACCTTCTCTGAAGGAACGGTTGCTAAGAGCACATGAGCCATTAACTTTCTAATATGTTTCAAGGATGCTTCCAAATGAGATTGTCATTGTCCATGATGAAAAGACAAGACTCTGGACTTCGATTTGTGAGAAGAAAACAAACAATAAACTACAGAGGTTCTTGCAACCATGTAAAAGTGGAGTAATGGAGGTGGAAAGAGATTGCTGGCTCTTGTAACTGATTTTATCTGCTTCTTTAACTTGGAGCCCCAATACTATGCCACTTCTTTATTCTTCCAGTTTGTCACTGGAGCTCCCATCTGTACTATTACCAAGATGTCTAGCATACCCCTTGTGATGGGTTGTTTCCATCCTTAAACCCTCTCTCCAAAATAGGGACTTGCTTAGTGCAAGGGAGAGTCAGCTCTACTTCCAAACCAGATGTATATGGAACTAGAAGGTCTGATCTGCCGATCTGTGCATCTCCGTGTCACATGGTGTCATCTGCTGAAAGCAGGTTCTCCATAGTCTTACAGACCCTTTAGATATGTTCTTGTTGGGTCTGATCCCCACTCAAGCTTCAGGGTGACCCACTCACACACCTAATCTGAGGTCTCAGATTCTTGTTCTCTTTGGTCACATTCACATACTTCAAAATATTTTTCAGTTTTATCCTTGGACAAAAAAGATGCTGGCCTCAATTTTAAGTGACCTGCTATCATGCAACCTATTTAATCTTCACCTTAACAAGAGATCCCCTTCCCTCTTTGACATCATGCAGTCATCCTTCTCAGTGACCTCGGATTCCCCAGGAGAACTCAGACCCTGTAATACACTAGCATCCAGTGTAAATCAACAAGAAGGGGCCAGCAGCATCCCAAACTTACTCAACCACAGGAACATTTATTGAAATCCTTTTTAAGCAGAGCTCAACTGTATTGTGAATCCAGTTCTGTGTCTGTCAGATTTCTTTCCAAAGGACATAGTCATATATAATTTTTTCTCTCTACTCTAGAAAGGCAACTCTGCATTTCTTCTCCTCCCCCTGCCTGTGTGTGTGTGTGAGAATGGAACTTACTTGAGTTAGCCATTTACCTCTATAGTAGTTATAATTAGTGAAACCCCTGCTGGCTTCGTGTTTCATAATATGGCACTGACACCTTATTTCAGCATACACAGCCCTTCGGTGAGTATACTGTAATTCTCATAATTGTTAAGTAGTTCTATTACTCGTCTGAATGTCAGCCTTTATCGACTACAGATATAACACGAACTGTAGAGTCATCTGTCTAATTGCTGGGTAAAGGCAGACCTCTGTGTTTATAGGTACTTTCATTGCTTTTTTGACAATTCTCAAGTACCATGTGAGAAGGAGAAAGTCAGGTCTCAAGTGACTAAGAAGGCGTTGAGGAAAGTAAAAAGTCCAATCAAACTCACTATTGCACTTTTAGATTCATTTTCAGATATTCTTTCAGTTCAAATGCTGAACAAGATTTCATTGCCTATGCCAAAAAGAAGAAAATATTGTTGTGTAGGCGTAAATGAAACTTATGCTGGAACACAAGTTAACATTTATGTCTCTCCTTCTACGTGCTGACTTTGTGTTATAGGCTATATATATCATATATATGATAATTCTCCTAATAATCAAGAGAAGTATCATTGTCCCCATGTTTCAGAGGTGGAAACTGAGGACCAGAGGAGCTAATTAACTTACCCAGAATCCCACAGAGAACCTCCACTGAAGATTGTGCAAGTAGTTAAGTTGTGCATTTCACAACTTTGGGGGAGGTGTCATAGTCAGTGTAGACTTGCACAGTTATTAGGACAGTGTCCCATCAGATGATAGTACAAGATCTGAAGGAAAGGCTTCCTTTTTTTCAATTGACACAAAGTCATCACACTGGCTAGTGGTCGGGTTGGTCTCCTGACTAGTGAAGTCCTAGATGTGCATCAAACCCAAGCCAGTCTAACTTACCGAGAAAAAAAACATGAAGAGAATAGAAACTAGAAGGAAGAAAAAAACTATACTGGAGATTTAAGTCCGAGTTTCTCAGCCTCTGCACAATTAATATCTGGGGCCAGATAATTCTTTGTCATGGGAGCTGTCCTGTTAAATGTAGGTTATTTAGTAATATCCCTCTAGTAGTCCTCTACCTACTAAATGCCAATGGCAGCACATTCCCCCTGTTCCCAAAGTTGCAACAACCAAAAATATCTCCAAACATTGCCAAGTCTCCCCTCGGTTGGGTGATCAAAATTATCCCTGGTTGAGAGTATTTGGTGACTTTATGACACACTGACCATGTGTTGTTGAACAAATCTATTAACCATATGAACTTAGGGAATGAAAAATCTTCAGCTGGAACTGCACAGTGGTTGATGGGCCTAGTTTACTATTGGAATATGAAAACATCCCATTATCAGTAAAGTTTACAAGAAAGCAAGGGATTGCAAGGGTTTGTAGACACTCTTGACTTAAACCTTGCATCAGAACGAAAGACTAACAACCAAATATTAGCAGCAGGAGAAATATAAGAAGAGCATTGCCTCCATGAATTGGTTAACAGTGACAGGAAAGCAAACAGCCCACGCAGCCATCTTGGACTGGAGTAGCAGTGAAGTACTGAAGGAGATGATGGGAAATGGGACCACAGAGTGCTGAATGCCTCTGTGAGGGGGCAGGCATTTGATTCTTTTAAGCCATGAATCTTTGGAAGGACTCAGCTAATAGGTTATGTGATCCATGCTGTAGACTGGTTAGAGACAGAGGGAGGGTGAGTTAGGAGGCTTTTGTGTCAATGACAATCTAGACAACAGCAATTCCCATTATAAATGTTTCCATGTAAGAATGGCCTTGGTATTTGAATTATGCATGTCCTGCGCACCTACACAGAGTTCTTCTAAACCAACGACCACTGTTCAGAGATTTTTAAATGACAGTTCTCAGGATACTGTGGCATCCAGGAGGTGGAGGAAGTGAGGACAAAGGCAAATATAGGATTAGGGGATGTGCTGCAGAGTCACTGCAGACATTCAGAGAAGGACGTGATGCACATGAGCCAGCAATGCACATGAGCCAGCAAAGTTAGGAATGACTTCATGAAAGAGACTGAATTTAAGCTACACACCAAAGGGAGTGTAGGGATTGAGTAAACAACCACAGAAGCACAGCATAGGAATGGTGTTAACTAACCCCTATAGGGAGGGGACTGAGTCCTTTGTTATTCTTTTGGTTGGTTTGCTATGAAGAGGTGGCGAATGTGGAATGGAGAATTCCATATGGAGAATTGTAAAATATGGTCAAGAAACAATGCATTTTCAACTTCTCTTATCTTTTTTTAGTTGTTATCTGTTAGGTCATTGTTTTTATGGATTGCAACGTAGAAGAAAACTAAAGCAGATTGTCAAGAAGCTTGAAGGCTCACAAGGCTCTGTCAGTACCTTTGCTGCATGACCTTGTCTTTAGGAAAGAGAGGAAGAGGAAGGAAAGCAAAGTTGGAATGGAGGAAGTCTTAGCTTGCTCATCTATAAAGTGAATATGTTTCCTCTCTGAGAGGTGCTTAAAATTCAACACATTATTAGCTGATGGTATCTTAACGACGCCTGAAGGAAGGGCATGAGAAAAATTGTTAACTAGTCGATCAGTGCTTTTTTGGGAAAAAATAGCAGCATTTTATTGAATTGTGGTGTTTTGCTATCTTGTGTTTGTTTTGTTTTCTTTCGTTTTGTTTAGTTTGCTATTTGCTTTGCTCCTTAGGGAAAAGAGAAATTCCTTAATGTTTGAAACATTTCATTTCTTCTTGAAAAAAATATAGCAGGAACAAAGTTGAAACCTCCTGAGCAGTGGTTTTTCAGAGAATCCAAGAACTCCCTGATATTAGAAAATGTGCTGTGAATATACACTTGTTTGGTGAGAGAGTTCATAGCTGGCATTGAGTTCTCAAAGGGTCTATGAGTTAAAAAAAACAAAACAAAAAAGTTGCAAACACCAATGGAGGGCCGTGATTACTGATCTTTGAAAACTACATGCCTTTAGGAAACGGTAGGTGGACTTTGCAACTTTAGCAAGACCTGTGCCTCACTCGTTTCAGCCTTGTCCAGCCCTGAATTTTTGGGTTTGGTTATTTATTTATTTATTTATTTATTTAAACATATTTTTTATTATAAAATTGTGGGGTACAGTTAAGGGTTAGGTATATAAATATGCATCGTTCAGGCACCCTTGTTGATAAGGGGTGTCCCCCGTCCCCAGACAGATATTGACTACCGTTAATCCCACCTCCCTTCCCCTCCCTGCCCCCCCATTGTTTCCCACCACTGTCAATCCTTTTCTTATAGTATTACGATGGATGTTCAAGGTCTGCTATATGAGTGAGAATATGTGATACTCAGATCTCTGTTTCTTTGAGAGATCACTCAGTATTATAGACTCTAGTTTCATCCAGGCTGCTGCAAAGTTCATGATTTTGTTCTTTTTTATGGCTGCATAGTATTCCATCATGTATATGTACCACATTTTTAAAATGTAGTCCTCTTTTGATGGACAGCATGGTTGGTTCCAGGTTCTTGCTATTGTGAACAATGCTGCGATAAACATACGTGTGCAAGTATCTTTTTTATAGAGTGATTTGAGTTCTTCAGGGTATATTCCCATGTGCTAAAAAGAAAAAAAACAAACAACCCCATTACAAAGTGGGCAAAAGATATGAACAGACACTTCTCAAAAGAAGACATACAAGCGGCCAACAGACGCATGAAGAAATGTTCAACCTCACTAATCATCAAGGAGATGCAAATTAAAACTACACTGAGATACCACCTAACTCCAGTCAGAATGGCCATTATCAGTAACTCAAAAAATAACAGATGCTGGTTTTTGTTTTTTAATTTAGAGATGTGGTCTGGCTGTGTTGCCCAAGCTGGTCTCAAACTCCTGGGCTCAAGAGATCCTCCCACCTCGGCTTCCGAAAGTACTAAGATTACAGGTGTGAGCCCCCACACCTGGCCTATCCAGGCCTGTTTTAAAGTTCCATTTCCCATTTCCCCATGCCCTAGTTGGGTCTGCCGAACACGAGGGGAACAGGAGGAGGTGCACATATGTAAGGAAGAGTAGCTTTCTGGGGCAGGGTCTCCAGCTTTGCTTCTTAGTGCACCACCTCCTGGCTCTAAGCTCTGGGTATTACTTTTCTCGTCTATAAAGTTAGGACACCAGCAGTTGCTGCCTGTAAGCTTATAGTGAGAAAGAGTTGAAATAGCCAGTGGAGAGTCCCTAGCCTAGTGTCTGTACAACCTAGACTTTTAATAAATGTGAGCTATTCATATGAGGCTTAGAAATGATCTAGGATGCTTATTTTATGAAGATAAACATTTTCTTGAATTGGCTGGCTAATTAAATAATTAAGTAATGGCTGGGGCTTGAGTGCAGATTCTATTATCAAGACACAGCCACACAGCTTATATAAATATACGCTGAAACACAAGGAGCAAAGGTCAACGTTGCCGGGAGCAAATCTCTCTTCTATTTTAAAAAACAAAACCAAAAGGTGTGAACAAACCCCAGCAGCTTGATCTGCAGCTGGAACCTATGTGCAATTTTACAGATGGATTGTATTGCATTCCCAGAATAGCAACAGGAGGAGAGGGTGGAAACAGAGCTCTGGACTATCCTTGTACTAAACATTATTTTAAAAGAAGACAAAAATCTTCTATTTCTTAATGGAGAGAGAGAGAGAGAATCCTAATATTACTTTTAAGGGGGAAGGGAAAGCACTCCAAGCACCCCAAATGCCTCTGAATTCTAAAGAGAGGAATTAGAAAATGACATGTATTTGATTTTGTCCTTAACCATGAATTTCCAGGAAAAGAAATGAAAATGTGTCATTTTATATGAATGAATAAAACAAAGAAAAATAATTGAATGACCCTACATAAAGGGCACATTCAAATTCCTAGTATTTACCACATGAAATAATTTCCCCTGGTGACAAATTATTTACCTGAAAACAGCCTCATCTTCTAAAAATAACACAACCCATGTGCCACACTGGGATTGCAGAGCAGGGAGCCACCAGCTTAGGGCTCCACAAATTGAGGGTGGGACTCGGGGGACTTTGTCTAGGCTATTCTTCAGGACTCCTGTATTCTATGCTGGGCACCTAGGTACTTCTCAAAGGTTGTGAAGATCTCCACCAAGCAGTCAGTTCCCGCACTTATCCTAACATTCCTAGATTCTCAACTAGTACTAACAAGAGAAATAAAAATTCACGCAGACCAGTGGAACTCAACAGGGAGCAATTTTTCCCAACAAGGGACATATGATCACATCTAGGGACAATTTTGGTTGTCGCAACTGTAGGTGGGGGGGGGCTCTGGCATCTAGTGGGTGACGCCAGGGCGGCTGTTCAAAATCCTACAATGTACAAGGCAGCCCCCACAGCAATGAATGACCCAGCCCCAAATGTCACTGGTACCGAGGTGGACAAACCCTAGCCTAGAGAAACATGCAGACTCTCTCTCTCAACTGAAAAACAAACAAGTAAGTAAAAGAATTCCCAAACTTTTAAAAATGCTTATACTCCTTATTACAATAATTCGTTTTGTAGGAATTACTCCTAAGACAGCACTAAGCCAATATGACAAAATGTCTTTTCGAGGAAATTTTTTTGTACCATTTCTTATAATAACTGAAAACTGAAGACAACATACGTGCTCATCAGCTGGCTCTTGGTTAAAACAAGTCATGGTTTATTCATGCAACAGGGTCAGTAAAGACTGAAGACAAGATTTTTTGAAATGGGAAGATTAATGCTATATATTGTTAAGAGACAATAAGCAAGTTGCAAAATAATATATAGAGTATGATCCCAGTTTTACAAAAGAAAATAACATAGATATGCATGTTTATGCATAAGAAGACATATGAGTGGCTGGTTCTTGGCAGTGGTGGAATCTTGGGCAATTTTTAAATTGTGTTTACCTGTACTTTCTAGTTATTAATATATTGAACATGAATGATTTGTTTATATTGCAAGTTAAAATGTAGCTCCCTTCCTTCACCCTGTACTCCCCTTGAGCTCCTCCCATCTTTCTTCTTCCTTCTTCTCCCTGAGACCTTTTGAAGACAGTGTCTGCATTCACTGTTTCCACTTTTGCAACTTGTGGCTCATTCCTGCCACACCACTGCCATGGTTGTTAGCTAGGACACCAGAGCCATCAGAGTCCAATCTTGAGGGAAGGGTCCTATTTCAGTGAAGCTCTGCCACAGTTGATCACTCACTTGAAACTTCCCTATCATTTCTTCTCAGACACAGGTTTCTCTTATTCTCCAACTTCTCACCCATTCCCAGTCCCCTTCATCACTTCATTAGCTGCTTCTGAAGGGTGATGGACTCTCAGGAACCCCTTTTTAGTCCTCCACGTTCATCACTTCCTTTCCTTCCATTTTGTTTGTTTGTTTATTTAAACATGTGATGCTCAGCCTCAGCATGAGCTCCCTCAGTTTTCACCCTCTCCACAGCTTTGGAAGCTGATCTTCATCCCTACTTCTTCAGTCCTAGTTCAGACGCTAGCTGCTGTAACCTAGACTGTTGTGATGTGTACCAGGTGGTCACACTTCCTTGCATCCACCACTGCCTGGTCGATAGATTGTTCTTCCTAAAATGCAAGTCCCATCTTTATTCTGTTCTGTCCAGAATCCTCTTGCCCTTAGATCACAATTTGTCCTCCTTGGTCTGACACACAAAGACCCTCTCACCTGGCCCTTGCCCACATTTCCTGCAGAACCTCCTGCCACACTGAGCTGCATGGGGCTCCTTGACATATCTTACATGTTTCTGTCTTTGCACATGGTGTTTTTACCACTGAGAAATTGTCCCTACCCCAAATCCTTTGCTGTTCAGCCTAGCAAACTCTTCTTCTTTCCAGATTTTCTGAAAATATTGCCTCCTCTGTGATACTGTCCTTAGGGCCTCCAGGGTTGAGAGCTTTATACTTTGTACTTGCTACCTGTAAATGATAGATTTATTTTCCCCCTAGAATGTGAGTTCTTTAAAATAAGGACTGTATTGTGATTATTGTTGGAAAAGAATTTATATAATTATAAACCATGAAAAATGCCTAGCCTATGGTAGATGCTGAGTGGGTGGATCATTGAAGAGATTATGGATGTATGGATGGATGAATGACTGAATGGATGAAAGTCATTATTTCTTAAGTGAAAACAGAATATAAATTTTATATGGTACCAGTTTCATAATAAACAACTTGGAGTTGAAAGTTTTTACTCAGTATGCTGTTGAGGTAACCACTGAGCTATCAACTTTAATCCAAGATATCAAACAAAAGGAAAATGTTGGTGTCCCTCATGGATTCTGACAGAGGTGATTATGTCCTTGAAGGAAAAAAAATGGAAAGGAAAAGGTTGCATTGATTATTGAATCACCCAGCATTTTGAAGGAAAAACGTAACAACAGTCCTTGTGTTCTCGTCTCCCATAGGTCACTGGGAATAAAATGACATCTCTAAACTTGGCCACCATATTTGGACCCAACCTGCTGCACAAGCAGAAGTCATCTGACAAAGAATTCTCAGTTCAGAGTTCAGCCAGGGCTGAGGAGAGCACGGCCATCATAGCTGTGGTGCAGAAGATGATTGAAAATTATGAAGCCCTGTTCATGGTAGGTGGCCTTTCTGTGGCAGGGCGTCTCAGTAAACCGTCGATCGGTTGCCTCTAGAGGCATAATGAAACTCAAGTACACCACCTACTGGTGTGCAGTGCTGCTCAATGAATTCACTGGAAGCCAGGCAGTTTCATAGGAGTAGAAAATTTCATAACTATGATATCACTTTAAGTTTATGATTCCATGTTTAAACACACATATCCAAATGTAATTTTCATTTTGTTGTCCTCTAAACAGTGGTCATATTTTGGAATCATTTAGTTATTTACAAAGCAATGTCCTTGTTCAAAATATTGATAAAACCTTTCTTTTTGTTATTTGATCTGTGTCCCTTATGAATTTATGTGCTCATAAGCATCCTCAATGACTGCACCTTTTCCAAGGTCAATCTTGACATTTTACCTCCCACATGAAGATTCACCTGTCCTTCCTGTGTCCTTCCCATGCCAGTTCTCAGTGCCATACTGTTCTTATTGATGTTTATCTTACTCAACATTGTATACAGTCATTTATTATCATTTCCCCTAGAGATTATAAGTGCATTTAAAACAAGGGCTGTGCCCTTGTTATCTCCTCTCTGTATCCTCTGTACACTTTTGGAAGGCCCTCCATCTGGCAGGCACTCAATAAATATTTTTTTGATTTGTATTGAATTACCAGTTCCTGTTTTCCTTCATAAAACTGCATTGCTTGCTCCAACTTCCCTTGAAACATTAGAACAAGTGCCAACTCCCTTCTATTTCTGTTCACCACTCATATCCCATGTCAAAATTTACAGGAACTTTCTCCATGTTTCATTTCTCTTGTCAATTTGCAGGCACCTAAGTTTGCCTATTCCATGAGCGCCTTTTGTGACTCCTTCAACCAAGAAGGCTAGTTACCTCTTTTAAATCTCCTTGATAGTTTTGTCTACACTTACCAAATGCCTTGCATTATATTTGTCCATGCTTGTCTTACACCAGTTACTTTATGTAAATTTGAGAGCCAGTGGTTTAGAATATTTGCCCTCCATGCCTTACCTATGTGACGGGAACCAAGTAATTTAGTACTCATTAGGCATCAATTTTAGCTTTAGAAATGAAAAATTAAAATGTGACCTAGTTCTCAAGGTGGTTACCAGAATCATTTGATATGTGAATGCATTATGCAAACTAAAAATCTATGCAAGTGTGAATTAATAATTATATTAGCTGAGTAATGCTTACTGTCTCAAATCCCAGTACTTTAATCCAGAAATAAACATCTCTTTGACAGGACAGCCTTCCAGGTGGCGATTTAGGAACCCCAACTCCTTGCTTCTTGAGACGCTTTCATTTCCTAGGGTTGTGAGGTAATCCCAGAAAAGGCATCCATTATTTCCATTCAAATCCCATTGGTCAGAACTTACCCACAAGCCACATTTAACCTCAAGGGAAGCTGGGAAATGTATTCTGGGTGGATGCTCAGGAGGAAGAAAAGATGGATTTACCACAGTGAAGGTTCACTGAAGTAGTACAGTGTGTTGCTCCTCTTTGTGTCTCTGACGTACATAATAAACTCTCAAAAAATACTGAATTATCATTGACTTTATATTAAATTCACACTTTAACCCAAATCCTCATAATTAACTACATAGTTGCATGAATGAATCAAATGTCTCAACTTTTCAATGTTTTCTCTCTCTCTCTCTTTTTTTTTTGAGTCAAGGTCTCACTTTGTCAACCAGGCTGATGCAGTGGCACAATCAGAGCTCACCACATCCTCAACCTCCTGGGCTCAGGCGATCCTCCTGCCTCAGCTACCTGAGTAGCTGGGACTACAGACATGCACCACCATGCCAGCTACTTTTGTTTTTTATTGTAAAGACGAGGCTTCATTATGTTACCCAGGCTGGTCACAAACTCCTGGGCTCAAGCGATCCTCTTGTCTCAGCCTTCCAACATGCTGGGATTATAGGCATGAGCTAAAATTTGTCAACATTTTCATCAAGTTTTAAGTCACATGCCATTTTGGCAAGTAGTCTGGGCATTATTTCATGTTCTCTAGATTTTTTTCACAAAATAATGTCTCTCATTGATTTTAATTCCATTACCTCAATTCTATATTCTAAGCAAAATTCTTCTTTATATGAAACCGCAAACCAACCATGAGGCATTTATTTTTGCCTTAGATACTAACAAAACTCTTTGTTTCTTTGAAAGTGCAGCTGCTGCCATTTTAATTGTCATCCCTCTTCTCTTCATCTCCCGCCACCTGAATTACTAAGAACAGCATCAAAATATCAGTGTTCTACCTTTTCCATCCTTTTCCAAATCTGATCTTTGCTTGCCATTCTCTGTTGAGATTCTTTTTTTTTTATTAATCAGTATTTTTTATTATGGTTTTGTGGGGTACAGTTAAGGATTAGGTGTACAATTACGTTTCATTCAGGCACCCTGTTGATAAGAGGTGTTTTCCCATCCCCAGACAGATATTTGCTACTGTTAATCCCATCCCCCTCCCCCCATAGTTTACCAGTACTGTCAGTCATTTTCTTATAGTATTACATTGGATGTTCAAGGTCCATTATATGAATGAGAACATGTGATACTCGGATCTTTGTTTCTGTGAGAGATCACTCAGTATTATAGACTCTAGTTCCATCCAGGTTGCTGCAAAATTCATGATTTTATTCTTTTTTATGGATGCGTAGTATTCCATCATGTACATATACCACATTTTTTTAATCCAGTCCTCTTTTGATGGGCAGCATGGTTGTTTCTAGGTTCTTGCTATTGTGAATAATGCTGCGATAAACATACGTGTGCAGGTATCTTTTTTATAGAGTGATTTGTGTTCTTCAGGGTATATTCCCAGTAGGGGGATTGCAGGGTCATATGGAAGGTCAATTTTTAGAGCTTTTAGGAATCGCCACACTGCTTTCCACAGAGGTTGCACTAGTTTACACTCCCACCAACAGTGTAGAAGTGTTCTCTTTTCACCACACCCTCTCCAGCAGCTGTTATTTTTTGAGTTGTTGATAATTGCCATTCTGACTGGAGTTAGGTGGTATCTCAGTGTGGTTTTGATTTGCATCTCCCTGATGATTAGTGAGGTTGAGCATTTCTTCATGTGTTTGTTGGCTGCTCGAATGTCTTCTTTTGTGAAGTGTCTGTTCATATCTTTCGCCCATTTTATAATGGGGTTGTTTGTTTTCTTCTTTTCAGTACGTTTCTTATGAATGGTAGCTCATATTTTTGTTCTCCAACTATGGCCTTTATTTCTCAAAGGGTCCTTTCCTGGCCACCTTGTCTGAAATGTACCTCCCCCTTACTCCTACCGCTCCTCCCACTCTCTCTCACTCTCTCTCCCTCTCTCTCTCTCTCACACACACACACACACATTCTCACTTCCCTTTTTCCTTTCCCTACTTCTCTTTAGCACCTACCACTACTAATGTAGGGTTTTACTAATTTCTCTTGTTTGCTGTATGTTTTCCCCACCAAAATGTAAACTCCGTGACAAGATGATTTTTTGATCCATTTCCATAAACAGTACTTTCTTTACTGCATTACTGCTGTGCCTGGGACATGATAGAAACATAATAACTATTGATTGAATTAATGAATGACTCAATGGTAGTTTCGTAACATAGGATTTCCACATTACCACTTCTTACTATTTATACATATGGAAAGGTTTTGGCATGGGAAAATTGAGGATACTTTTCTCAGAATAAGTTAACCATCAATATAATTATTCTTGATGTCCTTACAAGGATTATGGGAATTATGTATTGAGAAAAAGAACACTGAAGTGGGAGAAGAGAGGCAAAGATCCTAAGCCTGGGTCTGTAAAAGAAACTGATTCTGGAACCAAAAAACTTTACTGTCTCTGCTATACATTAGCTATATGACCTTGTCTTCTTAGATTTCTGTTCTTTTAGTTCTCAAAAGACTAGATTTGAACAAATGAGACCCAGGACCCCTTCTATTTCTAAAAACTGCATGGTTCCATACCCTAGTACTGACTTCCCCTCCTTCACTGTTATATAGTACAGAATAAAATTAATCTCCTCACATTTTAGATTCTCTTGGCATATCTGGCATTTCAGAATCTAGTCGGTTATACCAAGGCTGGTGGTTGGTTGGCAAAGCTGGTCTGTGTGGGTGGACAAAAATGCCATCGTGTGTATAGCTATTTTATTTTGTTTTATTTTTCTTTTTTAAGAAGCCTTCAGAATTATTATAATTCCAAACAAGGACGGATGAAGTTAGACAGGACCTGATGGTTAAAAGTAATCAGCAATTGTGCAGTTTCACAAGTTCTTGGAAGGGTTTATGAGTTTATAAAGGGAGGCATTACTTCCACTGGCATTAGAAAGGAAGACTTGTTAGGAAAGGTGACCATGAGCTTGTCTTTGAAGGCAAAACAGACCTGGAGGCAATGATTCCACAGAACTGGTGGAAGGGACATAAAAACCCACAGAAGGCTGGCAGGGACCCAAAGTTCTAATGTCCTTCATTTCCTCATGCTGAGACTGCCTCTCCCAAGTGACCAGTATCTGAGTTAACGGAAAAGGGCAGAAAAGAACCTGGCTTTGTCCCATACTTCGGAAGAAGTACCTAGATTCAGAGGCTAGCACACAGTTCAAGAGTCTGGCTAGGACCATCTTTCACATGGAAATTTTAGAACTGAAAATAGATCATGTTAACAGACATTATGATCACTGTATCAAAAGACCGAGGCAGCAGATTATAACAGTGGTCCTCAAACTTGAGTGTGCAGCACAGTTGCAAGGAAACTTGTTAGATATTCTGATTTCTAGGCTACACTCAGATTCAAATTGAGCAGCCCCATGGGGGTGGGCAGGAATCTGTGCTTTCTAATGCACACCTCCAGGGAGTTCTGGTAGTTTTTAACCATGCCTTAGGAAGCAAAATCTGGGAAACACCAGCATATTGAAAAGACCGCAAGCTTTGGAATGCACTACCAAAATTCAAATCCCTGCTCAGCCGTTTATTCACTAGATGATCTTGGGCCCCACGCTTAACTTCCCTAATTCTTAATTTTCCTGTTGTAAAAATATGAGACCAAGCAACCTACTTTTACAGGATTGTTTTGAGAATTAGAAACGACATTTTAAGGCACGCTAGAACAGGATTGACATATACTAGGAATCAAAAAAAAAAAAAAGATTGCTGCTATTATTACATGAAGGTGAGAAGGTGCCTGGAAGTTAAGCCCACCCTGGTCATTGCATATAATGCTGTGATTGCTCTCACACATGCATACTCCTAAGCCCTTACTCTGCTTTGCTTTTTTTCCATAACATTTATTACCTTTCAACTCACTATATTGTTTTATTTATTAGGCATATTGAAACCTAATAGAATGTAAACCTTATGAAAGCAGGGATTTTTGTTTGCTCTGTTCACTGACATTCACAGCACCTAGAAATTATGTGGCAGAAGATGGATGCTCAGTAATCACTTGTTGAATGAATATTGCAACTCTTATATTGCTAGAAAAATGTATTTTTGTTGTTTTTGTTTGTTTGTTTGTTTCCGGTCCAGTGCCCATATTGCTTAAATTCCCTTACCTTTAAATCATGACCCTCCATTTCTGATTAACAACTATGTAAAAACTGATCAACATAAAATGATACTGTCCAGGACCAGGGAAATAGAAGACAAGAATCATGTATATCTAAAAGTTATCATTGATATTATCGTAAGTAGAAAGCATTCACTGGCCAAATCTTTGACATACTAATTATTCTGAAGGTTATTGCTTCTGTAACTAATTTTGGGAATTCCAGAGAAAACTCTCCATGTCTCTTAGAATTAATAAAGGCTTCTGAGCAGAGTAAAGAAAACCATCCCCTCGTCTAAGGGCTGATATTATATGATCCTTAGTAGGGCCTTTTTGGACAGAGGCAGAGAAGAGAAGGCACCACCCGAATGCAGTGAAGACGTGGGAAAGCCAGTGTGTTCCCACCCCACTGGGTCGTCAGCCTGAGCTGGGGACCAGCTCAGTGCACATGGGAAATTTCAAATGAACGCTCGGGGGAGCAAGGGTCAGAGGCTGTGATGAGGACTCCAAGCTCAGAAGCCAGGCTTTGCTTTGTGTTCTCTTCATTCCCTGTTGCAAATTGTATTTTCTTAAAGCCTTTTTGCATGCCAAGTCAAAAGGAGTGAAGCAATCATCCTGGTCATCAAGCAAGAAGCCATCCCTCCCATAGAATTATATTTGATTTCCATTTCCTTTTCTATATAACAAAAATACCACTGTTTTTGTGCCATGGTTTGGGCTAGTACTTACATCATCAGTTTATCTAGATCTCGCCACTACTTCATGAGGAGTAAGCCAAGTTCGTCTGCCTAAGTGATGCAGTGACTAAGTGAATTATTTTATGATGCTTCCCCACACAGAAGAAGCACTTTGATATGGCATCTCAGATATGGAGTCCTTTTAGAGGAGAAGAAAAGGAAATTATTTTGAGCCAATCTGAATGTGGGCATTTGTCTATAATCCCAGTTACTCGGGAGGCTAAGGAAGGAGGATCATTTGAGCCCAGAAATTTGAGGCTGCAGTGAGCTATGATTGCACCATTGCACTCCAGCCTGAGTGACAGAGTGAGACCCCAACTCAAGAAAGAAAGAAAGAGAGAGAGACAGACAGAGAGAGAGAGAGAGAGAGAGAGAGAGAGAGAGAGGGAGAAAGGGAGAAAATGGGGCATGAAGCAGAGCTTTAACAGCCTTAATACAGCTGTATTAATCATAGCACCCACATCCTTGATGTTCAGGCCAGCATATGGCTTCAGGAACCAGGATGTGTTCCTGCTGGCACCTGCTCACCTTGTCCCTATCTGCAAAGACAGAACATGTGTCCTGTTGGTGTCACACGTAGGTGGAAAGGAACAGAAGCATATAACATCTGAACCGTTTCCACTTCCTTTTAGCCGTTGCCATGGAGCAATGACTGCTAATTTGTCTTCATCTTCCTGACTTGAGTCATCTACTGTCCCATGAGCCCCAGGCTCCTGCACTGGATTTGTTCACTAATGTGCCCCAATTGCCAAAACACACTGCCTGGCATGTATCAGACACTTGAGAAATATTTGTCGAATTGAATGTATCTTGAACCTCTAGTGCACCCAGCTCCCCTTAAACGATGAAACCATCGGTTACAACAGAGCCACACCAAAGTTTCTAAGCTAGGTCTGCCCTTGTTTGAGTTTTTGCTCCCATAAACAGCCAAAGAGATTTCTTTTAGTGTGTTTGTTAACTATAAAATGTCATCATTATTTCCAGTGATATTTACTTTTGCTGGGTTTTAAAGCCAAGCATCCTTCTTAGCCAATTAATTGCAAAGTGGTGGATTCATGCAGAACACTCAGCAGCAAGTACAGTAGGGCTGGGTCCTGGGAGTTGCTCTTTGAAAAACCCTTAATGGCTTGTTGTGGTGACTTACTAAAGGGAGAAAACTCGCACCATTTTCCTCCCTCAGTGGTTTATGTAATAAACGACTTCATGGCAGTTATTCCCTAGGCAGTTATTCAAGGTTTCATTTTTAATTTGATAGGGTAGATTTTAATTGTGACAGTTTTATTCCTTCATATGTGCAATGTTTACATTTTTTTCACTGAGTCCAGAGTTCTTTTGATTTTTGGAATAGCATTATGCTTTAAAGGAACTCATTAAAACCTAGGGAGTTGAGTCTCCAGATAAACACATCCATAAATGGTACCCTTAGAAAATATCTAGAATTACTAAATAGTTGACTAAAGCCCAGTAGAGATTTTAGTTTAAAACAATGAATTGTATCTGAAGAATTGCTTTGGGCAAGAATTGCTTTTTGACATGCAACATTTCTTGATTTTTTTAAAAAGTAATGTGTCCTTCATTATCTTACTCCTTAGCTCCCATTTTGCCGTATACAAAATCCCAGAAGTAGAAAAGAAAAAAGTTGCTTAATTATTGAGTTATGCTTTTATTTTTTGTTTTGTATTGATAAGAAAAATTGTGTAAGAACTTAGAAAAATTCAAATGATCATCAGCTGGGAAAGAAAATGTATTTCCTATTCTAGAAATGAATAGCAAGAAGACTGTGCTACAATATGTAGACAAACATCTAGACGAGGGCAACATAACATGTACACACCATGTAGACAATAATCTTGAGTGATTTTATATTATTATTTTTCTTAACCATTTCAACAACATTCACTGAGCATCCATTGGGTAGAAAATACTGTCCTAGCTTTTGTTCTGGAACAGCATAAAATTGAGTGAGTGAGTAAGTGACTGAGTGAGTGGGTGAGGGTCATGGAAATGCAAGTAGGAGCTTCTGGAGAGAAAACTGTAGGAAGGCAAAGTTAGAGGGAAAGAAATGAGACGTAATTTAGAAAGCATTTGACTAACAGAGAGGGGAATAATCAACAGCAGGTGGCTTTCAACATCAGCATTTATTATGTTTCATAGTAAGAAACCTAGGGGAGCACAATTTTCACAGCTTAGTGGTACTTTTCTCTCTCTGCTCTGCCATGTTTAGTTGCAAAATGACTGCAGTTGTTGCCAGCATCTCTTGCAGTCGTCACTACATCAAATGACAAAGAAAGACGTTTCCTCTCATGCACCTCTTTTTAACATGGAAAAGGATCTTTTCCAGAACCTCCTTTAGGGTACCTTGGCGGGAATTGGCACACATGATCTTGCACTAGCTTCAAGAGAGGCTGACGGAAAACTGAACCTGTATCAGTTCTGGGTGGAAAAATCAAATAATCCTTACCTTAAGAAAATTTACCTTTTAATGATGTGATCAGCAGGAAGACTCAAGTTCTGATGAAAGAGAAGGAACTGGAAGGGGGAGACTACACAGAGTCTGGCTTCCAGACCATTGCAGTTGAGGGGCCAAGGAGTCACAGGCTGTAACTCTAGAAATTTAAAGGGAGGTTGGGAGCAGAAGCATAGAGAGAGAAAAATCTCATAACTTACTTGCCCACAAGAAGAATTAATCAAGGAGGAGGAGGAAGAGAAGGAAGAGAAGAAGGAGGAGGGGCATAATTCTTCTCTGTGGGTAGACGGAAACAGAGCCAGAGATGCACAATGACTACAGTGAAGAAAAAAAAACTACAGGACCAATATTGTCCATTATCATTTTGTCTGCTTTTTTAAACTTTTGAGTATTTAACTTATTTCATCTATTTCTAATATAACTTTTTATTACTAGCCCTCTTTGCAATTGGTAAGGTATTTTCAAATTTGTGAGCCCTTTTGGTTCCAATAATACCCCCATTAAGGAAAATTAATATGCCTGTAAGATTTTCAGATTAGGAGTAGAATCCTAAAGAATGTGGTTGATGTGTCCACATTTCTATTAACTATAAGCAGTGTTTACATTAATTATAAGCAGCAGAGCAAAGACTGGACTTCATGGACTGTTGACTCAGTCAAATATTTTTTTGACAGCATCCTAATTCCTGAAAAGGTATGCTAAGTAACTGGTCTGCCTGGATATTTCTTTCTTACTTACTTTAAGCTGATGTTTTCTATCAGTTTATTCACTTGACTTTTCTCTCTCTATTAAGCACTTAAATTAATAGAAAAATGAATACTCATCCAATTGAATTGAGCCAGTACTTTGAAATTTTTAGTAAATGACAGGAAATGAAATGTGCAACTATAGCCAAATATTAGAAGAATTATGGGAAAAGAACAAAGTATGCTGTTGTATGAACATTCGAAAAAATCGGTTCTGGGCATCATTTCAAATTTCTTACCTCATTTTCCCACTGGCCCTAATTCTGTGAACCATTCCTTGATTTTTAAAAATATGGTTTAATCATATAAATTTTTGAAGCTACCTTAAATCATTTTTCAACAGGATGTATTATAAATTAATTAATTATATGCACTGTGGTCAGTTTTGCATAATACATAGAGCAATATCATCTATTCTTTCTGTAATACATAGATGTACCTTTTTAAACTGTATCTTTTTCTTTATTTGTAAATTTTGTCTCCAAGCCAAAATGATATCATGGGTTTTAAAAAAATATATATAGATTTATAGATGGGACCCTTTCTATTTGCATTTGTTTCCAGGTAAGAGTCATGTATGCTACATAAAATATTCCTCAATAATTATAATTGCTTGGGAGTCAAACCTACCTGAATGAGTAAAAACTCTAAATTGCACACTACCTTTACATTAAGATATGGAAAGTTATTTTTAAAATAATGATATTTCTGGTAACATATCTTGATAATGCATTCAAGTTGCTAATTTATTGTTAGACATACCACATACTCTCAAAGAATCGACATTGTGACGCTTGCACCACTCTGAAGGGCATGCACTCTACTTGTTTATTCTTCAGTCGGAATGGATTGGTGCTTGGAGCAAATGTTCATTACATGTCTAAGCATAGCAAATTTTAAATTTAACTAACTAGATAAAATGCAAGTACTTTTCCTAATTTTCTCATGGAAGTTTCTTTTTAAAAGTAGTTCAGGATATTCAGTTTTGGCCTATATTAGTTTTTGCTTTGCTGTACATTTTTTAAAAAAATGATTTCTCATTTTTACCCTTTAAGTATTACTTTTTCAAAAAACTGATAAATAGCACATATCTGTTGGGTCATGATGTTTAAAAAATATAGTAAAAATGATCAATGTTTTTATTTGTTCAATTTACTCAACAAAGTAAGAGATTAGACTTTCCCAGCCTTGATGTAAATGTCCTGCCCCTTCTTTTCTCTCCCCATTTTCATTCCCAAGCCACTGTATTTGTTCACAGAGCTTCAAGTACCATCTATATGTGTCTCCTGAATTTCTATGGCCAATTCAGACTTTTCCGAACTCCAGATCTTTATTCCCAACTATCCACTAGGTGTCTCCTTCATTTGGATGTTTCACAGACCTCTCAACATTATCATATCAAAGCCACACTCCTAAACTTGACCCTGGCCTTCTCCTGCAGCTTCTCTGAACCAGAGAACAGCAACCTCAGCTCTTTAGTTATGAAGGCCCCAAAGGTTGAAGTCATCTTTTCTTCTTGTTCCTCTTCCTCTCTCCATTCAATAAATTATCTAATGCTCTCATCTTTATCTTCACTATTTTCATGATCCAAATATTTCTAGTCATCTCACCGTCTCAGTTCAGCACCCATCACGTCTCATCTGGATAGATCTGCAGTCCCTATGTGCTCTCTCCCCACTTCATTTTCCCTGCAATCGATTCTCAACTCAGCAGAATGACAACTCACTTTCGTCATCTGCTCAAAATCTCCAGTGGTTCCCCATCCACTTCAAATAAGAGAAAAAGTTCTTATCATGACCTGCAAGACTCTGACATCTGACCCTGGCTCCATGACCGCAACCTACCACTCGCCTCCTTCCTTACTCTCTTTCAACCTCACTGACCTCCTCACTGCTTCTGACTCAAGACCTTTATTGTTGATTATTTTTTTTTTATTTCTGCCTGGAATGATTTTCTCCAAGTCCGTCATCAATTTTGGTTCTCTGCTAAAATGTCAGCTTTCCTAGGATCTGATCATCCTATTTAAAAGTGCATCTTTCTAGCATTTCTCATTGCCCTTTTTTGCTTTGTTTTTCTCCATATTTTCCTTGTGTATTTGTTTAGCGCCTGTCTTCCCATATTCATATTAAACTCCATGATGATAATGCTTCTTGTCTATTGGTTTGTAGCTGAATTCCAAGCATCCAGTGCCTGGCACATAATAAGCATTCACCCACTTTTTATGCAATGAATAAAAGGAATGAGATAGGAGAAGACCTGAGCGAGAAGTGCAGTGGTGCTAAAGTAGAGGTTGTGTCAGATGACTGTTAAGGAAGAAGACAGGAAAAACAGATTGAGGAGTGCAGGCAAGTGGAAGGCTTCCACGGTGGGAATAAAAACCGTTTCCAGCAAGCAAGTTTCTTGACCAAAGCATTCGGACAACCATGTACAAAAGAAATTTGATACACACGTTAAGGAAATAGTTCACAAATTAGCAAGCTGTTGTATCAAAAGTCCACCAACGATGTGATTTTTCTTTTTAAGTAAAATCTTAAACTGGCTTAAGGAATCTGGGAGTTCACATGACTGACCAATCCAAAAGCAAATATGGCTTTAGACATAGTTTGATCAAAGACTCAAGTGATATCAAGGCACCCCTTTTTCCTCTTTCCTTTTCTTGGTATTGTTTGCCCAATTGTCAGCACAATCATCAGGTCCTGTATAGCTATAGGTCCTGTGTGTCTCTCTCTCAGAAGTCTCAGGGAAATTCTTACAGCTTTTCATTGCCTGATGGGGTCACATGTCCATTGCTCAGGCAATTATGGTGGTCTGGGAATGGAATGATCAATAAACTTAGACTAGGGTGCACACTTCACTATTGAAACAAAAGTCGAGTAGCAGTTTGTTCTTCAGAGGGAACTTGGGGTATAACTGTTATAAGAAGAGAAAAACGGAGGCTCGTAATGGCCAACAGATGACCACTACAAAGGGATAATGAGGGTTCAAACTTGGGTCATTGGAGTTGGAATGGAAGAGGGAGGAAAGGAGTAACTGTGATGAAATCAAGTAGGCTTCCTGGCTCTGAATGGGGAAGAGAGAGGACAGCAAGAATTGAATACAATTCTAAGATTTCAAGTTTGTGTGGCTAGGGTTTGGCAATGTCATTAATGAAAATTCAGGATGATGTAGGAGGAATGGATTTATAGGAGAAGGAACACATTTCCTTGCTTTCTCATCCCTGTTTTTATTAATAAAATTGTTTCCAGCTTCTCTGAACTCAAGAACCAAAGAGTTCTGTAAGAGGCAAAAAGCAAATTCTTCCACCAATACTTATTCTCAGAAGACTTGTCCCTGTGATTTTTAAAAGTCTTCTCTCTCAGCCCACATGTGAAAGAATCAAAATGAAAATTTATGTTCTTTCAATAGTTAGAATTTCCTTGGGTTGGGCTATCAGCTTCTGGAATAAAAAACCATCAGTCATAGCTGTGTTTAATCCTCTCACATAGAACATTTCCACACAGATGATTTAGGGTTGTGAGCCTATCTTCTAATGTACTGTGGATTAGTCTCAGAGAAACACATGATGCTCATTGATAGGACTCTACTAGATGAGTACTGAATTATGAGGCGAGAAACTTTTAATTGTTGAGGGTCCAGGGTGCAAGAAAGGAGTGAAGCCAGGGACCAAATAACAAAGTGGCATGTGCAAATGCATTAGCCAGCTTTTTAATTTTTTTATTTTTGAGCGTTTACTATTGACCAAGTACTGTTCTAAAGTCATAGCATATTGTAAGTCACTTAATAACCATAACCACTTTTTGTGGTGAGTACTATTGTTATCCCCATAATACAGATGAAGAAGCTGAGACCTAGACCGGTCCTTGTCTATGTACCTTGCTGAAGGTCCCACAGTTAGTGAAGTGGTGAAGCTAGGATTCAAATACATGCAGTCTGGCTTAAGGGCTGGTTCTCTTAGTAAACTGATCAGATGTTCCAGAACTGCCCAAAACAGTCATCATTTATGTCTGTTGCCTTGGCATAATTACAAATATGAACTCTAGAAAGTGTTCCCATCTGGGCAATAAATTACAGACACTATTCCTCTTAACTATGATATTTTGCTTTTTCAAATCCAAGAAAATCTAACCTGAACAACAGAAGCATCCAAGTGGTTATGTTGTGTCTCCAGGCATTTAAAGGGTGACATTTTTGATTGAATATGACTATTTGGTAATCATCCAATTTGTTCTAAGAATTAAACCAGCTTTATGGATTGGCATAGTTTGGTTTTAACCAGCGAATCTCTCTGCTCTCTTACTACTTTCAGGTCTGTTTTATGCTATGGTAAAGTTGCCAGTGACCATATTTTGTTTATTTCTGAAATGATTATATTTATGCCAGAACATTTGGCTCTTCCAGGTTCCCCCAGATCTCCAGAACGAAGTGCTGATCAGCCTGTTAGAGACTGATCCTGATGTCGTGGACTATTTACTCAGAAGAAAGGCTTCCCAATCGACGTGAGTATGCCAGTTTTCCATCTTCTAAAGCCGCGTTGGGGATTTTTATTGTCATTTCTGAAGAATTAGAAAGGCTTACATAACTCCACGCAGAGTGACCTGAAGTGGAATTTTGGCAACTTTCTGGCAACTCTGATCAGTTCACCTCACCAGAAAATGTTTCAGTCTTACCAATCCACTTAGCGAATTAGAAACCACTTGACAAGATTCGTTTGTTTCATTTTCAGCTTTCTCTAGCCTCTTGAGGTTTTTTTACTGTGTTTAGTAAGGCGGGGGTGGGGGGTTGGGGGGGCTCTAAATCACTGTCAAGAAGCTCAAGGGACTCTAACCCACATCAGTGATTCTACTTCTAGAATCCTGATGACTGTGCCTAGGGGCCCCTAAGACTATGCCTGTATGCGTCTTATTCATATAGCTTTATCAGCGGGAGTGACCCATTATCAAACCATGAGACAAACCTCATCCAAAGCCTGGGTGTTCATTTGAAATTAAAGGTGTGCAACTTCTTGTCTCTTCTGTTTTTTATAGCTAGTATTCTTTTGCTAAAAATGCACACTGGTCTCTACATGCACCCATGTTTGCAATGAATAAAATGCAAGCCATGCTGCAGACTATGGTTTGCTGCCATTTTTGCCCCCAAAGGAGGCACACTGAATTTTTACATTAATCAGATTTTATGGTGAATTCCAACCTGTGCTACAGAGACAGAGTGTATGGGGGCACTGAGCATTTGGCAGAGCCAGTTAAGGGGATAATATTGTATTATTAACCTGGAGCAATATCACCACCATGACACCAAACCTTAAATTTGTGATGGGAAAGGTTGTTGCCATTCTCATATAAAATTATCATTTGTGTTATACTTTTAATCTACTGAATGTCAACAATTCTAAAACATATTTTCTCCCATGTTTTATCATCTCTGAAGTTGAGGCTAATCTTAAAATCAGTAGCATGTCCTAATGTAATTTATAGCACTTTTTTCTTTCTTAGTCATATATGAAATAATATGTCTCATTTGATGGTGTCTTAGAAACAGACTCATGTTAAATGACGCTTACATGTTGATGTCAAATTTGAGAAATTAATTTTCATTTATGATTATTTCAGATATTTTAAAAATCATATTTAGAGAAATTTGGTGAAAAGGAATTCCATGTTGTTCAACCTTCTTTCCCAGATCATCACATTAATAGCACTGTTAAATTCAGCTTCTCCATTTCCAACTGAACAGGGAAGACCTTTTAATTGGATCATCCTTTCAAATGCACTTTTAAAAATTCATGTCTGTGCCAGTCACTGCCAGGCCAAATTCTGTCTCAAGTAAGACATTTTGCCTAGATTTAAGCCCCAAGAGCCATGAATGAATAAAAATATATTTCAATTGTGTAAATGAGCTGGCATTATGTGGTCTTGCCTTTCATGTCAGAGAATTGGGCTTACACTTAAGTTTTTGTTTTTCCTACATTTCTAACCTTTATCAAGGTGTAAGTTCTCATTTATACTAACAAATGACTTTTCCTCCCAACAGATTATGTACCATCTGAATTTTAATGAACTTGCTCCCCTTCTTTGTGCATAAAAAAGGACATGGTGGCATTTCCATTTGTGAATCTCTCATTAAACTGCATTTATAACATATCATTGGTATTCTGTGGGAAAGCTGGAAAACAACGAAAAAAACCATTGACTGTTGACTGACCAAATTTTTGCTTTTGTAAGGCATTGCTAGATAGATTAAATGTTGTACTTTAAAGAAGAGCTGATAGGAGTTATTTGTATGTGTTTTTCAAGTATGCTGTTTGCATATAAATGTCAAGGTAAGAAGTGGATCTTTCTCTACTATTAGGAAAAGAAAGAAATGTACATGTTAAACCTATCTCTAGCTGTACAATTTTCAGCCTCTTCTCATACTTATCACTGTAAGTGTAAGAAGCAGAAATGTAAAGTCTAGGTGAGTTGACTCTAGACCAAGGTCTTGGCTAAGTGTCAGGGATTCCAGGATAGAAGGGTGAGCTCATAGGAACTCTGTATATGTCAGGGACCAGCATTATCAGAGAAGGGAAAACATTTGGAGAAAAATTATTTAGTAAGGAGGAGAAAAAAATAAGTGTTAGTTTTGTTTGTTTTCTTCTAGGTACTTGTTAAAGAACAGCTCAGAAGGATAACCTCTTTGGGTCCCCTCCGACTGAGGGAGCTTTTCTGTCCTCTCAATAAATCCTGTTTAAAAAAAAAAAAAAAAAGAACAGCTCAGAAGACTGATAATGATATCATGAGGTAGAAATGCATATATTAATAAATAAATATTTTAGTGGCCTTTTGAGGCTTGAGAATCCTATCCCTTAAACTCTAGGTGATCTCTTTGTGCCTTAAACATGTGCTTCTGAAACTTTACTGCACATGCAGATCACCAGGATATTTTGTTAAAATTTTCTTTCTGAATCAGTAAAACTGGGGGAAGAGGTCTGAGAATCTGAATTTCTAACAAGTTCCCAAGTGTTGATGATACTGCTGGTCCATGATTCAAACCTTGACTAGAAAAGGCTTAAAATCATATCATAATCAAAGTAAATTCTTGCTTTTAAGAGCTTTCAGACTTGTTGGAGGAGGCCTCTAATGATAAAAATAATAGAACTGTTATTAAGTACGTTGCAGAGTGCAGAAAATAGGCACTAGATCCATGGCTCTCAGTCTCACCTGCCCCTTGGTATCTCCCGGGAAGCTTGAAAAACAACTGTACCTAAGCCACCCATCAGAGTTTCTGGTTCATTTGTTCTGGGTTACAATCTTTCCTCCTAAACATTGAAAGTGTTAAAAAGATTTTCAGGTGATTCTAATGAACAACAAGGGCTAAGAACTTCTAGCTTAGATCTACCACATTGAGTTTCACAAATTTACTCTCACACAGGAGCTTGAGCTCAGTGATCTTTTGACATTAAGAAGATGGCCGGGCTCGGTGGCTCAGCCTGTAATCCTGTGCCTTTGGGAGGCTGAGGTGAGTGGATTGCCTGAGCCCGCGGGTTTGAGACCCGCCTGGGCAGCAAGACCTCATCTCTACAATAAATCAAAAAATCAGCCGGGCGTGGTAGCACTTGCCTGTAATTCTGGCCACTTGGAAGGCTGAGGCGGAAGGATCGCCGGAGCCCAGCAGGTTGAGGCTGCGGTGGCCGGGAGCGGCCACTGCACTCCAGTCTGGGTGACAGAGTGAGACTCCAACTCAAAAAAAAAAAAAAAAAAAAGAAGATGACCTTGTGTTAGCAGAGGAAGAGAACCAATGCTCCAGACCATAAATTCACTTGGAGTTTGGAGAAAGGAAAGTGGTGTGACTTGCAGTCTCAGAGATGGCTTCTGAGTAGAGGAAGGATTTGCAGTGAACTGTGAAGACTAGGGAGGATGCAACAAGCCTGGATGTTTGAGGAGCCTGGACTAGGGCCTAGACATAACAGTAAATATGTTGGCTGGCTGGGGGCACAATAGAGGCTGGCTAGCATCGATGGCAGAAGCCCTTAGATGGCATCCTGAGGGGTGGTGCTTAAATCAAGATGCGGTGATGATGGATTACTGTGATAGTAGATTATAGAAATGGTAAATTACAGTACCCTAAACTGCAAGATGGTGTTGACCTCATTGGCATGTTAGTTATCCAACAAAAACACGTGCTTGTGTTGTCAATTATCCATCAATAACACTTGATTGTGTAGTCAATTATTCATCAATACCACATACTAATGTAGTTAAATACACTGGTTACAGCTTTGGATCCAGAAACAGATCAACAGTTTGAATTCTAGTTCCACTACTATTAGCTGTGTGGTCTTGAGTAAATTAGTTCATCTCTCTGTCTCAGTTTCCTCATCTGCAAACGAGATAAAAAGTGCCAACATCAATACAGAGTTATTTGGCTTATCATAAATACTAGGTAAATGTTAACAATTACTATTGGATTACTTTAAATTTTAGCAGTTTGTTCATTTACAACTACTTACTAAAGACTTGGGCATCACTAGATTCTACTTTGGTTTTCATGAGCTAGCAATCTACCAGGCAATATGACACAAGGGACAACCCATCCACTTTAAGTTGTGGCATAGTGTCTAAAAGTAAAGCCCATCATTCATTTGTAACACTTTTTTTTTTTCCTGAAGCTTCTGTTCTTTGCCTCCAGTTCACATACCTAAATAAAGCTTTACATTCCTGTGAGGCCAAGTGGAAACTTCATAAGATTTTACTTGGAGGGGAAAAGAAGCAAGTTTTCAAAAGAGTGCAAAACCAAGAAAAAGAAAATATTTATTATAAGTTCTGTCTTGAAAGAGCAAACATTTAGTGATATTTGGGGACTTAATGTTTTGTTTTGGTTTGGGTTTTTCCCTTCTTTCCGCAGCATCAGTATTGAAGCAGTGAAAGGAGAATTCACTATTTTTTCCCTCATTTGTCTGCTTAAAGGTTTGGCTTCAACCAAAATGGGATGCCAAAGGGAGATTAGAAGAGATTTTTATTACCAAGAATGCAAGACGTCCAAGTTTTGTTTTGTTCTGTTGAATTGCTTGTCTGGTATATTTATTAGAATTATATGCTTTTTTCTCCAAGGGTGCTTAAAATAGATCCACCACCATTTGATTTAGCGATATGAATGAATAAGGCATGAGAATGGAAGGTTAATCAAAAAAGACAAGGTATATTGAATGCGAGTGTTTGAAACAGAACAAGGGTGTCATAACAAGGCTGGGACTAGCTAACCAGAAAATAAGAGACTTGCCTAGACACAGAATTTAAGGGGTACCAAAAAATTCACTATATTACCATATTGTAATGTAATATTTTTAAAAATCCAAGTTGATGTCGCAAACCTTTGCTGAACAAAATATCAAAATTTTAAAAAGACTAGTGCCATGCTTAGCCATACTGGAACCTGAAGTAAAAGGTGAAATGTGTGCCCTGGCTTAAATGAAAGCAACTCATAAATCAGAATTTCTTTTTTTTTTTTCCTTCTTTTTATTGGTTTAGAGACAGGCTCCCAGTCTGTCACCCAGACTGGAGTGCAGTGGTGCTATCGTAGCTCACTGCAGTCTCAAATTCCTAGGCTCAAGTGATCTTTCTGCCTACGCCTCCAGGGTGGCTACCACATCCAGCTAACATAAAAAAAAATTTGGAGACATAGGGTCTCGCTATGTTACTCAGGTTGGTCTCAAACTTCTAGCTTCAAGCGATTCTCCCACCTCAGTCTCCCAAAGTGAGATTTTCAAAATTTACTTTGTTTATCTCAGTTCTTACTAAGAGAATGACTATGTTCAATAACTTCTCTTGACCAAGTGGCAATCTCAAATAATTTTAAATTAACTTAACCTGGAAAATAATAATGAAAGTCTGTTTGAGCATACATAAAACATTTAAACTTAATATAATGCTGTAAGTTCTAATGTCTCTACTTTTCAATTTTTTAATGTTTTTCAACTGCCTTGAAATTCTGGGAAAAATTAACTAACATGTATATAGAGATATACAATTTTCTTTTTGCCTGAGGTCTCTCAGGCCCCTAAAGTTCTATATAAGAGATGCTTTGCTGAACTGAGCATGATTAATGTGAAAATCCTCTGTAAATCTGGAGCTCAGGAGAGCTCAGCAGAGCTCAGACCATCCATGACGTGGTAACTAGTTTCAACAACAGTTCTCATAATTTTTAAATATAGGCTTGAGAAAATGTAGGAGAAAGATTAACTCTTATTCCATCAAACCTCACAGGCTTTCCAGGAATAGAATATTAATTAAACATGGCTAAGTAAAGCATCTTCCCTACTATATTCTGAAAACAATATCAAAATAGAATAAATTTAACTGCATTTGAGAAGAAGGTAGATATGAATGAACTAAACCCATAGAAATATATTTTAAAATTTCATTGTGATTAATTCTGTTAGTGACTGTTCACAAAGTTTTTACTGAAGTTTTAAAAAAAAATAGGAAAAGTGATGACTAGTGGAGTCAGGACCATGATCGAAAACCAGTACTCATCTCAAAAGATGAAATTTCGGAACTGGAAAATAATTGTTTTGTTTAGTTGGATGTTCATCCTATCAAATGATAAACCTAACCTACCTTCTTTATTCTGGGGAAGTTTTAGACTTTCTTGTATTTTTTTTTTTTTTTTTTTTTGAGTTGGAGTCTCACTCTGTCGCCCAGACTGGAGTGCAGTGGCCGCTCCCGGCCACGGCAGCCTCGACCTGCTAGGCTCCGGCGATCCTTCCGCCTCCGCCTTCCAAGTAGCTGGAATTACAGGCAGGCGCTACCATAGCCCAGCTGATTTTTTGATTTATTGTAGAGATGAGGTCTCGCTGCCCAGGTGGGTCTCGAACCCGCGGGCTCAGGCAATCCACTCACCTCAGCCTCCCAAAGGCACGGGATTACAGGCTGAGCCACCGAGCCCGGCTGACTTTCTTGTAATTTAAAGATATCACATTTAGCTTATAAATAATCATGTAGACAATTTATTTTAATCTTTCAAATATCATCATAAACAATGTCTTCTTTAGCAAATCTAAGGAGCGTTAACAGATGGACTATTATTTCTCTTTTTCTGTACTAGGATGTGTCAAATCAAAAGGGGTTCAGGAACTTTTCAGAGACAAGAAATCTGACTTTACCAGTATGTTATAACTGCAAAGAACCCTATTGATTAGCAGTAACTGGTGGCCTCAACTGTCATTTCATTCCAGTATCCTGGAAAGCATAAAGCAGGAACCCCCCTCTACTCCATTCAAGAAAGTCTATTCAGCCAGACAGTTTTAGGAAAAACATGTGTGGAATAGGAAATTCCATAACAAAAGTTTTCAACAAGTGTGAATGTGCCTTCTATGGAAAGGCAATTCAAGATGGAGAGATAATTTATCATTATCACCCTTTCTTCCCCCTAACACCTTTAGTGTGATTCACAGCTTCTTTATAAATTTGCATAATATGAATTTGAAGATGTTTTATCACAACCACTGTAAATAAAATGAATAAGAGCAGCACTGTTTTATGTTCACTTGTTATAAATGTTTCCTATGTCAGGGCTATTAGGAGGTAATTAATAAGGACTAAAAATGAAGGGAGAAATTTCACCAAACCCTGATCCAGGGTGCTGGCTTCCTCATATGGTGGGGAGTTTAAGTCCATGTCAACTCCTCTTTGAAGTGGGGTGCTTTTATCCCTAGGAATCTGCATGAGAGAGGCTTTGCAGAACTGGGTATGATTAATGTGAAAATTCTCTGTGACTCCAGAGCTACGGCAGCAGTGAATTCCTTTCCCAGTACAATTAATATCATCCAAGATGGTTACATGCTTTGCGTTCCAACAGACTGAAGTTTATCAGTTGAACAATTAAGTCAAAGATGAAGCCAATGCATATTTGAACTCTCCATGAGTGCTTCTGGCTGGGGTAGCTCAGCGAGGGTCTGGGCTGGCCACATCCGGTAGTTGAACCGGAGTTTTCCATTTATCCCCAGAACAAGTTCTGCGCTTCCGGCTGCAGTGCAGGCCTGCCCACAGTACCCTGCCAGCGTGTTTACGCCCTGACCTGGAGGGACCAGCTAAGGGTGAGAACGTGACTCGCTCTCCACACCCATCCCATGCTTGTTGGATAGCTGAGACTGGCCATGCATGCTGTGGATGGTACTGGGCTCTGGGGATCTAATGGGGAAATCCTCCGTGCATGGAGGCAAGCCCATGTCAACTAGCAACCCATCCACCCAACGCTCCCAACCTTAATCCATGATGCCCTGAGACTGGAAAAACAGGCTAATAGGCCCTTTGGGATGCAACTCACCCACCCAACATCCTGAACCTCAATCCATTGAACTCCAAGACATAGATAGAGAGGCCACTATGTGCATTTAGACTACTCCTCATCTAGTGAATCACTGGTCAGAGTACATATTTTATGTAAATAGATACATGAATATTTTAAGGCCTTATTTGAGACCCTAAACTCAAAACTGTCTTCTTAGCTTTGGGTTATGCTAGAGGCAAATCTGAGAGAAGACACTGTGGCAGCTTGCCTCATTTTTCACACATAACCAAATGGGGGTGCAGTTTTCTAGATCTGACACCGACTGTCCTGTAGAAAAATTACTAAATCCTTCCTCCGGGGCTCATTTCTTCACCAGTGTTCAGGAATTAGAGAATGCTGCTAATGGGAGCTGGTCTGTAGAAAGGTGATGCCCACTTAGGGAGCGCCTAAAGTTGTATCACAGTGGCAGGTTTTAGCCACCCTCAGGGTACCTTGATCCTGGCTGACAACCACTTCTCTGACAGTTGTAGCCTGAAGGGTAGTTTTCTTTCTCTTCTCATTTTTATCTTTAGGTTTCAGGCTCAGAGAATTTCCTTTCATGTCTTCTTTTACCATCCACATTTTCACTACACTATACCTCGATTTATTTACACCCTGTCCTCTCACAGAACTTCTGGATTATATGAACTTGTTTTCTGATTTGTGATTTTTTTCCTATGAAAATTCTTACAGAGCTTTATAGATTTTTGCCTGTTTTACTGATACATTTGACAAATTACCTGTATTGGAAACAGTAATTTTCATAAAATTAGAAATGTTTCAGACACTTTGGGATAGACTAGACTTACAAGTGGAAAATGAGCAGATATGGGAAGCATAGGTATGTGACAAAGGTATGCACAGTGACTGGTCATCCAGCTCCCACTAGATGACAAAAGTGTTCTGAAAGATGATCATAGTTCTATTTCCAGGTATCCTGAAATTTCTCCAGACTCCAGACTCTGCTCAGTCATCCTATTCTCTCCCTCTGCTCTGTCTTTACTTCCACTTGTATTGCCTGTGTGTATGCATGTATATTTGTGTGCATATGTGTTTATGTGAATATGTATATGTGTATACTTATGTGTGCATATGTCTATGTATGTATATATGCATGTTTATGTGTAAATGTGTATGCATATATTTGTGTGTGTTGTGTATATATGTGTGTTGTGTATATGTGCATATATGTGTGTATATGTATTGATTCCAGATTTACTTCTGACCGATTCAATAGAATAACACTAAAGTTTTGCTATTAAAAAAAAAATCTCTGAACTGCCTATGTTGTTGTGAGAATCCTGAGAAGTGAATTAAAAGTTTTGATTCAGTTTTTCATCAGTAGACCTTCCTGTGGAAAGACCATTCTTGGACGTAGGTTCTTAGGCAAATTTGGCTGCTGCCTTCTGATCTCTGTTGAGAAAACAAAATGATGGGAAAATATTTTAAACATTTTAAAAGGCCAGCAACTCTAGTATAAAAGATAGCATTTTACTATTGATTTGTAGTAATGTTAAATTCTATTTACCAAATAAATTTTAGAAAGGTTCCAATGTTTGCTGCCTTTACTGCTAGAAAGACAAGTTGTTTAGACAACTCATGTTTCTTTCACTCATTTCCAGACTGAGGTCAAGAACAAGGAGAGTTGTTAACAGTAGCTTAGTACAATGAGTACGATTATGCCTGCCACATAATTATCTCTGTATAAATATCCACTTTCACTACATTCCCAGGCTAAGGGGGTATTTCACATAAGTGTGTTTCTTAAGCTGCTTGTCATATATACTCATACTGCATCTTCTCCCATAGCTGAGATGCACTGAGGGACTTCGAAAGGAAGACGTCATCTCTCATTGGATGGTCCCCTCTATCTAGGTCCCTGGCTGTGATCCCAGCCACCCTGAGGAGGTTCACTGTGAGACACCTTGTCCGCCTCTACCTCCAGGCATTAGCTTAAGTCAACTTCCCCCATCTCTTCCCTGACTGGGGCCCCAGCTGTGGTGACTTTGGTAGCTTAATTAGGAGACAACCGGAAGAACAGAGAAAGTCAGGCTCTTACCACAACCTGTTCTGATCCACAACCAGAAAATACTACATTCAATTGTCTGGATCTTACTCACAGCACACAGAGGAGATCTGGAAATTGGCTGGAATGGGCACACCATCCCCTAGCTGTGGCCCAACCACCTCAAGATCAGGACTACCACATTCACCCCAGGCCAGACAACACTGCATCTTTGGCCACCATCTTTAGTTTCCCTCCTGTTTGGCTCTTAGCAGACTCTTTGCTCACCGTCACATTTACGGATCGAGTGAGGAAAGGAAGGTTTCATTATTAGAGGATCTCAGATATCCTTATACGTCAGTCACCTGGAGGGCTTCTTTTAAGAGTTTGCTGGCCGGGCTCGGTGGCTCAGCCTGTAATCCTGCGCCTTTGGGAGGCTGAGGTGAGTGGATTGCCTGAGCCCGCAGGTTCGAGGCCTGCCTGGGCAACTTGGTGAGACCTCATCTCTACAATAAATCAAAAATTAGCCGGGCGCGGTAGCGCATGCCTGTAATTCCGGCTATTTGGAAGGCTGAGCGGAAGGATCGCCGGAGCCCAGCAGGTCGAGGCTGTGGTGGCCGGGAGCGGCCACTGCACTCCAGTCTGGGCGACAGTGAGACTCCAACTCAAAAAAAAAAAAGTTTGCTGGCCCCACCGAGTTTCCCCTTCAGTAAGCAGAGCTGACTTCCTGGGCTATGACCTCGCACTTAGAAGAAGCTCATGTTTGGTTTAAGGATTTGCTATTTCCATCCTGAAATTCCTATTTTTTTTTAACATGAGGCACTGAATGTTTATTTTGCCCTGGGCTCCACAAATAATGCAGCTAGTCCTGTCAGTAGGTCCAGAATGGAGCTTGATAATTTATGTTCCCTGCAAATTCCCAGGTGATGCAGAGTCAACCCAGGGAATAGAGGAAGGGGACCATGGCCCTCTAACGCCTCCTTTCTCACCTCTACTGTATCAGATCCCAATCAGAGCTATGAAAATAGAGGAAAAAGCAGTGTGGCAGCTTCAGTGAATTGTGTTATTGTTATCATTGGCTTTATTTTATTTAGCTTAGCTTTCACCAAACTATTAATAAATGCTCTCATGGGGTATACTGCCTTTTGAGCACCCCCAACAATTAATGGGTATAATTTCCCTGCCTGTACATCAGTCCAAAAACAAGTTTTTGAGACAACTTGAAAAAATACATAAAGCAAAACAATATCATAGTAAGAAATTTGAGAGGTAGGAGAAAGGAAAACAACAAAAAGAGCAATGAAACGAAATTGGGAGGCAAAATATAGACATGCATCCCCAAGCTTTGATACACCAACTCAAGTGCAGCCTTGATTCTTCTGGGGCCCTTAGCAGTCATTGGAGATACATTATTTATTATATGGCTCAAGGTTCTCTAGGGTAACCTACTTGCTCTGTAGAAACCTAATTGTCCCTAGTACCGAGACATAAAAGAAATGTCTTTTATGGGTCTCTTTCTTTATGCACTTAACTCCTGGCCAAATCTGCAACTTATAATATTTTATTGAGTGTATTCTCTTCTGTATGTGTTGAAACACAGAATAGCAAGAAATGACACAGAATTATTTGAGTCTCCATGAGCTAAATATGACCTTTCCAAAACTTTCCTCCCAATATGGGCAAGGAGGGGAACACAAAACAAAACACTGGTAGTCCTGATGTCGTTTTGTTTGGCTAATGACTTAACTCTCTTTAAAACATCTCATAAAATAAAACCATGACATATTTTTGCTGAGTAGACATAAGATATTCTTTATGAATGACCAGGAAAATGTCAACTGAACAGGGAAAATTAATGAAATTAGCCCAAAATTATGATCTCTAGACCTAATCAGGACATAGAACCCTGATTCTGAGCTGAACTCCATGGTAGCTTCCAGTTCAAGATGTCTGATTTTTCTCATTTTCATAACAGACTTTTCTCAACCAGAGTCATACCCCACGACAACAGAAATCTATTTGTTTTCTTTTGTGTTCCCCTCAGCTAGAACTAGATATTTCCCTTTAACGAGATATGGTGACTAAATAATCCTCACCCTCACCTTTCCAGCAAAAATAGTAAATTCCTCTTATTTTTCCTTCGAACTCATTGGTGGTCTAAAGGCCTGGAAAATTATCCTCATGGCAGTCTTCTGGCTCCTGCCCATAAGATTATCTGATATCAGTTCAAGGAGGAGGCAAGGAAAGGACTTATTTATTCCTTGTGGGTAGGAAATGTCCCCAGCAAAAGCACTGGAGCCCCTGGCTGCATCAGTGATGGGTGGGGCCTGTCACAGATACTGGGATATTTTTCCCCTGGATAGTCCCTGCTGGAAACTTGAGTCCAAGCTAGATCCTCCATTTTGCTTGCACAAAACCATTTGCTTAGGAAAGGATTGCTCAGGCGTGTGCTTACCTTTTTTAAGACCACAAAGGATTTGTTTTGAAAAATTAAACCAAAAAAGAGCAAAGACTAGTAAAGAAAAGCGAAGTCAGGAGGGTGGGGAGATAGAAGCGGGTTCTGAAACTTTTAATCAACCTGTGATTGTTTCCCTTCAAGATGTTGTCAGGGCCACTGTTTTGAGGAAGGTAGAAAATAAAGATGTTTCCAGGTAAGAATTCTCACACTCTTCATGTTCCTGAAGTTCTCATTTGCCCATTCCACTTACATTTTCACTGTTATTTCTGTTGCTGTGACAACTCATGCACATAGGAATATGCCAATGGTGTGCTAATTAGTATGTCATATTCATTTGTAAAAGCACTACTGCCTTGCAGAATCATTGTAGGTGTGTTTAGATACAATGGACTCTAGTGACGGTCATATATTTACTTTTTAGCCACTGTTTTATACATAAAACACTTATTCCCACCAGTAGCATTATCATCTTCATCACAGGAAGGATGGATGTACTTATACTAAGTATTTTGGGGGAGAAGAATAGTGGTCCATAAAGCCATTGTGAACTTCAAGCAGCATCAACCATAGTTTTATCCGAATTATTTTTGATTCAAGATATTAAGGAAGGTGAAAGAGTTATTTACCAGTGTTTCCTAACTTAATAAATAGTGAGCACCGGGTTTTAATTTCAAAACGGAAGTAGGATTTCGCCCTTGAGGCACCTGAGCCATGCATGTTGGCGAATATAGGGCTCCATCTCGGTTTCATTCTCTCCCCTCCTGCTCCCTGGCTGGCTTGTCCAGTGACATCTGTTGGGTTTTACTGCCCCCTTCTGGCCGTCACGTGGAAACGTTTTCACCTCATGGATGTCGACGTCTTGAATCATTGCTGGAAAGGTCTTTCTGTTTCAGCCCCTGTGCCCATGCATTCTCCTCCTGTCATTTGTGTAATGGTCGTACTGTTTGAACCTGGTCACTACTTGTTAATGTACTCACACGCCTGTACTTGTCTCGTTGTACCAGAAGCCCTGACATGATGCCGTCGGAAGTTTCCTTTTCCGTGGGCGGGAGGCATTCATCTACAGACTCCAACAAGGCCTCCAGCGGAGACATCTCCCCTTATGACAACAACTCCCCAGTGCTTTCTGAACGCTCCCTGCTGGCTATGCAAGAGGACGTGGCTCCGGGGGGCTCGGAGAAGCTTTACAAAGTGCCAGGGCAGTATATGCTGGTGGGCCACTTGCCGTCGTCAAAGTCAAGGGAAAGTTCTCCTGGACCAAGGCTTGGGAAAGGTAACTGGAGCCTGGCCAGCCAGCGCTGGTCAAAACAAATGATCCTCCTCTTGTTGCACGTGGCATGGCGTGGAGCACTCTGGACCTTCTCTTCGTCTCTCTTGTTTGATGCTTTTGTAATTCAACGAGCATTTACTGAGTTCCTGATGAATACCTACTCTGGGAAGAGGAAGGTGTGGCAAGCCCAGTCGTTGACTGGTAGGGTCCCTGCAGCCCACGCTCCAATTCTCAGTTATCTGAGAAGCGAGCACATGCTCAGAAGAGCCACTCTTATTCCCAGCTGACTCTTTTTCCCTCCAGCATTCCAGGAACTTTATGTGGTCCTGGCTGGTAGGTTTGGATTGCATATTTGCTAGCCTAAGATGTCGCCCAATTACTGCTGTTACTTTTCTTTAAAAAAAAAAAAAAGCTGAACGTACTTTGTAACGAAACAGCATGCCAGAAGCAAACAGTATTAGTGTCCAATGACAAGAGCACTAGACTGGGAGTCAAAAACCTGCTCTTCTACTGTCGATCTGCAGGATTTCAAGCGAGCAATTGAGCTTCTCAAGTCCCATTTCTTCCTGCTATAAAAACTCAGAAGAATAACAGCATTGACTTCGTTGGGCTTCATTAAGGAATCCATGTAAAGCCTTCAACACAGCATAGCATGTAATAAGCACTCGATAATTCTTGCTATGTAATCTGGTGTGCATTTCTTATCTGTTTCTTCTGCTAGTTGCCTTGTCTGTAAAATGATCTCCTGGGAAGCTCCCAGGGATGAAATGAAATCGTGCTTGTGAACTGCTGAACACGTGGAGGCACCCAGTAGACGTTTGCCACTATTCATCGTAATAATGATCCTGTCTCAGGATCATAGTAAGGATTGCATGAAATGGTGAAAAGCCTAATATAGTTCCTTACTCTATTAATATTGATGGACAAGCTAAGGGGATTTATGAGCAAATACAGGCATGAAGAAATCCGTTGATACCAATAGCAGAATATTCCTCAGGGTAGTAATGTAATTATTGTTCCTCCAGCTCTGTGTGAATGTGGTTAGTGCCTGTAAGGCTATAGTCGCCCGTCACCTTTTGTTTGTTTCCTATTGCTGCTGTAACACATTGCCACAAACTTAATGGCTTCAAACCACACACACATTTGTCATCTTATGGCTCTGAAGGTCAGAAGTCTAAAATGGATCCACAGGGCCGGCTTCCCTTCTGGAGATTCTAGGGCACAATTCGTTTCCCTGCCTTTTTCAGCTTTGTAGTCAGCAACCTAGCAGTATCTACTCTCCTCTATCTTACAAGGACCCTTGTGATTATATCAGGCCCATGCAGATAATCCAGGAAAATCCCCCCATCTCAAGAACCATAATTTAATCACAGCTGCAAAGTCCCTTTTGCATGTGAAATAACAACTTTAAAGTTATGGGTATGATGACACAGACATCTATGGATTCTGTCTACCACAACCATGATACAGAAGGGGCCTCTCGTAAATATCAAATGCAATAAGTCCCCTGAAACCCAGGTCTGGATTATATTCTGTTTTGTATCTAATACAATCTCAAATACAGTTCTCAAGAAAAGATGTTATGAAAATATTGTTTTTTGTCCTTAAAGTTTCATTTTGTGATATGTACCTTTTTATACACTTTTTTCTAGATATGTCAGAGGCGCCTTTCAATATCTGGGGAACTTGGCATTCAACATTAAAAAGTGGCTCCAAAGACCCAGGAATGACAGGTAAAATATTACCTTTAAACTTTATTGTATTAATGTTCTTTCCTTTTTTTGCCTTACTATCCTTATGTGAGTGACATGCTTGTCAAATGTTATTTGGGAAATGCTGAATCTAGGAAAGAAAAATAAAACAATTCCTAGGTTTTCCACCCAAATATGCCAATCTTTGACTATAGTTCATCCCATTTCCTTTGCCAAAGTTTTCCAACATAGTTACAATCATTCTGTCTGTGCAACTTTATATTATTTTTAACTTCCATTTTCTATTATCCTTTTTAAAAGCAAGGAATATCCACAGTTTACTATAGAATATATTCATAGTTTGCAACCCGATGCTTGGGCAACTAAGTTGTTTCAATTTTTCTGGTTGTCACAATAAATTGTACTCTCAGGACTCTTGTTTGTGTACTTAAATTTTTAAAATTATTAATATATTCACAACATTTTGGAAAGCAAGTCAGAGGTTATAAATCCCAAAGAGGAAAGTAGGTCAAATATTACGAACCTTTCCAAGAATCCAGAGGTCCAGTCATCCCCCCGATCTTTGTGGTATGCACTAGCTTTGGTTATGTCAACTGTGGATGGCAGGACATTTCACACTGTTTTCTGCAAATGTCACCAGTATTGCAAATTCGTGGGTTTCATTGTCACTAACTTAAAATACACAATTGCATTTATTAATTTAATTTTCATTTCTTTCTCACCAGTACTTTTCAATGTCTCTATTACTGAAATGAATCTTCCTCATCGCATTGTCATTTCTATCATTTGCTGTTAATGTATTTTTGGTTTTTTGAGTTGGAGTCTCACTCCGTCGCCCAGACTGGAGTGCAGTGGCATGCTCTTGGCCACTACAGCCTCGACCTGCTGGACTTAGGCGATTCTTCCGCCTCAGCCTTCCAAGCAGCTGGAACTACAGATGCATGCCACCACGCCCAGCTAGTCTTTGTGATTTATTGTAGAGATGAGATCTCACCAAGTTGCCCAGGCTGGTCTCGAACCCCCGGGCTCAGGCAATCCTCTCGCCTCGGCCTCCAAAAGTGCTGGGATACAGGCTGAGCCGCCGCGCTTGACCTGTTAATGTGTTTTTAAAATTCATTCTAGTATTTTTAAAATTCATTTTTATGAACTCTTTATATAATAAAGATGTTAACTCTTTGTCCATATTGTTTGCCACTGATAGTCTCCCTTGCATTTTTTTTCTTTCTTTTTCCTGCTTTGGCTATCTGGAAGTTTTTGTGCTTGTATTTTCATAATTAATTTTATCACTGTCTTTTTAAAAAATTATGTCACAAAATTTATCTTTAAGCTTTGGGTACTCAGTCATCTGTACCTTTTCTTTTTGATATTATTTCATTGTTTCAAACTTTATTTTTTTTATCCCATCTGGAATACATGTAAAAGTATGGTGTGAAGTGCGTAAATTACTTGTTTTGTTGGCTCGCTGGGCACAATGACTCTTGCCTATAATCCTTGAACTTTGAGAGGCTGAGGCGAGAGGATTACTTGAGCCCAAGAGTTCGAGACCAGCCTGGACAACATAGTGAGACCTCACCAGTACAAAAAAACACAAAATTAGCTGAGTGTGGTGGTGAACACCTGTAATCCCAGCTATGGGGGAAGCTGAAGAGGAAGGAATGCCTGAGCCCAGAAGGTCGAGACTGTGGTGAGCTGTGATTATGCCACTGCACTCCCTAAGTGACAGAGTGAGACCATGACAAAAAACAAAATAAAATATACAAAACAAATATATATATTATATTATATATAGTCCCCTTCTCATTGTTTTGTAACTACCACGTTACGTTTTAAAAGCATGGGTGCATTTTTAAATGTCATGGCTTCTTCCCAATTGACTTTAGCATTGGTTCCTTATCTACCTGCATCTCATTTTATTTTATGAAGAGCCTCACTGCCTTTTCCTCTGAGGGCAAACGCTTCCAAGATGCTCTGCTCCATTTTCCTTTACCTGTTTCAGCTGTCAGCTGTATCTGTGTAAATGCCCATATCTCCCCCTCCCCACCCCAACATGGCCTTATTCTTTTTCCCTGCATACGTTTTAAGAAGTGAGAAGCAGGTAGCGCAGATGCACAGAGAATGTCTGTCTGGGGACATATGTCACAAGAACTCTTTGTATGCCTTGTGAAATGCACTATTTTTGTTTTGTTTTGTTTTCTATCCCTTCAATTTCCTAATGAAAGTTGTATCTGTTAGGGAAAGCTAACTGCTGTAACAAACAACCCTGAAATGTTTGAGCTTAGCCTATTACAAGTGGATTTCTCCCTTATGCCACAGTCCAGTGTGGTTTGTGCTGGGTGAGGCAGGGTGGGAGTGACTGAGTGAAGAGAGTGCGTTCTTCCACATAGTTACTCAGGGGCCCAGCCTAGGCTCCACCTAACTTGTGGCTCCACCATCTTCAGAAGCCTTGGAGTCTTCCATGGTTTTTCCATGCTGGGCTGATAGTTGAAGGAAGGGACAAAGCAATGAGCAGTAGGAAGGCAATCATTTGGGGTTTTGGTTGGGTCAGGCCTAGAAATGGCTCACATCACATCTGTCTACGTCTGTTGATCAAACCTTCTTTGTGTGGCCCTCCTAACTGTAAGGGGGGCTGGAAAATGTCATCCAGGAAAGAAAGAAGATTGAGTGGGTGAACAACAAGCCAGTCTTTCCCGTAGAGATGGTGGGAGAATATGCACAGTGGCTGCCTATTCATTTCCTTCGGACATTGAATGGAGTACTTTCGATTCAATTCATTTATTCCCATGGCTTTCATTGATGTGATAGAAACATGAAAACATTATAATCTGTATCTTTCCTGGATTGCAGATTGCACTGAACAGAAAAGAAATGCTTCTTTCCTCTTGTGGGCTCTGAAAAGTTGTCCCAGCCATGTAGAGGGGCCCTTTTTTGAAACATAAGTTGGCGACAAGGCAATTGAATCTTGTCTGACAACTCAGCTAACCTGTCAGAGTCTAGGCATATGTGTTTGGACCCACCACAAGAATTGAGCCTAAAACTAAAAAGCAGTTGTCATTTCTTTTGCTATGAAGTTCTTTTATTTGGACAGCGGTCGCTAAGAGTGTCCTGTGCTTTTTCCCATTTTGAAGTGGGCAGTGGGAAGGAAAGAGCACGCTTCTCATCCCCCAAGGGATCTACAAACTGACTTCAGTTCTTGCCTTTCTCCCTGGTTTCCAGGTTCCTATGGAGACATTTTTGAAAGCAGCTCCCTACGACCGGGGCCCTGCTCCCTTTCTCAAGGGAACCTGTCCCCGAATTGGCCTCGGTGGCAGGCGAGCCCCGCAGAGCTGGACAGCGGCACGCAGGTGCCTCGGAGGACTCAGCCTGCGGTTCCTGCTGCCCCCGCGCCCCTCACGACGGACGGCAGGACCCACCCCGCGGTGTCGCGAGTCTGCAGCACGCCCCACGTGCAGGGTGGCGGCGGGAGGCCCGAGTACTTGACCCTGAGCGGCGCCCACGACCTCGCCGAGAGCGAGCTGGACGCGTCCTGGCTGCAGGGCCAGAGACCTCGGGGGAGCGGGAGGGATGACAAGCGGCCCCCTCCTCCCTACCCGGGCCCCGGGAAGCCCCCCGCGACGGCGGCCTGGGAAGGCGCAGGGACAGCTGCTGACCAGGAAAGCCTGGCGACCGAGCGGGAGCGGCAGACCGCGCAGAGAAAACTGAGCAGCGCTTACTCCCTGCCAGTCGGCGAGCAGGACAGTCCGAGCCGGGGGGACGCCGGCTGGCTCGACTGGCAGAGAGAGCGCTGGCAGATCTGGGAGCTCCTGTCCGCTGACAACCCCGACGCCCTGCCCGAGACGCTGGTCTGAGCGCAGCCGAGCCCTCCCAGTACCTGCCCTCCTCCATCCCACCGGGGGATTGCGGGTGTCGGACAATGGCACACTTCCTTATTGTTCTTCTTTCACACTTTTAAAAGGCGACACAAGAGAAATTCAGTTCACTTTCAGATGTAGAGCACCCATGCCCTCGCCATTGATCATAAGGTTCTATTGCGTAGCCAGCGTTAGGGAAAAAACCAACAAAACCAAAAATGGATGGCAATGTCCAATCTAAAAACGACCCTCTTGGCTCTATAACATAAGATAAAATTCTTGCTTTGGTATAGCGTAATTGTATTTATGTGTCTTCAGTTTTGACTATTGTATATTCTGTAACAGATTATGTATGTATGATAATCATATATGATATATTCACAGAGAAAACAAAAGGAACTTTAAAAGAAATCACTTCACTTATGTTAAGCAATGAGATATACTAAGCAATGAGATTCTATAGAATGTTCTAGAATATGCACAAGCGGGTTTCTGTGCTTTTGCCATAGCTTTATAAATGGGGACAGCCCTCCCTTCAATACCTAAGGAAAACACTAACAAAACAAACCAGAATATGAGAAGCCATATTTTATATAGTAGTGAGATACAAAAAAAGTAGTCACTGAATGCTTTTTCATGTTGAATAAGTTTTAAGGAAAAGGTTAAATTTGATACATTATGAAATATATTTTTAGAACCTATTTAGAAAGGAGTAAGTTAATCAAACAAGAAAAAGGCCGTGCCTAACAAATAAAGGAAGAAGTTGTCCATCCCATTCTAGGTCAAATTCAATTTTATATAGACCGTATAATATATATTTATAATGTGAAATTTTAATGTATTTTTCCAAACCACAAACTGGAATCCAGTCACAAAGTGTTTAACAATCTAAATACAGTATTCAGATCATAGATCATGTTTTTCCTCTTTGTCCCATAAACAGTATTGACCAAATTACATGCTACTCTTTACAAATTAAATCATATTTGGAGGGGAAAGACTACAGATTTGTACTTATATTGTGCCAAAGGCTGAGAAAATGTTTCTTTGGTAATTTTCTGTGTATTGTAAAGTGTTCCTGCCGTACTTGAGCGGTACTACTAAAGTTTGAAGTTTTTCAGCTGCAAAGTCATCTTTGACCAGCAGGGGGCGATTTGCTTCAGTATTTTATGAGATTTTTTTCACTTCAGAAGGGAAAGTGTATTATAGAAAAAGAATTGTTTTTTATGAAACATGCTACTCTTAATTTTCATGTTGGTGATAAAATTTCCAGTCGTGTTTCTTAAAGTTCTATCTTGTGCCATGGTGAATAAAAAGTTAAGCAAAAACTTTGTTCCCTGGTTTAAATCTCATAAATGAATTCACTGCATTTCAGACATATACTACACTATCCACAAATCCAAGTGTAATAAATAATGGATATTCTATACCTATACATTTGTAACAAAAGAGCTAGTTTAAAAATATCAAGCCGGGCTCGGTGGCTCAGCCTGTAATCCCGCACTTTCGGAGGCTGAGATGAGTGGATTGCCTGAGCCCGCAGGATCAAGACCTTCCTGGGCAACTTGGCGAGACCTCATCTCTACAATAAATCAAAAATTAGCCGGGCGTGGTAGCGCGTGCCTGTAGTTCCGGCTACTCGGAAGGCGGAGGCGGAAGGATCGCCGGAGCCCAGCAGGTCGAGGCTGCGGTGGCCGGGAGCGGCCACTGCACTCCAGTCTGGGCGACAGAGTGAGACTCCAACTCAGAAAAAAAAACAAAAACAAAAAAGAAATATCAGATGGCTTGGGGACAGCAACTCAGCAACACTAAAACATTTAGAAATTTATAATACTTGTTGCAAGGAAAGGCTGATTTCCTCAATTGATGAGGAAGTGGCTTTCTACAGAATTGAAACTCGGGTTTTCTACTTGTTGGACAAGTGTCGCCCAACACCATCCTTGTAAGTTACATCTGCTCCATAGGACTCACATACCTAATCTGCTTCAAGGCTGAAATAATAAAATCTAGAAGTGGCATGTAATTCTTCTCATTCGGGGAATGGTTGTTGTAGCTTCAGGCTCTGCCAACAGGTCCAGAACTCCCGCTACTGGCTGGACCTCGGGAAGGATTTGCCTGCAGACCTCAATTCTTCCTGGCCACCCACACTCAACCAAAAGTTGTTAACAAGATCCAGAACAAACATCATTTGATTGTGGATTGCAGGTGGCTTTTCTGTGCTACTTACTCTCACCTGACTCCTGCTGTTACTGTGTTCTCTTGGCTTTAAATTTAACCATGGTCTGACCAGTTGTTTCCCTCTTTCTTGGACTAGACTGTCTGATACATGGGAACCCCTTCCCACCATGTTCTTCCTGTAATAGACCTATTTTTTTTAGATGGTAAATAGTTTATTTAGAAAGTAAATTAGAGGGTGAGGGATAGGAGATTCACCTCCCCAAGGTAGGGGAGGAGGCCAAAGCTTAGGAAAACATGGCAGCCATAGCTTACAGAGCTATGAGCCACAGGACCTGGTCAGTGTCCAACAAAAACAGTGGCCTTAGACCTATTTTTTTCATACTTCCAGATCAAATGGCCCTGGAGTCGATGTCTGTGTCAGGAAAAGTATGTTCATGTATTAAGAGATCTAAAATAGGCAGTCCGGAAAACAGGGCTCAGAATATCTTTTTTATATATCTCGATATTCACTCTTCCACTCTCTTTGTACATTTAAACCCAGTGGTCTTATCTTTAACTTGGTGAGTGGCAGTTTGTTTCATAGATGCTTTTACCATATTGAAAATAAGTGGTTCTTAAAACACACATGAGACCCAAAGAATTGAGTGAAAATTGTCATTTCTAATACCTTGTAAATGATATAATACCTTACAAGAAAAAAAAAAAACTCTTTCAAGTTGGACTAAACTCTTTAACAGGCTGTTCAAGTCACTCATTTCTCATGAGCTGAGATCCTACAAGCAAGCAAAAAGCTCCAATGTGTCGCAGATGTTTTTGCATCTATGAATACTTTGACATTGACATTGAAACAATATGAATCATTGTTTTTGTGTCTCTGGCAAAAGGGCCTGAATGGTGATGGCAGAAATGGCCAAATATGAATTTGTCTTGATCTATCTGAGTAGCTATTAACATATGTTTGTTGTGGGTTTTTATAAGAAAAAAATCTTTTATACCAATGGAGTTTGTGCAAATTGAGGAAATTTCTAAATAAACCCAGCTTGCTGTTTTTCTTATGCACATTTTAATACACATCTGCTTGGCAGAGAAACAGCATTGGGATTAAATATAAAGAGATGTCAGAACAAAGTCCAGGCCTGTGGGGTATGTCGGTCTGATAAGCAAACTGCGGGAGGTAGATTATACCGAACTGAGAAGAAAGGAAACGACTGAACAAGAGTCACACAGAGATTAAAACAGGACATCTCAACTGGGCAGAATTGTAAAACAGGGCTAAATCAGCAGCAAATGTTCTTCAAGAGAAAAAAAGATGCAAACTAAAGGAAAATTTCGACAAGGGTTGGAATTCTTCTTTGGCACAGTCAAGGCGACAGATGGTGTCATGGAGATGGTGAACTGCAGACAATGTATGGACTCCCTCAATTCACCAAGGTATACACAGCACCAGCTCCAACTGAAGGTCCCTAAGAGGTTGGGGAAGGGTTGGAAGATTATCTAAGTTCAATTTGACCAACATCTGTTCAGCCGAGAGTGATCAACTCATCTCAGTTTTCCCAAAAATGTCCCCATTTTTTACTTTTTTTAGTAAAAAAAAAAAAAAGGCCCCATGTCCAGGGCACAGCCACACAGGATGGTGATCCAGGACACTTGACCTTGGCTCCTCTCAAGTAGGATCACTAGATCAGATACAAGACAGTCAGTGTTATTTTAGTGTCAGATAAACAACTGATTATGTGTTAGTATCTGCATATCCCATGCAATATCTGGGATATACTTACACTAGAAAAATGCTTCCTTGTCCTAGACTGCATGCAGCGTACTTACATTAAAAACAGATTCCTTGTTTATCTGCCATTCAATTTGAACCGAGCATCTCGGTCCTCAGTGGCCTGCTTAACATTCTCACTGAATGTCCCTCGGTGTCTCAACCATCTCGCAGGACCAACTGCTAAGTCTAGCCAAGTTCTCACAAGCCACCACTCACCTCTTCATCCAGGGCGCCCTACCTGGGGTCCCAGTCTTGTTGCTGTCCCATGCATGTGTCTCCTGTTTTTCTACTCCCACTGTGTCAGTTGAGGCCCTTCCATCTCTGCCCTCCGACTCCTCCTCTACAGTGCTGCATCTATTCTTCCAAAATGCACATCTTGTCAGAGGCACATCACTGCTGAAAAGTCGTTGGTGCCCTCCTGCCCTTCTAGTCTACAATACAAAGTCCATATGCTACTATAACATCCATAGTCTCCATGATCTGATCTCGTCTACCTCTGCCTCTCATCTATCTCTCCCCAGTTTGACACCACATACTCTACTCATGTATAGAAAACTCCCCATTTTTACATACAGGGTACACTTTCACATTTTGGTTCCATGGGCCTAGAATGCCGTTCTCTGCTTTTCTTATTTAATCGGATGCTATTTTCCTTGCAAAATTAGCTCCAACCTTCTCTTCCCACAAACATAACTCACCATAGCTTATTCTGCCTTTGTCCACGTGGCCATGTGCCCTCAGAACTGGGCAGAGACCTGACACATAGTTAGCATTTGATAAAAGTTTACTGAAGGAATGCATATAAATATGATCAAGCAGCTTAGCATGCAGTGGGGGACAAATACAAGCTCATCAACCTCCCATGTAGACCTGGGGGGCATTTTCCAAAGAAACATAGGTCTTCGAAGAAAAGAAGAGACAGTCTGAGGAGAAGCTGATGGCAAGCACAGAAACAGGTATCTTAGCCAGCACTCTTGACATTCCACCCCAGCTCTGTGCTGTATGGGACAGAGGAGGTGGCTGGCTTCTAATGCACGACCCTTCCATTCTTAAGTTGAAAACCTGAATGGTAATTGTAATAAATGTATAGTTCTATGTTCCCTGGTTAGTGTGCAATAAATACTTAATGACTGAAAAAACAAGGACATTTCAAGATGTGGGTTTTAGAGTCTGAGAGAACAGAATCTGACTTCTGATTTTACCATTTGTTAGCAGGGTGACCTCAGTCTTTAAGTTGCTTTAACCTTCCAACTCTCTATTTTTCTCAGAATAGTCAGAGCACAATAACACCCAACTCCCTGGGTTGCTCTGAGGGTTCCATGAGAAAACACCTAGATCAGCACTAGCCACATAGCCAATATTCAGCAAATGGCATTGTAATTGATGTCCCACGTGAGCTCATTTTAGAAACAAAAATTGGAAATCTCGCTGTGAAATTCAGGTACTATTAGCTAGCTTTTATTAACAGCTTTTGCTCTACTATAAGTGTTTTATGTACTTTCATTCATTTAACCCTCTCATCTTCCTGAGGACACAATTGGTTCAGAGTGACATTAAATGAGTTGCCCAAGGCCACACAGCTAGAAGGCACAGAGGCAGGATCTGGTCACAGGTCATCCAGCTGTGTCACCTGCTGTCTGTATAATTCGGAGTCAGTGAACAAAGCTCTGTGGTTATTTATTGGCACCCTGGGCATCTCTCATAAAGAAAAAGGGCTCAGCTGGGCTGTTCCCTGCGGAGGGCTCCTGCCTCCTTGATGATCCGCAGCTTCAGGGGACTGCAATGGGGGCTCTGGGCTTCCTGCCTATTTCCCACTGAAGTAAGGAAAATAAAAGCTAAGATTAATAAAGGTCCAAAGAGGCTTTGATTTTTGAAGTTTGGAATAACAAAACCACAGGGGAGAACGGGTGTGATTTAGTCATTGGGCTTTCCTAGTCGAATTATACTTAATAAGTATATTTCATTTACATATTTATTAATTAATAACTTACACTTAATTATAGTCTACCATTATCTTCAGATTTTACTTTGGCTCAAGCAGCTACAACAGCCACACAATGACTTCAGCAACCAGTCCAGTCGATATACACTAGAGGCCAACTGGCCGCCAAGCACAGTGCCAAGCTCCAGGGCTAAAAAGACAAATAAGACAAGTCCAGATCTGTCTTCAAGGAGTTCTCAGCTAATAAAAGGGCCACTCTTATTAACTGTACTGTGAGAAGGACAGTGGCAGCTTCCAAGTCCCATAAATCCAGCAAATGTCCCAGCAGCTGCTACCTGGTAGGCAATATGCAAATTATTGACCAAATTAATCAGAAGATAAATCCATCCATTCGTAAGCCTGTCTCAGGCTGAAAAGTTGGGTAAATGCCCATGATAGCACAAAAATGCTGCCTGGATTCTGAAGTGAAACATCAAAACAAAAAAGAGAGTCTCTGGAAATGAAGCAAACACCTTGGGGAGACCTTGGCAAAAATCAGGGATATCATGGTTGCAATTAGGACTGGCTTCCATTGCAGCCACAGAGGACTCCGTCCTTAGACGAACCCTGTGCTTATTTGAATGCTCTGCCAATGTCATGGTGAAATTTTAATACCTTTTGAACAAGGGGCCCTCCATTTTCACTTTTCACCAGACTCTGCAAATGATGTAGCCAGCCCTGGTCACAGTTTTTGCTGGATAAAGAGAAGGACCAAGTTTCAGAACAGGAAGCCCTTTGTAGTACATGTGTTCCATGGCCCTGGGGTCCAAGGAGGTTAAAGGGCCTGTGGCCATTTCATGAAGTTCCTGACTCCTCTACAGGGCTCTTTTCCATCTGAATATAATTCCAACATGTAAAATAAAGTAAAATTGAACCTTATGCCACCCCAGGGAATATGAATCATGTTTATTATATGCAAAACCCATTCCACGAATTTCCATCCATACTCTTCGTCTTCCTTTCTGTGTTTCCATTCCTGCCACTTTATTTTATTTTATTTTTGTCCTCTTTCTCTTGTGTTACCTTTTAACGTGTGGTTCTCTTGCTGCTATGGTGCAAATGTTGATGTCCCCTCACAATTTATATATTAAAACCTAATACCCAAAATGATGGTGGGAGGAGGTGAGGCCACGAGGGGGGAGTCCGTAAATCACATTAGTGCTCTTATTAAAGGGACCCCAGAGAGTTCTTCTATCCCTTCCACCATGTGAAGACAAGGTGCTGTCATCATCTATGAACCAGGAAGCAGGCCCTTATCAGACATCAAATCTCGGACTTCCCAGCCTCCAGAACTGTGAGAAATGCATATCTGTTGTTGATAAGCCACTCAGTCTATGGTGTTTTGTTGCAGCGGTCTAAATGGGCTAAGATGCTTGACTAGTTCCAAGATCAAAATGTAATACTAGATAAATGAGTAGGTAGGAGGCCAGAACCCTCAGATTTCCACTAGGGGGAAGTCAGACTGTTTTTTAGAGGGTAAATGAATTAGAGAAGGAAAGAAACATTGTGGGTCAGTGGTCAGTGCCTTCTTAAAGTTGAATCACTTTACTTGGTCAAGCACCAAGGGTCTGGATCCAGGATCTGCTAGGGAAAGTCAGTCATGAGAGAAAGATGAGGGTAGATGAGCGACCTGATGCTTTTGTAGGAGACGAGATGGTTGTCTTGTCCTCACCTCGCCTCCCACGGAAAGACTTCCACCAGAGATGTGTGTGAGCTGGTTATCCTGTCTGTGGAGGGGTCGACATTACTGTAGCCATGGAACACATTAAGCCTGACAGAAGGCTGAAGCCTTTCTAGTGTTCACCCTTGTGCCAGCGCAGGGACCAAGCCAATACTGGCTCGCAATATCATGCAAAGTGTACAAGTGAATATAGTGGAGCAATCTGGTAGTGACAAGACTCAGATGCCAGAAGGATGAGCTGGCCTGGCCCTGGTTGAGCTTTTTCACCGCCATTCTGAAAATGTGGGTGTTATGGGTTAAATTGTGTCCTTCCAAAAGATTTTGAAATCCTAACCCCAGTACTTGTGAATGTGACCTTATTTGAAAATTGGGTTTTTGCAGGTGATCAAGTTAAGATGAGATCATTAGGGCCAGCCCTAATCCAATATGACTGGTGACCTTATAAAAAGGAGAAGTTATGGCCAGCCACTGTGGCTTACTCCTGTAATCCCAACACATTGGAAAGTCAAGGAGGGAGCATTGCTTAAAGGCCAGGTGTTTGAGACCAGCCTGGGCAATATAGCAAGAGCCCATTTCTCCCAAAGAAAAAAGAAAAAGTTAGCCAGGAATGGTGGCACAGTCCCAGCGGGAGGTTCTCCAAGGCCCAGGAGTTGGAGGTTGCAGTAACCTATGATTTATCACTAAAAATTAAATAAATACATACATACATAAAGGAAGGAAGGGAGGGAGGGAGAGAGGGAGGGAGAGAGGGAGGAAGTAAGTAAGTAAGTTGGGTCACAGAGAGACACACATAGGGAGAATGCAACGAGCCAAAGAATGCCCAGAAACTGGGCGAGAGGTCTGGACAGATTCTTCCCTAAAGCCTTCAGAGAAAGCATGGCCCTGCGGACACCTTGATCTTGGACTTCTGGCCTCCAGAACTATGTGACAATAAATGTATGTTGTTTATGCCACTCTATGTGTGACACTTAGTTATGACTGCCTTAGCACACAAATATGTTGAACAAAGGTCAAGTAGCAGGGACAACCCAGAACACTCTTCAGTTCAAGTGAGCAGTCACTATGAATGTATTTTCTTTCTGAAACTACTGTTCCCATAGGAACAGTGCACAGGATAACAGGGGTTATCTGTGAGTTTGGGGGTGGGGGGCTGTTGTTTTCACCCCATTGTCTTCCTGTCACATTGTCATCACCTACAGAAATCAGATGCGAAGATGAACTTGCAAGGAAAGGTCTCCATTATTATAACAAGACAAAGGTGGAATCACACAAGATTCAGAACTGAGAGGAGCAGGGGGGCGTTAAAGAAGAAATAGGGAATAAGCTAATTGACCTATGGCTATGTGAATATGTGGCAACTGTAAATGCATCACAAAGATGGCAGTGGGTGAAAGCTCAAAGGATTCAAAGATGCCAGAGGACAACGACACTCCCATTGCGCTCCGTGGTCTAGCGGCTTCAGCACCTCCTGGGAGCTCATTAGGAATGAGAATTCTCCGCCTGCCTGGGGCCTACAGGATCAAGAACTCTGGGTGGGGGCCCAGCCATCTGTGTTTTAACAAGCCCTCCAGACGACTCTGATACCCAGCTCACAAAAGCTTGAGAAGCCTCTTGCTGGGGAAACACAAGAGGAAGAGCAGTGGAAGGAAAAGGCGGCAAGATCCAAAATGCTATTCTGAGGCAACGCTTCGCCTGAACAATGTCGGATTATGCTTTTCAAAAAATCCAGCTGAAACAGGATATCATAAACTGATTACATGTTACATTTTAACTGAAAGCACATAAACCCACATTGTTTGCCAATCTTTCAACATGGAGCCAAGGCCCTTCACGTCTCTGGGTATAGTAGGCTAGCAGCACTGCTTCATCTTTCCTTCATGAACCACATCCAAAGCGTATTGTCTATGCCTCCAATTCCAGGTTTTTACAGCAAACTTAAGAAATGAGTACAAAGCAGTAAGGGAAAAATCATTCTAGGAGTTTATAATATTTTCCAAACTCTTCGTAGTTTCATGGCAATAATTTTTGTGAATCTCCTTTAAACCCTTCCTAATCATTTCTTAGTATTATATAAACCTGGTTGATGGATTTATATTGCATTGTCTTTTGTTTTAATTGTTTAAGATAATTAAGACCGGGCGCAATGTCTCATGCCTGTAATTCAAGCACTTTGGGAGGCCGAGTGGGAGAATCACTTGAGCCCAGGAGTTTGAGGCTGCCTGAGCTATGATCACACCATTGCACTCCAGCCTGGGTGACAGAGCCCAACCCTGCCTGTAAAAGAATAACAGCAACAACAATAATAAAAGTTTCTGGCTCTTGCTAAGCTGACTGCTCAACTATTAGGAGCAAAAGAGAGAACTGCTAGCTGTAGGGATCAGCCAACACTTTTTTTTTTCTTTTTAAAAACAGTTTTTTTTATAGAGTGATTTGAGTTCTTCAGGATATATTCCCAGTAGGGGGATTGCGGGGTCATATGGGAGGTTGGTATTTAGAGCTTTTAGGAATCGCCACACTGCTTTTCACAGAAGTTGCACTAGTTTACACTCCCACCAACAGTGTAGAAGTGTTCCCTTTTCGCCACACCCTCTCCAGCAGCTGTTATTTTTTGACTTGTTGATAATTGCCATTCTGACCGGAGTTAGGTGGTATCTCAGTGTGGTTTTGATTTGCATCTCCCTGATTTTATCGCAGCGTGTTCACAATAGCAAGAACCTGGAAGCAACCATGCTGCCCGTCAAAAGAGGACTGGATTAAAAAATGTGGTACATATACACGATGGAATACTACGCAGCCATAAAAAAGAACAAAATCATGAATTTCGCAGCAACCTGGATGGAACTAGAGTCTATAATACTGAGTGACCTCTCACAGAAACAAAGATCCGAGTATCACATGTTCTCACTCATATAATGGACCTTGAACATCCAATGCAATACTATAAGAAAATGACTGACAGTACTGGAAAACTATGTGAGGGGGGAGGGAGATGGGTTTAACAGTAGCAAATATCTGTCTGGGAATGGGGAAACACCTCATATCAACAGGGTGCCTGAATGAAACGTAATTGTATACCTAACCCTTAACTGTACCCCACAACATCATAATAAAAAATAAATAAATAAAATAAATAAATAAATAAATAAATTAATTAATTAAACAGTTTTATTGAACTATAATCACACCGCACAATCCACCCATTTAAAGTGTCCAATTCATCAGTTTCTAGGATAGTCACAGAGTTGTGCAACTGTCAACTTCAGAATGTTTTCATTACCCACGAAAGAGACTTACATACCCATTAGCAATCACTCCCAGTTCCTTCCCCTTCAGTCCTGGCAACATCTAATCTACTTATTCTCTCTATAAATTTGCCTAGTCCAGGCCTTTCATGTAAATGAAATCATACAAAATATGGCCCTTTATGCCTGGCTTTTTTACATAGTATAATATTTTCAAGGTTCATCTATGTTGTAGCATGAATCAGTACTTCATTTCTTATTATGGCTGAATACACATTCCATCTCGTGGATATACCACAGCTTGTTTACCCATTCATTAATTGATGGACATTCGGATTGTTTCCAAACCAGTATGTTTTATAGAGGGAAAAGAAAGCACTGGTTAACTCGAAATTAGCTTAAGTTTGGTCTTTGAAGACCTTATACTTACTGATATACTTTAAGGAAAAACTAGTTTGAAATAGGGTTTCAAACCACATCATTTTCCCTTAGCTTAATGATTCTCAACCGAAAACACGGCATAACTCAGTCCATCCTAACATGAGGCGACATAAATCACATAAACACTTTGATATGAATGGAACTTTTAAGGTAATTGGAGAAAAATGAGTCTTAAAGACTTAAAGTAACTTGTCTCAAACCCACCAGCTTCATGCAGAGAATCAGTACAGCAATAAAGCTCTCCAAACATGTGTTATGCCATGACACTAGCCACCACCTCCAGATTTCAAACCCTGGCCTAGGAAAGGGGCCCAAATGAAAGAAAAATACCTTAATGAAATGATGAGTAAGGATGGGATTTTAAGTTAACAGTGTAGGAATCCTATCATGGACACTGCATTTTCTCCTGATGGTTTATCTGGGCTGATCTAAGCGGGAGGCACCCCAGGGGTGTAAAATGGGAGGACTGGCAAGACACAGTCCCAATGCTGATTTGGCCCAATTGGATTGAAGAGAAACCTCATTCCACATGGTTGTGGTAGAAGGCCCCCTCCCACCTCACCTCATATCTACTGGCCATAAACAAGAATCACAAAGCTCAGACAACCACTAGGAACCAGACCTATAAGGATGAAACTGCAATTGAACATGGAATGGAATGGGGTCCAGAGAAGCAAGATCAGCCACGTGCACAGCCAACCTCTGCCCTTCTGGCTATGAGTTTGAGCAGGGATCCTGGACTTGAAGCCAAAAATGTCCTGACAATATTCCATACCAAACTGTTGAAGGGCCATAGGAATTAGTCACATTGTTTGTTATCCTAAATGTTGAAGGAATATAGCAAAGTGTTTAAATGATGATTATGCAGAGCCCCCAAATAGTACCTTTCTTCATCCATCAGGACTCCACTTGACTCTGATTGTGAAGACTTCTCACAATTCCTATATTACACTACTCAGTATGTATTATTTCTGTGGCCTCTCTCACATATGACCTTGGGTATATCAAAGCATCAATTAAAAGCTAATAATAAATATAAGCTGTCATCACGTGTACGTACCTCATTATCAACTAAATATAAGCTCCCCAAGAAGAAATTAGTCTTAGGAACCATAATGTCTGCTCCAGCATCTGGTATGATTCCACTAAAGCCCTGGAGTACTGGCTGTGTGATGAATGACGCCCAGGCTAAATAGTGGGTAGCAAGTGCTGTCAGTTTTTTTCTTCAAAACTGGGGAGTGTACACACATGAAATAGAGGCTTTTCCACTCATACTAATGGCATGGAATTTTATTTAAGGTACAGTGACTTAACCTCCACTGCAGCAATAAATATAATATTTCCACAAGTGGAGAAAGGGATAACTGATATGCTTCACTTTACTAGACTGTATGCCTATGAAATTATACTAATTTTTTAAATGTTACCTTAAGTTATAAGAAATGTACGTAGCTTTTGAAATAATTTTTGGTATTTTTATTTGCAGTAAACACAGCCTTGTAATATTTGTTTTGAATCTCGATATGTGATCTTGATATGTTCATGAAAGGTGATGCCTTTGTCTTTGTCATCCAAAGGACACGATGAGCTGTTTTAGGTTAGAAAGCACAGGAGCTTAAATATAATTTTTGACAAATGGGATTTGCATATTAAATCAAATGTTACTCTGTCATAACCATATACATACACACACACAGAGAGAGAGAGAGAGAGAGAGACAGAGAGAGAGAGAGAGAGGAATCCGATTCTGTTGCTGGAGTGCAGTGGCACGATCACAGCTCACCGCAACCTCAGCTTCCTGGACTCAGGCAATCCTCCCTCCTCAGCCTCCTGAATAACTGGGATTACAGGTGTGCACCACAACCACAACGCCCAGCTATTTTATTTTTATTTTATTTTTTGGTAAAGAAGTGTTCTCGTTATGTTGCCTAGCCTGATCTTGAACTCCTGGACTCAAGCAATCCTCTCGCCTTGGCCTCAAAGTGCTGGGATTACAGGTGTGAGCCATCACACCTGACTGGTTATTAGTTTTTGAAAGATCAAAGACTGTAACTTGTTTATTTTTTCCCCTTTAGTGATTTTAAGTAACATGAGTTTGCTTAGAGCAAGCTATCAAATACCCGGTAATTACTAAAATGGGCCCAAATCAGGAACTGAGCCTGCTGTTAACCCCCTAAACAGATTCTTCTTGGGGAGAGTAAGGTCAAAGGATGACGGACTATGCTCTGGGTCTCAGCACTATTCTTTCTCTCGTCTTGATGATCATGGTTATGGCTAACACTTACTGAGCATTTCCCATCTGCAGGTTCTGTTCTGTGCTTTCTGGAATCATCCCACAGTAACCCAAAAAATAACTCTGGTAGATCAGTTCTATTATTCTCATTTTACAGTCAAGAAAGCTGAGACCCAGAGCTATTAAAATCACACAGCAACTAAAAGAGCAAGAATTCTGTCTCCAGACACACATTCATAATCACCACATGTATGGCCTCAAGCCTGTGGTAACACAAATGATGGATTATACAATTCCAAGTCACTGTAAAGATGAGACAGAAAGTGTGGATCACTTCACTTTCCCTAGGGAGCGGAAAACCTGGTAGAGGATGAACCCTATAGATGACTCAGTAAAGAAATAGTTAAAAATAAATCTCTATATAGTTAAAATACGGGAACTTCCACCCCATATACGAGTATTACAATGTGTTCTTACATCAGAATTCTAATGCACACCATTTTATTTATAGACTGTCCTCCATAAGACTGTGAGGTTCCTGCAGGTAGGGATTGCACCTCTTGCAATCTTTTATTCCTAGTATGATGCACAAGTGAGTGAACATAAACATTTCATGAATGTTAGCTAGTGAACTCATAGGAATACCTCATGTAAATATGCAATCTTAGCTTGAATCCCCACCTGTCTGCTAATACTTAGCCTGATATACAATATCTTGCTCTGATTCTGAACAGGGTTATTTACATAGACACAAGCCTTAGTTTAAAACCCCAGAAAATATCTGAAATGAATTTCAAGTTATACAAGAAAGCTCCTATCGGTATTGATCCCTAGACACAATCAGGCATAATCTAGACACAAAGCAGCTCTGATAATCCAGAAGGCTGTAGTCTTTTCTGGAAATGATGTAAAGATGTATAAAACTGTAGATATTGTCAAGGTCACTTGAGTTTACTTTTGTTTGTCTCAAATAATACTTTAGCTCTGTGAAAGAGGTGAATCTTGCCTAAGGCTTTTTAGTTTCCAGTTACAATGCTTTGTTTCTCCTAAGGATACCTTATCCTACACTCATTCAATAGCATTTAGGACCAAAAAAAAGAATGCCAACAGTTATTATTTTCCGTTTATAAATATGTGATTAACAGATGAGAAAATGGCTGCCTCAAGAAGGGAGATTATGGCATTTTGTAAGGATCACAAAGCTTGAAGAAACAATTAAGAGTAAAGTTACTTTGAAAAGATTTTCAAAACCTGTTATCAGCTTTATTTTAAAATTGCGCATATTTTGAAATGTAGAGTTTAAAGTTGTTGGATTTTTTAAACTCCACACAAAACTGACATAACAATAACAAAGAAATCCATACCAGATTAATCCCTCAGATAGCCAATCTGGTTCACTAATTTAATGCTACAGTACTCAGGATAAATTCAAAGATTTAATATTATCAACTCTTTAAAGAAAACAAGTCATTTGTAACATGCTGCTCTAATGAGAACAACCAATGTATAGATTACCAGTACAAAGAATTTCAACGGCAAACTTAGCTTCATTAAAACAAAAAATTAAAACTGAAACAGTGAGTTGATGCAAACATTCCACATCTGAGAAAAATACTCATCTTGTGAATGTTAACACTCAGCCACATAAAATTATGTTTTAGAGTGAGCCATCACTGGCACTGTGACTTGAGCCAGGCTCTTAAGGTCTGGAGTAAGCCAATTTGGGGGGGGGAGGCTCCCAGTGACAGAAGGAATGAGACTCAAAGTTGGGATAACTTGTCAAACGCCAGGGTCAATGAGACCTGTCTCCTGGGAGCAGAATTACATATCAGAGCAAGAGTTAAAAGGTAAATATTTTAAAAGTTTTGTTCCAAAGCTCGTGCATCATCAAATCATGGTGTAGTTGAAACTACTCTACAAAGCTCAGTCTGAAAAACATCATGTAAGTGCAAATTTGGAGAGCCAAGACACACCCTGGCTTTGCTAAGTGTCTTTTCAGTGTGCACCTTTGCATTTGGTTCAGAATCACAATTATATTGTAGGGACTTTAGAAATACTAGTAACTTTTTAAAAAGCATAAATAACTCTCATTTAAAATGAACCGTTTAGCGAAAATATGTGAACCGGTGAAAGCTCCTGGGCATCACTGCAGATTTTCAGGTTTTATATCTCAAGTATTCCTGAGAAAACAGTAAGGAAAAAGCAGCTTGTGCCACTTTTTTAAAAGTTCTTTTTCAGAGGTTGTTCAGACTTTTCTAGATGAAATATACAGGCAATATTACAGTTATAAGACAGACTGAAGGACTGCTTCCCACTTACAGTAAGTGGGACAAAAACATCAAATGATCTGCTATGAACTGCAAAGTACAATGTGACTCAAAAGTGAACAGTGCATAGTATCCTTCTCTAAGTGAAGGATGAAGTGTGATTTCCCACTTGAGTTCCCATTACATCATGAGTGCCATTCAGTTTGGGGAAAATAGTTTAATGTATCTCAGAAAAAAATAGTTTATATTTTTCCATCTCAAACAAAACAGTGGTTACGAGGTCCAGCGCCACCAAGCGACCTTCATTCTGTCCCATACTGCTGAAAGCGAATCCAAGGCTGGACGGACGTCCAGGATGGTGAACTGGTAGTCCTTGTTGACCTCACCACCATCATAGTAATCAATCACGTATCTAACTTCTGTCCCACAACGGTTGATGATCCAATCGTGCCTATCAAAAGGCAACTCATACCTGGAACAAAAACATGCTAGTGAGTGTTAAAATATTTGCTGTGTACTCAGTCCCAGTTTAAGCAGTGAGAAAGACCTAGAAGCACATGCAAACACCTGCTCTCGGAGTCAAACATTTAATTAGGGAGGTGAGACTCAGGGTATCACACAGTGTACAACGCCAAGGGAAGATGGCACTGAAGAACTGTGATGAGTCCAGATCACATACATGACAGCTCATGTGTCTGGAGAGGAGTAAGGTCAACGGGAAAGAGGTTTGGGACAGGGAAGTCAGCTGAGACACTGCAGAAATGCAGGTGTGAGCTAAGAATTGGAACTATGTAAGAAGAGAAAGAGAGGAATGTTAAGTGCATAGACCCAAAGAGATCGAACACAGGAGGAGTAAGAGGGCAGATCCAAGAATACAGGAGACAACTCAATTCAACTCTAGGATAATTAAAAAGGAAGCAAGTCACTACATCCTAATAAATCTGCTCATAAATGGGCAAACCTCGGTGAGAGAAAGAAAGCTACAGCTGAATGTGGATTCGGTTTTGTAAAATGGCACTGCAATCCTTAGACTGGATTTTATGCTAAGAGAAAAGGTGACCCTGACCTAAGGAACATGAATCCACACTTCAGCACTGATACTCACCCCATCCAGGAACGAATTCTTGCTCTTGGTGAATACTCTTTCGCTTTCCCTCCGAACCGGATTAATGATGGACCACAAGGACACTCTCTAGAAATTCCCAAGTAAGGAAAGCCTGTTAAAGTATTTTCTTTCCTTTGACAAAGATGATTTGTTTCCATTTTTCAGCAATATACATTTTTCTGTAAGCAATTCACATATCACACTTACAGAGAAAGGTAAATTCTAAAACAACTCAAAGAACAAATCCTTATTTGTTAAAAATATTTCTCTTTCCTTCTAGATTGGGTGCATTCTACTCTCTCCCCTTCCTTCCAGACATTTGCACAGATCTTTGCAGGAATCAAGAAACAGGGCCTTTTCATTAGGTACGGGGGGACAGGCACACTTTTAAAAAAGGTTTTAAGTATTGTATATCATGCTTCTTTTGGGTACAGAGCAGCTGGGGTGTTTTCAGATAAGTAAGAAAATCCTATACTGTTCTTTCATTTCAAACCAATGAACAGCCTTTATGAAGAAATGAAAATGATGAATTAATCCCTAGAAATGAATTGTAATTAATGTTGGACCAGTTCCTTAATAGTTACACACAAGCTGAAGGGTGGCAAGGTCCTGGCTAGGAAACACACTCCCCTCTGCCTGCAGACCCTTGCAGAAAACTCCCTAGGTGCCAGCCCTCTGCAGGCACCAGGTACAGCAGCACCAACAAGACCCTCTAAGCCCTGCCCTCGTGGAGTTTACAATCCCCCTACGTGCTAGGAGTTTACAATCCCCCTACGTGCTAGACAGATAGCTTTTACCCCAACAGAGGAGGTGGCAGCCAAGACATGAAGCCAACTGTCTTGCCAGCTACTCCCATTGATAAGACAGGCTTCAGTCTTGATATTTCCCTCTAATGAAGTGGGAGGGAGAAGAAGTCCCAAGGTGTAAAGGATCCCCCACTTGAGGATTCATGAGTTACTTTCTTTTAGAAACTGCTCCTTAGTGTCTTTTCTCAAGAGGGTCACAGGCAAAGTAGTAAACTCAATCCAGGTAAACTTTCACCTGGAGACCACAGCGTGGGTTTTTAGGAGGCCTACTTAGTTTTGATTGAACTCTGGAAAATGACCAGAGAGGAAGTTTAATCTGACAAATGGAAATTTCCTTTTCTCCCTCCTTTTTGCTTCATAATCACTCAACAAGTAGCAGGCTGTCTTAATTAGAGCACACTTTCAACCTAGGTCTTGCCACTACTTGTTGCCCTCAGGAGCAAGCTAGGAAGGTGACTCCTGCAGGTCAGGGGTTACTGAGGGGGAACGTGGTTGCAGAGTTGTTCCCCATCACATGCACCCATTCCAGGCCCAGGGCCCAGTCAATGACACCCAGGGAGTGCTACTAACAGAACACCTTTAAAAATCATTAAGTGGATTTTAGACAAGAAATGGTTACATTTTGCAATTAATTTGAAAGGCAAACCACTGATTATGATATACTCTGGCTCAATCCACAACCATGCACCTCCCTACACTTCTTAAAGTCGAGACCAGAATCTAGCAGCATCAGCAGCACTCTAGAAACACCAAGTCTGGGTCCTACCCCAGACCAACTAAGTTCCAACTAAGTCAGACACCCTGCCGTAGGGCCAGCATGCTGGGTTTTAACAAACCTTCCAGGTGATGTTGCTGCAACTAAGTGGGAGAACCACTGCTTTCAACAGGTTGAGGTCCCATCACCAGTAACACACAACTGCATTTACCTACTCTCCTTGAGAAAAAGGGTCCTGTGCTAGGCCATCTCTTTGTGTTAAGTCCTAACTGGAATTCAGTAAATGCTACAGAGGGAATAAAAATGTCTTTCCCATCTCCCTTGGGGCAGACAGCATTTTAGTATCTCCCTTTCCACATTCTCTGCTTTCAATGAACTGTGATATTCCTCCTACTGAGGGGTGGGGTCTGTCCCCTCTCCTTGAAGCTGGGCAGGTTCCTGATGCTATGGAACTTCCCAGGCTGGGTCAGAAAAGGAGATACAGCTTCTTCCTGGTGCTTTTGGCAATTCTAGCTCTTGAGACATGGCCACCACAATGTGAAGAAGCCAAAGCTGCCACATTCAAGAGCTGTGGACAGGTGTCCTAGCCGACAGTTGGCACCACTTGCCAGATGAGTAAACGATCAAGCCTTCAGAGAACTCTAGCCCATAGTTCTGAAGCCATCCTGACCACTGAGCCTTGGTAGCGGAGTTCTCAGACATTAGGGAGCAGAGACAAACCACCCCTGCTCTGTTCTTCCTGTATGCTGCATCCACCAACTCCACAAGCCTAATATAATGGTTGCTATTTTTTATACGACTAAGAAGGGTGGTCTGTCACATAACAATAGTCACTGGGACATGCCTGCTACATAAAATGTTTTCTTAGAATAAAAAATTATTTGAATAAATGTTAAATCTCTAGAGAGCTGATGTGAAATAAGAAAGATGCTGGAAAGATTTTTGTTTTAAGATCTCAAAACATACTTACGCAGCATGAAGAGCTTCCCATTTCAAAATCTCCTTCCAAGCCTGCTCGTTATTCTGATTGTGAATTCTAATGATATTATACATATCTTTCTGACTGATATCCTCATCCTTCCACTTCCACCTAGGAAAGAACATTTGGTAAAATTTGACAGATTGTACTGATAACGCCCAAAAGTTAATTCACATATTTTCAAAAAATGATTTATTAAACATTACCCTTTATGAAAGAACTAAGAATGCTCCTTTTCTCTGAATTTAACAGATTTAAGAATTATTTTCAAGATTTACTCATGATCATGGAGTAGTACTATAATTTTAATTTTAAAGCTACTATATAAACACTGAAAACAAAGATAAAAGGTTCACCTTAATCTCAATGAATTGAGTCACAAAAAAACCAGACTTACAGAACCATTGACACTTGTTCAATTAGTAGGACCACTGAGTAATAATTCCCTAACTTTTTTCTAAAGATTTTATGTAAGTGGTTTTTTGTTTTTTTAAAAAAATACCTACTACAGGCTGTGATAATTAATTTTGTGTGTCACCTGACTAGGTCATAGAATGCTCAGATATTTGGTCACAATATTCTGAGTGCATCTATGAGGGTGATTATTCTGGGTGCATCTATGAGGGTAATTTTGAAAGAGAATAACATTTCCATCAGTAGACTAAGTAAAGCAGATTGCCCTCCTTCTTCCATGCACATGGGTGGGTCACATTCAATCAGTTGTGGGCCTGAATGAAACAAAAAGGCTGACACTTCCATGAGTAAGAGAGGAAGCCTTCTGAATGACCATTTGAGCTGGGACATGAGACTTTTCCTGCCTTTGGACTTGAACTGAAACATCAGTTCTTCTTCATCAACTCTCCTTGGTCTCTAGATTGCTGGCTGCAGATTCTGTCAGCTTCCATATTCATGAGTCAATTCCTTAAAATAAATATCTTGGCCGGGCTCGGTGTTTCAGCCTGTAATCCCAGCACTTTGGGAGGCCGAGGCGAGTGGATTGTCTGAGCCCACAGGTTCGAGACCCACCTGGGCAACTTGGCAAAACCTAGTCTCTACAACAAATAAAAAAAGGCAGAAGGATCACCAGAGCCCAGCAGGTCGAGGCTGCAGTGGCCGGGAGTGAGTCACTGCACTCCAGTCTGGATGACAGAATGAGACCCCAACTCAAAAAATAAATAAATAAATATCTTTCTGCTCTCTTGCCCCCCCTGCCCCCATCTTATTGGTTCTGTTTCTCTGGAGAACTCCAACAAATACACTGGCTTTGCACTTATATTCTGATGGGTTTGTAAACTCAGTTGATTAAACTAACCATTAAAAATTTACTGTATGTTTGGGAAGTAAAAACTTCTTTAACATATTTTGTTAGATACATTTGGCAAGCACATTTATATTCTATATAATATGCTCACTCACCCTTTCCTTAACATTGCATTCCAGAACATCTGCTCAGAAGGATAAACCCACTTTTTCTCTGAATCTGCTCTTGGAATAGATGACTCCTCTCTGACAGTAGACAATGCAAATGGCTGATCTGGAGCTGGTATTTGATTGGGTGGTGGCATCTAAGTAAATAAGCGGATTTTAATACTGGAGATACGATATAAAGTCAAAACAAATGATATAATTAACTACTTCCTGGAAAGCAATGCATCACACATAAAAAATCAGGTTGCTTATTAAAACTTCACACTTCTCAGATAATTTGACTGTTTTGAAGAATCAGATTACTGAAGTCACTTTTCCTCGTTAAGTTCATATAAATGGTAAATAAATACTGCAGTTGCATTTCTGGTCTCTTCCTCTCTCCCTTGAACAAATTTGAAGTAATGCCACCATGGAATAAGAAGTAAAAATTAAAACCATGATCATCAGGCATTTCTAAAAACCTCTTTATGACAAGCTTTTCAAAAATGACTATTCACTTTCTGAGGAAAAGTCTCATAGAATACACGTACAACACCACTTTCTTTTTAAACACGCTTGACTTTTAGATTCCTGCTTATGCTTCATCCTTTGGGCTGAGTACATTACAGATGAGTAGTTGCATCTCAACACTGCCAGATGAGGTGGGAAGAATCCTTTCTCCCAGACATGTGGGCCAGCAATACCGCCACGATAACACCCAGCCTAGGCCAGCATCTCTCATTCTTGGCACTAATGACATTTGGGGCTGGACAATTTTTACTAATGGTGGCCCATTTTAAGCACTGTGGATGTTTAGCAGGATGTTTACATGGGAAGCAAAATTACCCCAGTTTGGGAATCACTGGCCTAGAACTCTGTGTTAGAAGTATAAAGAATTTCCTAGCAGATATATGTTAGTTAAACATTGCAGTCACAACAAGACCCCTAGTTAGAATACCAACAGCAGAAAAGGTTGTGTGTGGTAGGTACTGCACTGAGTATCTGATCTGCACCATTACCACAGAGTGTTTAAGACAGGTCTGAGGTGTTTGGGGATTCCACTTTGGCTCTGTCACTTCCTAGCTGATGACGTGGGGCAAACAGTTTACTTTCTCACTCTCAGTTATCTTCAGTCCTAAAATGGGGACACTAACAATAGTGGCTGTACAGAGTTGTTATGAAGATTAAAGGAGAGAATGGAGGATGCTTAGCTGAAATATTTCATACATGGCCACAAGAAAAGTTAGCTGTTATTAGTCCTCTCGCTACATATAATGATCCCATGGGGTAGAAGTCTAGGTGTTTAAGATTCCAACAGGCCAATGTTCTGAGCCAGTAGGCTATTGTAGATCATCTAACCCAATGGACTACCAGGGGTGTTTGTAGCAATGTTGCCTGTCACTGCTTTTGTAGTAGAGCTAAGTAGTGCGACAGAAACCCTATGGCCCCCAAAACCAAAAGGACCTACTATCTAGCCCTTTACAGAAGCAGTTTGCCGCCGATGACCTCTGGTCCAAATTAATGAAGGGCTGTGTGGAAGACAATCTTGGTGCATTGCCCCAAACTTTATTTTCAAAAATGGGCAGTAGGCCATAGTTTGCTGATTCCTGAGATAGACACTGCTATTGTACCTCTCACACCCTCTTTTCCAGGCTAAATATTTCTAATTTCTTCAAACATTGTCTGGTTTACTAAAATTTCTATTGTTGATAATCCTGTGGCCCTCTAAAGTACAGACTTGAGCCTGTCTTTCTGATAAAACATGCTACCATAATCCTTGATGTTGTCTGTTACAAAATATAGTGAAGCCACATCTACCTTGCCCTCACTTCTCAATGGGATTAAATTTGCTGGCAGCCAGGTGACACTGCACCACCCTAGTGACTCTTGTGCAAGCTGGCACCCAATTATTCCTGAAGAAGTCCCCCAATCTTATAATGTGACTACGAGTTTTTCCCAGATCAAGGACACTTTTACTGTAATAACTCTAGCTATGATTCTTACGGAATTTCCTATCTATCACTTAGTAACTCTCTCCCAAAAGAGAATATTTGTTTGGTATGATTTATTCCCAGTAAACTGATTCTGGCTCTTCATAATCAGTTTTCTCTCCCAGAAGCTCCCTGAAACTACACTTAGTAACACATTCTGGATTTCCACTGTAGATAAACTATCAAACTTCTTTGTTTCCAAGGACAGAAGAATCCATCCTAGCTGTCTGCAGTTTGTCTCGGGAGTCTATACAAGCATTTCTGCATAAAAAGCTCCAGAAAGAAGAGATGAGCACAGATTACCAGATTTGAAGGATCCAGGTTCTCCTTATTCTCAGTTGCAGTGCCCCTGATGGGACACTCCACATACTCATAGGCACGTTCCTGGTGGGCAGGTACAGAATGTGTTTTGCTATCACAGGTTTGGCCAGATGGTTCTGTACTCACTGGACAGCCTGAAATAATCAAGTGTAAAAGCGGTTTCACTACGAAGGCAGGACATCTATTCATAGCTCTGTCAACTGGGACCCTAAAGAATTGAATTTCTCACCAATTATTACCACCATAGGAAAAGTCAGGTTTCTTATGTTTAAATCTACCAAGAACTAAGAAAGTTCTATACATTTGCTTTTCCTTTGAAAAAGCAACAGGTACAGATTCTCTGTCATCACCCCCAACAAAAATAAATGAAAAAAACCTCAGCGGTTGCAAGAGCATATATTGCCCACACCATGGTTTTAGTAGCCTAGTTGGCTAAGCAGCTGGGAGCTGTTAAAGGCATCTAAGAGGGGAGTGGCCTCATTTCATGGAGTCTCCTTGAATTCCCATTCTCTAGTTCCAATCAAGCCCAGCCCCAATCAGAACACACCTGCAGTCCAGGCTTTTGTTACTGAATTCTCTCAGGTACAAGGGACAAGTGAAAAAATGAGTGGAGAAGACTTCACAAAGGCTACTGGAAAAAATCTGAATCCTACTGTTTGTGCTTGGTCACAAGACTAAAACAAGGCACAGAAAACCATTGGGCTTAGAGGCTATTCTCATCAGTCAACAAGAAGAGTTTAGCAAGAAAAGGAAGACATTAAAGAAAATATTTCACAACTCATACAGGATCCAGATGCCACTTACGAAGGCAGGTCTGAGCTTAATGATATGAACAACAGGAAAGGCAGTCAATGCCCAAGGATCCAGGGTGCTGATCCCATTAAGTGTGGGGACTAAGAAACTGGTTCATAGAGTGGACAGGCCCCTGGAGAACTGCGACTCAGGAAAACAGCTGCTTGTGTAATGAAATCCTGGTCTCAGGCAGCAGCAGTAAGTACAGAAAATACACTGAATGCTGTACACAAAACAAACTAGCTTCCTTTCACTTCCTTCCCCATGCCTCTCCTCCTAAGCCCTCATTTCCTAGTACTCCATGCAGCTGCCCACTTTAGAAGTGAAGGGAGACTTGCTATACCTTCCTTCTCTAACATTTAAAGCACCAATCCTTTCCATGTCACAGATCCCAGATGAGTGTTAGAAAGAAAATAATGATTATATTTTTTACATTATATAACCAGTAGCCACTTCGATCTTCAAACACTTACATGCATCACTAATGTAAATAAGTCTGACTGATGGCTCTCCAAGAGAGACAGCAAATGAAATAAAACCAGAGACAGGGCTCTATGATCTCCCCGAGGACACTCAGAGCAGGAGCACAACTACTTTGTCTGATCTGTCTCAATTCTTCCTGTGGAAAGAAACTCCAGAAGAACACTGGATCTGCCCTTGTCCAAGGTCAGAGAATTTTTGCTGGCTTTGCCACTTACTACCTATGTGACTTGGAGCACAGCAATTATCTAGACCTTAGTTTCCTTGACTATAAAATAGGGAGAAAACCTACCAAACAGGATTATGAAGCTCCATCAAGCAAAGGATTTGTGTCTATTTTGTACACTGCTATTCTCTGTGCAGAAACAAACAAAACCCAGCAGTGCTGGGTTGGCACAGAGTGGGCTGGCTGACTGAGGGAATGAATGGCTACAACACAAGCATTAGTACTCAGTAAGCACACCAGGTTGCCTCTGTCCCTCACAACTTACTGATTCAAGTCAACTTTAACATGAAAAATCTAAAGCAGACATGCACCAATTAAAAATGAAAGACAGCTTTCCCATTTTTACCTTTTTACCTAAAGAAGGGACCACAGGTCCATTAGGCGATGGTTTACTTTTATATTGGAGAATACCACAACAGGGATGGGAACAAAGGTTATTTATTAAGACATCTAGAACTACATAAAAGTTTCTCAACACTGGCACTCTTGACATTTGGCACCAGGTGATTCTTTGTTGGGGGGCCATTCTGTGCATTGTAGGATGTTTAGCAGGATCCCTGGCCTCTACCCATTAGATGCCAGTAGCATCCTTTTCTCTCAATTGTGATAACTGAAACTGTCTCCAGACGTTGGCAAGTGTCTCCTGCAGGGAGGGGGAATTGTTGTAGGCCCAAGTAAACTTTTTGGAACTGGCACTCATTTATAGAGTACTCACAACACTCTCAGGCATTAACTCAATTAATCATCATAACAGCTCTGTGAAATATTATCACCTCATCTTACAGATGAACTGAGGCTCAGAGATTTTACTCATCTATTGTCACAAACCTCTTAAGTGGCAAGGTAAGGACCAGACTCAGGGTGCCTCACGCCCATGCCTACCGGCCTCACCAGCACACTATATTGTCTCTACCTTAAAAAAAGAATTATCTTTTGTTGTTAATATTCTACACAAAGGGTCGATTACCTTTCATTTTCTTTTCATGCATTGGGCATCCTGAAGGCGGGGATGCTGTCCAATGATCTGAAGCATTTGAGGTTTGAACTGCAACAGCAGGAGTCGATGGAGACAGACCCATTGTTGGAATTACACTCCAAGTAATTCTAAATTTCTGCCTGCCAACACAAAGAGATGAATGTTGATGCCTGCACTCAACCTATTCCCTTGTTATTCGTAATCTGGCCAACGTTTGTTCCTCCTCTTTGTCATCCCATGGGAATCTACCGGCCAGGGTACCCACTTTGAGAGAGAGCTTTCATGTATCCCCCTTTGGGAAATTCCGTGAAATCTATGCCAACCTCTGGGGACAAGTTCCTAAGTGAGATTTGGGGGTTGAGTGAGGGTCTCTCTAAGAAACCACGTCACAACCGGGAGGAACAGGCCTGGGTAGAGTCCAGGGGTGGTGACCCCGGTGGGGGAGGGAGGCTCGCTATGCCCAGATTCAACCTCCCGTTTCCGGGGCCTTCGCGAGGGGACAGGGGTCGGGGAAAGGTGCAGCGCATAAATGAGGATTCAAGGAAGAAAGGAAGGGACAGCGGAGGTCGAGGCACTGGCACGGTCTTCCTTACACCATCCCGTGAGTCCCAACTGTTCCAGCCCGCGGTCCCCAGACCAACCGGCCGTGGCTGGCTCGCCCTTCCGCACCTGAGTCCTACTCGAGGCTGCTCCGGGCGAATGGCCGTGCCTCTGTGAACCCGAGCCCACAGCGGCAGCCACTCCCGCCGCTGCCGCCTCCTTCCTCGCTCGGTCACCGCTGTCGCTGCGGTCACGGCCGGCGTTCGCACGCGCTGCTACTTCCTTTCCGGAAGGCGGGACTTCCGTGCACGCAGGAAGCAGGGAGTGGGCTGAGGAGAGGAGTCGCCCGTCAATAATGGAGGGTCCCGCCCCCTTCACGCCTCGGCCTATAACCGCGCGGGCCCGCTCTCTGGCTCCGCCTCTCCAGATCAGGCGGATTTTTCAAAACGCCAGAGCTGTCAAGGAAAGTTGTCTGGTTCTGAGGCTTCCCCAGAGTTAAGATCGCTACTATATATACTTTAAGCGGCAGAGGGAGTACTTTAGAGGTATTTTTAAGTTTCTGTTTTGAAATGTTATCCAGTCAGAAACATTAGTAGGTGTGCAGAACTTTGGCTGGTTCTGGAAATCCGAAAAATAGGACAGGTTTCTTGCTGCCAAGGCCTTCTTAACTGGGTGTGGATTTGAATATCTGTTCTCTCACGATACTCTATTCTCTTATACCTCTTACACATTTCCTGTCTCTCCCTCAGCTGTCTCTTCTTTTCCATAGTTCTCCCTTTTCTCCCATAATACCCCGTGTCCCAAGATTTTTGTTACTCCCACAATTCTCTGTTCTTTCTACAATTCTCCATGTCTTCCACATCTCTCTATTTTTTCCCATATCTGCCTGCTTCTCCTACAATTCCCCTATTTCTCCCACAATTCTCTGTTCTACCCACAATTTTATCTCCTACCATTCTGTGTTCTTTCCCACAATTCTGTGTTCCTGCCCACAATTGCTAATGTTTCTTACCATTCTGTATTATCTCGCATAGTTCTCTGGTTCTTCTACAAATCCTCTATCTCTCCCACAATTCCCCATTCTCTCTTACAATTTTCTGCTCTATAGCAATACTCAATCCTCTTTCAGAATTCTCTGTCTCTCCCATAATTCATTCTCTCCCACAATTATATTTTTTTCTATTTCCAGTGTCTCCTCAATTCTTCATTCTCTCCCACAATTCCCTGTTTCACTCACAGTTCTCTGTTCTTTGCCATAATTCCTCATGCCTTCCACAATGTTTTGTTCTTTCTCACAAATCTCCACACTTGCGGTTCTCCATTCTTATACAATATTCTGGTTTTTTCATGATTCCCTAGTCTCAGCCCCAATTCCACATTCCCTCTCACAATTCTCAGTTCTGTCATGATACTTCATTCTTTCTTACAATTCTCCATTATCCCATAATTCCCCTTTCTCTCAAAATTCTCCATCTCTCCCATCATTTTCTGTCCTTTTCTAAAATTTTCAGTTCCTTTTAACAATTTCTCAGATGACCCTAACTTGGTTCTGCAACTTCTGGGTTTTCCAAGATCAGACCCAGTGGAGGAGGTTGTTCTGGCCCATTATCAGAGCACCAGAAGTGTGTGTGGCCTGGGCATGAGGGCATGACACAGAAGATAAAATTCATGGAAGAGCACAGCTGACTTTGCATGGGAGTGGCCAAGGTAGAAAGCAAGGGTGGGGTGGAGGAGCATGGCCCAGATGAGTGGTGTATGGTGCAGTGGAAGGGGCATGCTGGGAGGGCTCATGGTTGTCATGAAGGTGTCAGGAAGGGTGTGGACAAAGAGAAGCACAAAAGACCAATTATTTGTCTTTCTCATGATTCCCTGGTTCTTTCACATAATTCTCTAATATAGTACTTGACAAAAAATTGTAATTTTGTACTTAAATGTGTATTTCTCTTACCCATGCATGGTTTTTTGAAGTTAGAAAATAGATCTTATTTAGATTTTTATCCCATATATTAGTGCTACTCAAAATTTGTCCTGCCATTGGAGGCCAGTTTTCACACTGTTGCCATTCTACTGTGAGATTTCACCAGAAAGGAGCTTTCACCAGAAGATAAAACAAGGCATTGCTTTCTTCATCAAGAAAGTCTTGCTATGAAAAATGTCTCATTTCAAATAAAATTGCACTTAGTGACATAGCAGATTTACATTCTACTACAAGCTTCTTATCTTAGCGTGGGCCTCTAACTAGCAGTTTCTGGACTGGAACTCAAGTAGCACTGCCCTATCATTACAAGTCTAGTTCCTGTCGTATAATTGAGTGCTCACTGAAGCAGTAAAAACAGATAATGAAGGGGAAACAGAATCAATGAATCTTGAACAACATTATTCATTCAATAGTATTTGTGGAGCATCAATGATGTGCCAGGTACTATGGTAAGTACTGAGAATATAACAGTGCTGGACAAACTCCCTGCTCTTAGGGAATTTATGTTCTATTACGTGAATATATCAACCAACAAACAATCCAGCACAAACAGAGAAATAAATAATTTCAGATTCTGAGAAATACCACCAATTAAATGAAACAGGTAATGTGACAATGTTTGAGGGGTGGGAAGCTAACCAGATCCATGAAGCAGCAGATTTGTATTTCTTGGGAGCTTGTTAGAAATGCAGAATTTCAGGACCCTCCCCAGAAACACTGAGTTAAAGTCTATCTTGTAACATGACTCCCAATGATCAGTATTCATGGTAATGGTATAGATTGAGAGCTCAGGTTACCCTGCCAAATATGGTTGCCAGCAAAGACCTCTCTAGGAATATTTTAACTGAGACTTAAATGATGATCAGGACCCAGTCAGGAAAATGTTCTGCGGTCAAAAAGAACAGGGGAAGACCAGTGTGACCGACCCACAGAGTGAGTCAGGGGCAGAATAGTAGGAGGTGACATTGGGCTGGTCATACTATAGGCCATGGGGAGGAGGTTATATTTCTTCTCATTGAAATGTGAAGCTATAGAAGAAAGTTGTTTTTTTTTAAGAGTTATTTGATCTGACAATAGGGATAACTTATTTATCTCAAGTTTGCTCTTCACCACACTCCAATTATGCTGGAGACTTTCACCTGGCTTCCTGCCAGCACTGCCCATGAACTTCACAGAATGTGGTCTGCTAAGGCCTGAGTACATGAAGGTAAGTTCCTGAGACAGTCAAGGGTCCCCCTTACAGCTCAGTGTTCCATGGAGTCTTCCAGGACTCACCATGTCTGTACTCAGAGGGACCATGCTTACGTTAAAGGCCAGGGTTCCCTCTTGCTCTTGGAAATAAATGCCACTTTTCTTTAAAGGGATTATTGCTAATAAAGTTATAGATTGCCAGAGGTTATCATTCTGTTTAGTATTCTCACAACCATTGCAATATATTCAGAGGATATATTACTACCAATTAATAAGTCCCAGGCAGTTTTTTTTTTTAATGAGAGTCCAGAGTCTCTTAACATTGAATTAATTAAGTCACTGATTGTGGATGAGTGTCTATGTTGTGAATCACCCCCAACTTCTTATATGAACCCTAGTTTCATGTCTCCAGATATACTCAAGGCTTCTCTCTTTGAGAAAGTTTCTCTAATTTATAGCTGAACTTATTTAAGACTGGACTCTCCTTGATACCTGACAAGGGGCTCTGAGTGGGCACTGACAGGCCTACAATGGGGCCAGTGCAGCAAACTGAAGGCCATTCTCTGGCAAATACTAACAGGGAAGTGCTCAGCCTTTTCCTGTGTTGTGAAATCCAGCATGTATGAAGTTTGAGAGGAGATAGGGTACTGCGTCCCTCTCTGGCAGTGCTTCCCAGTTAGGGCTGATTTTGCTGACCCCATCCTAAGGGTATATGACAATATCTGGAGACAATTTTGGTTGTCACACTGGGGATAGTGAGTGCTACTGTCATCAAGTGAATAGACAGTGCAAAGGATAGCTCTAATAATAAAGAATTGCCTGACTCCAAATTTCAATAATGCTGAGGTATAAAAACCCTATTCCGGGAAAAGAAAAGGCCAGAAATGTCCTCTCCTTGATGGCTGGCAGCCAGAACATGAGTTCCTACCTTCTCAGTTCAGCATATATATATAGAGGGGTACACTCTTCCACCCTCCCCCCCAAAAAATCCCAGAATTATCTTTTGGAGGGTGAGCCCCTAGTAGGACAGGATTCCTCCACTAGGTAAGTGTTCTGGGAACCCATCAGCATCAGTGTACCAGCTAGAGTTGTTGTGAGAGGCTGTGTCCAACTTCAGCGAAATTTTTTTAGAGATTCTTTCAATACATTTGCTCATTTCATAATGAGTGACTTATGAGTGCACCTGCCCACACTGTGCTGAATGTTCAGCAATTTTTGACCAAAAACAGCATGACCCTGGTGCCCCACCCTCCTTATTCACCTGATCTTACCCAGATTAACTTTTTGTTTCCCCAGATGAAAAAAGTCTTCAAAGGGAAACGTTTTGCCAATGTGGAAGAGGTGAAACAAAAAAATGTCAAAAGCACTAAAAGGCATCAAAATTGATGAGTTAAAAACAGTTTTGAGAGCCGGGCTCGGTGGCTCAGCCTGTGATCCCGCGCCTTTGGGAGGCTGAGGTGAGTGGATTGCCTGAGCCCGCGGGTTCGAGACCCGCCTGGGCGGCGAGACCTCATCTCTACAATAAATCAAAAAATCAGCTGGGCGTGGTAGCGCATGCCTGTAATTCTGGCTACTTGGAAGGCTGAGGCGGAAGGATCGCCGGAGCCCAGCAGGTCGAGGCTGCGGTGGCCGGGAGTGGCCACTGCACTCCAGTCTGGGTGACAGAGTGAGACTTCAACTCAAAAAAAAAAAAAAAACCAAAAAAACAAAAACTGTTTTGAGCAGTGGAAAAGTGTCTCAATAGGTGTATTGCATCAAACAGAGTACTTTGAAGGTGACTGTAGTTTAAACATGTAAACATGTATACAATTTTTTATAAATAAATTCTGGAGTTTTGGGTCCCTCCTCATCTGTGTGTGTGTGTGTGGGTGTGTGTGTGTGTGTGTGTGTGCACTAAATAGCTATGTTGGGATGATTTAATCCCTTCTTTCTACCCAAAACAACACACACAATCATTCTACGCTGAAATGGGAGGAAAAAACTCACTATTATGCAGTAATAAAAACTATTTTTAGCATGTTAAACGAGCACTTAATATTATATGTCTACAAATTTCTCTTCAAATAGGTCCACTTTGCAACTTGGAGCAAATTAGTTGACTATTGTTATTCAGGGTTTGAAGTTTTGTCATAGATTTTTTAAATTGAGAAAGATTTTTTTTTCCAGGAAAATCCAAATGTCAGTGGCATTAAATAACAGTGGGTTTTAGCCAGTACCATAATGGGCAGGCAACTATCATTATTATTATTATTTTGCTGATCCAGCTGTTGCCACAATTGGGCCTTTTTGAGTCACCAGATTTAATATGGTGGGCTGAAAAAGATAGGAGTAGCACTGGTAAGAATGGGTGAAATGAACTTACTCTGGAGAGAAGCTCTGGAGAGCCATGTGAGTCACCACCCACCCAGGCAGGAGACATTAGTATAGTCTTGCCTGGAGGAGTAGGGGATTTCATCTTTTCTTCCCTGTGAGAATAATTAGTAGTGGATATGATTTGCTTATGTTTACCGATGTTAGAGAGAAATGATGGAACCATGGGGTTATGTTAATAGAATTTCCAGTGGATATTGGATTTGCCTTTCATTTTTAGAAACATAAACTGCAATCAAAGACCTTCCAACATACTTTTTCTTTTGAAGGGATGAAGCGTGGTAGACTATGGTTATCTGAAATTGTCATTGACATTTTACTTCAGAAAGAGAGAGAGAGAGAGTATGACTGAGAGAGAGAGAGAGAGACAGAGACAGAGACAGACAAACATAAGAAACAGAAGAAAAACCCAAACCTTGCTGCATTCTGATTATATCTTTTAAATATTTGTACAAATAAGTCTACATTTAGAGTCTGTGTATATGTATAGAGAGAAAGTTGAGGTAAAGTACATAAGAAGAGAGGAGTAAACAAAATGGCTGCTGATTTCGAGAAATATATAAGTTTAGGGGCAAGATGAGTTGAGTGTTAGATACATCACAGTTGAGATGACGGTGGTTATCTAGACAGGGAAATCCAAGAAGCAGTTCAGAACACAGAATTAGAACTCAGGAAAGATCTAGTTGCAGATAAGGAAATGTAAGTCATCAGGTATGGTTGGATGTTAAAGCCACAAAAATAGATGGTAACATCCTTCAAGGCTTTTGGTTTTCTTTGTTCTCATTCTATATTTACTAAAGAACTTTCTAACTTCAGTTTGGCTTCCCTATTAGGAAGAAAATACTTGACTAGCCAACCTAAATATATTCCTTTCTCCTTGGCAGTTTTATTTCTTACTGTAAGCACTGTGAATTAATAAATTGGAAAGAAGATAAGTGAAAATGGAAGGAAAGTCAAGAAGGCGAGGCATGAGTGACTTAGAGGAAGGAGGGAAAGGCTCTCTGGAGTGGTTTGGACTCACTCTAAAGTCAGATTGAGGAATTAAAGCCACAAAAGAAAAGTTGACAAACCATTCTCTACCACCACCACATGAAATCCAGTTTTCCAAGAAATGTGCTTTGGGGGTTATTGAAATTCATATTTTAATTCTTGAATCCTGGTAGGTACAGATGTTTGTGATATTATTCTAGTGCATGGCTTCCCTATGCACTAAAGCCTAAAGATAAACAGGGTCTACATGCAGAGTTATTAGTAGAAATATTTAAAGGATATAATCAGCATGTAGCAAAGATTTGGGCTTTTCTTCTCTCTCTCTCTCTCTTTCTCACACACACACACACACACACACACACACACACACACACAACAATAGCAATATAAGGTTTTGCATCCAAAGATGTATTTTCCAAATGATAAACCATGAACTAAATAGTTAACATAAAAGTTAAACTATCATACCCTTGCCCTTCTGCTCTGGGGGCTGTCTGCCAGTTTGCTCAGGGTTCCTGTCCAGTTGCACCTCCCCGGGGGTTACAACAGAGGCAGTTGTAAGCCTAAAGCAGGGGTTATGTTAAGGGGGTCTTTTGTCCCCAGATCTCTGTCTCACCACCTGTAACAGGGTTCTCCAGAGAAATGGAACCCATAGGGGGTATGTGTTTTTAAAGGAATTTCAAGTAATTGGCTCACACAATCGTGGAGGCTGGCAACTGTGAAATCTGCAGGGCAGGCTGGCAGGCAATTTCCTGAGCTCCTGCCATGGACTGGATAGAATGCCAGTCACTGAGACTGTGGGATTAGGGATATGTTCCCTGCTGCCTCACCAATACTATAATCAGCAAGATAGACACACCTTCACATAATTCCATGTATTGTGGTTAATTTATAAAGTCACTGTGAAGTATAAAAAAATGTAGTTAGTCATAGCCCTTAGTCTGAAGGAGATGACCTCTGGATTGACTTTTTTTTTTTTTTTTTTTTTACCATTTTAACCATTTGCAAGTGACCTATTCAGCAGCATTAAATACATTCACAGCAATGTGCATCCATCACCATGAATTGATTTTTAAAGGTTAAGTAGGGATTATTCCAGTGTAACAAATACTGCTAGATGCTATGGAACAACTATTCTCTCCCTGCCCCCATTTTTTTAAACACAAATAATAGTATACTTTATTAGGAATTTAACCTCTGTTGTTCTTCACCAAAAATATCTTGGAGATTTTCCATATCAGTGTTTCTTTTATTTTTATTTAACAGATTCAAGAATTAAAACATACATCTTCATATAAGTACATACTGTGTTCCTCTTTGTTTTAATTTAACAGATGTACACTATTCCTTTTTATCGATTAATATAATTTATGTAAGTGGTCCCTTACTGTTGAACAAAATTTAGATTGTTTCCAATACTTTCCTACTACAAATAATGCTACATCTGCTTACATCATTTCTCACACTGTGCGAGTATATCTGTGTAAAACCTAGAACTGGAATGACTGAGTCAAAGGAACTTACTTTTAAGACTTTAATAAACATTTCCAAATGACCCTTGATAGGTATTGTACCAATTGACACTTTCTTCAGGAATGTATGAGAGGTGCCTGTTTTTCCATACCTTCATCAACATAGTGTATTGCTCTTTTTGTTATTGACTTATGGACAGTGTTTATAAGGAAATTAAACTTTTTTCTAAAGTATGAGGTCAAAATATTTTCTTTTCTAAATAATTATTTTATTTTATTTTTAAAATGTGGGATACTAATGAGATTAGGTACCTATGGGGTGATCATACAGGTAAAGTGTGGGTATTTTTATTGATGTTATGTGTGTCCCCCCCCAGCAGTGTCCCACTACTGCCAATCCCCTTCTTATAGTATTATGATAAATGTTCAGGGTCCACTTATGCGTGAGTACATGTGGTACTCAGATCTTTGTTTCTGAGATAAATCACTGAGTCTTATAGATTTTAATTCCATCCAGATTGCTACAAAGTTCATAATTTTTTTTTCTTTTCTTTTTCTTTTTTATCTTTTTTTGAGTTGGAGTCTCACTCCATTGCCCAGGCTGGAGTGCAGTGGCACACTCACAGCCACCCCAGCATCGACCTGCTAGGCTCCGGCGATCCTTCCACCTCAGCCTTCCAAGGAGCTGGAACTACAGGCACCCGCTACCACGCCCAGCTAATTTTTGATTTATTGTAGAGAAGAGGTCTCGCCAAGTTGCCCGGGCTGGTCTCAAATCTTGTTTTCTTTATGACTGCATAATATTCCATAGTGTAAATGTGCCACATTTTCTTTGTTCAGTCCACTTTTGGTGGGCAGCACGGTTGGTTCCATGTTTTTGCTATTGTGAATAATGCTGCAATAAATATGCATGTGCAGGTGTAAAATATTTTTTAATGTTTTCTTTTGTTTTTGCTTGTGCCGAGTTTTGCTTGGAGTAATTTTTATGCATTTAAATTATATAATCTTTAATGACTTGTGGGTGTCATGTAATAGTTAGAAATACTTTCTTTAAAATCTAAATTAATTCCTCCAAGTTCTTTCAATTTAAAAAAATCACTCTTTACCTTAAACCATTTATATATTTTAAATTTATCCTGTTATAAAAATAAGGTGCAGCTCTGCTATGGTTTGGATATGGTTTCTCTGTCACCACCAATTTCAAGTTGAAATTTGTTCCTCAGTGTGGTTGTGTTGGGAGGTGGGGCCTAGTGGGAGACGTCAGGGTTGTGGGGGTGGATTCTTCATGAATGACTTGGTGCCTTCTCTGGGTAATGAGTTCTTGCTCTCCCAAGACTTGCTTGGCTCTCTTTGGAATGGATTAGCTCACAGGAGAGCAGAGCTGTTATGAAGTAAGGTTCTTCCCTGTTTGCTCTTGCTTCACATGTGCCCTTTTCATCTTCTGCCATGACCTTCTCTGCCATTTTTTGACTCACAGAAAAGCCCTTACCAGAAGCCAATAACATGGTGGCACCATGCTTCTCGTACAGCCTGCAGAACCATGAGCCACATAAACCTCTTTTCATTATGAATTACCCAGCCTCAGGTATTCTGTTGTAGCAACACAAGCTAGACTAAGGTAAGTGCCAATGACTACATTAATTTTATGCTCTGCCATGCTTTGAATTATCCTGTCTTTAGTCTTTTATTTTTATTTTAGTGTAGAGTTGTGAGGTACATGTGAGGATTTACTATGTAAGTAAATTGCATGCAGATGAGGTTTGGACTTCTAGCGGGCTTCTATCCCCCGATAGTAAACCTGGTACCTAGTGTGCTGTCATGTGCCATCCCTCCTCCCTCCCTCTCTCCTCTAGCAGTATCCAGCATCTGCTGTTTTTTGTGCTCATATGACCAATGATTAGGACCCGCTTATGAGTGAGAACTTGCAGTGTTTTGTTTCTGTGATAGTTCACTTAATATGATGGTCTCCAGTTGCATCCATGTTGCTGCAAAGGACATGATTTTGTTATTCTTTATGGCTGTGTAATATTCTACCGTGTATATGTACCACATTTTCTTTAGTCTACTTTTAGTGAGCATCTGGGCTGGTTCCATGTTTTTGCTATTGTGAATAGTGCTACAGTGAACAAACATGTGCAGGTATCTTTTTGGTGAGCAATTTATGTTCCTCTGGGGTATGTATTTCCCAAAGTGGGATTGCTGGATCATATGGAAGCTCAACTTTTAATTCTTTGAGAAATTGTCACACTGCTTTCTACCGAGTTTGAACTAGCTTATATTCCCTCCAACAGTGTAGAAGCACTCCCTTTTCTCCACAACTGTACCAACACCGGTTGTTTTTTGACTTTTTAATGATAGCCATCTTTACTGGTGTTAGGTGGTATCTCATTGTAGTTTTGATTCGCATTTCTTTGATGATTGGTGAGGGTGAGCATTTTTTCATGTTTGTTGGCTACTTGAATGCCTTCTTTTGGGAAGTATCTGTTTGTGTCCTTTGCCCACTTTTTAATGGGGTTATTTGGGTTTTTTCCTGTCAATTTGTTTGAGTTCCTTGTAGATCCTGGATGTCTTGTCTTTAGTTTTAATTTTTATGTGTTTATCTTAGATTTTCCAGGGGTTATTTCATATAATCTCAACTAATAATAATTTTACTTTCTCCTTTTTTACTTTAATGGGCTGGAACCTTCCAGCAAAATGTTAAATAAAAGTGGCAATGGACATTTCTAATGTTTGTGGAAATATGTGTAGTATTTATCCATTAAGCATTTTGCTAACTTTTAGATTGGCATACAGTTTTTTGTCATGTTTAGGAAGTATTCATATATCTCCATTTTATTTTTAAAAAGTCAACAAACAATTCAGTGAATGGGTTTTCATAGAAAATGATAAAGGGACTGAATTTTCCATCTAGATCAGTGTGAACTGAGCCAGTACAGTCAGAAGAGGAGTCCAGAGACTCTAAGTGACCATGGGAACATAAGTCCCTGGGGAGTACCATATAACTTGGGGAAACCTGATATTCCATGAACTGGGAGATTCAAGTGAATCAGAATTTGAGCTCCAGGAGGAAGGGTGGCCGAGCCTAGCTGATGAATGCTTACGCTTTGCTGAAGGGCAGTTTTTTTTTTTAAGTTTTAAAACAAAGTTTATTAGAGTAAGAAGAAAGGAAGGAAAGAGAGACATGCCAGAGCTGGCATGGAAAGGTAAATTTTTAAAACAAATATTATACGAAATGTGGTGTGTTTATAATGAAACATTCTGTGGTCTTAGATTTATATGTGTGTGTTTGTGTGCACTAATACTGAGGCCCCCAAACCACTGGGATTTAAAATTATGAAATGAAAGAGATTAGGTGAAGTTTGCCCTTCAAAGACAAGGGGAGAGGGATAGCCAGGGCAGGAGAATGTTCTGGCTGGAAAGGAGACAAGATCTGAGTAAAGGAAGCAGAAGGACACAGACTTTTACTCAGGATTTAGCATTGGCAGGACTGCTTGGTGTGTAGGAGTCTGGAGCTGAGTTAGTATTATTTAAAGGACTACAACCCTGGGCTTTAATTTAAAAGGGGTGTGGGGGTAGAGCATGGCAGGTGGTGAACCAAAGGAATTTACTATGGTCTGAAAAATAAGCTTAAGTACTACTTAATTGTGGGCGGGGAGGCAAGAACCTTTCCTTTTTTTGAGTTGAAGATAAGCCTTTTCAGTCTGGACTTGCCTTCCTAAATTCCACTTCTTCTTTGTCTAGAAAACAAGGTGAAGTACTTTATGCCAGCCACCAAAAATCATTGACTGTATTTAACATGGATTTGTGAACTTATTATACTCTAAAGCAGACAATTCCAACCTTCTGCCCATGGGCCACATGAGGCCCAGGAAAGCTAGTAATGTGGTCCCACAGAATATTTTAGCATCATGTGGTTTTTAGCATTTATTTTCTTTGTGACACCATGTGTATATGTAAATACACTAACTGTATTATATAATTTATGTGTGGTCCAAGACAATTCCTCTTTACTCGATGTGGCCCAGGGAAGCCAAAAGGTTGGACACCCCTGCTCTAAAGTGTTCCTTGGATATTTCATATGTACACATGCTTTCCCTCAACACAATTTCTGTTTTGCATTTTTGGAATCTCAAATAGTCCATATTTTATTTTTCAGAGAAGATATTAGATAGCTGTGGCTGGCCAAGTTCTCATCTCTATTCTATGCAAACAAAGCTAACTGTTTCTCTAGGTTATCTTGATGCCAGTCACTGAGAGTTTTTTTTCTGGATCTGGTGGTAGTTATTCCCACCTTCTCTGAGGAAGGAGCCTCAGAATAAGGATCAGATTGAAAAATCTGAAAAGTCTCTTTTAAGAACCATAAAAGCAGATGCTACATCTTATCCACCTATGACCCTGTGATCCAGAAACTATTAATTAGACATTACCAACATACTTCCACACAAAGACTACATAATAGTCGATGTGAGAATTTAAAAATAAAATGTAAACAACTTTGGGGGAAGGAGCACGATAACCTGAATTTTAGGGGTAAGAAAATCCCTTTAAAAAATACCTATTAAATTGCCACTGGGGGGCGATGGAAGTTCAGGAACTGCTCTGCTAATCCCTGAGGCAACTAAGCACTTTAGCTGGTTTATTTATTCAAAGCTGGAATTTGGATGTGTGAACCATCAAGCTCAGGGAAATTCCTGGATGAGGAACGCAGTCCTGGGAAAAACTTACCAAAGGTGGAATTAGCACTTTGGAGGACTGCCTTCAGCACAAAGAACTTTCCTTCCTTGTGTTTCTTAAGAATTTCCTTCAGTACTCTTCAGTCTGAAACAGAGGAAGCCAAGTTAAACTGTGAAGAAAGGAGACAACAAAGAAGGGTACTTATTTATTACTACCTGCAAACACATATAAGTGCACAGTTTAAACAGTGGTAAGGCATCACCCAGGCATTTGGATCAGAATTTTGACTGGTGTGGGTGGGCCTCAGTTGATACCTTTCCTGGGGAGAGGAGGGAGGAAGGTTGTAGAGTTTATCTTAGGAAAGTCTGAGTCATAGTTAAAGTGACAGTTAAAGAATCTGGTGGGGGCGGGGATGAGACAAGTTTAGAAAGGTATCTTATGGAAAACAAAGGAGAAAAAAAATGTATCTTCATTGCAGGAGTAATTTTGCAGCCACTTGGTGGTGTGCTGTGAATTTGATCTCTTTTTCCTCATGCCCTCGGTGGTGCACAGAACCGCTTTGTAGACTCAGGGTCTAATCCTGGTACCAGACTTTGACCAGCCCAGTCCGTTAAGCATTATCAATGTTGTTGGTTCAATCCTTAATTCTACTTTATCTTCTTTTCTTTCCCAAGATTGCTGCCAATAAATTGTAATCAGCACAAGAATTTGTACTACTTCCACTCTAAGAAGAGACAAAGGACAGGGAGATGTGGTACTTAAAAAATCAAGTCCAGAATGCACTTTTGTGCATAGAAGAAGGCATAAACCTATCCAAGAAATTATGTGGCATCCCTTGATGGGTAGAGTCCATTTCTAAAGTCCTCCAACCTGGCATGGGGATGGCCTGGGGACTGTACGATTGCAGATAGGATGGGGACCCGTGGATCCCAATGCCCAGTGCTCTGCTCTGTGCCCTCTGAAAGTTGCTGACATTTGTTTCTGAGCAACACTCAGAAAACCTGGAAGTATGTTATATTATTGAGGACATTTTGGATTTTGAGTGAGAAGTCCAGCTTGAGTTAGTTTAAGCAGAAAAATAAAATTTTGGTTTATATCCGTAGGGAAGTCCAGGAAGAGGTGGATCCAGGTACTCTGCCTCCATCTTTTGCCTGGTGTCACTCTGTATGAAGGTCTCTCTCCCAACTTTTTAACATTCCAGAGAATTGTCTCTGATTGGGTCATATTATTTCCCCTGGATCAATTACTGTGTCTGGGTAGGCGGGGCAATATGATTGGCTGGGCTTGGAGTATTGTGAGTGACAGCCCACCTAGGGCCACCTGAAATGGGGGAGAGGATGTTCCTCAGAAGAAATGATGCTGAACAGACTAAAGCAGTATGGTTTTACAGGCACATAATTTGTCTGTGTGGACAGGAAGACCAACAAGCTGAGTAATAGAAGTGCTCCATTGGCCAATAGTCAAATTAATCCCAATTGCACTTTTCTTCCTTGGTTTCTAACATAGGCTTAATGAAAAGATTCTGGATTCTTGTGTAAATAATTTGGAAAATGCCTCTACTAATTCAGAGAGGATCTTGGAACTATTTTCTAATGAAAGATGCCCATAAAAAGAAACCTGAGTTGTAATCACATGCTTCTTTTATTCCTACAATAAGGAAAGCACCATGAGTTCAGTATTGAATGCTGAAAAGAAAAGGACACATACTGTCTAATAATGAAAAGGACCAACAATTGCATTTGGGACTAAAAGTCCCCAAATTACCCCTGGATACTCCTTAAGGTCTACATAATTACTTGCAAGTCTCCTTAATGTGAATGATCTACTTTCTTTGTAAATCCTAGTCATATAAAACACATGGTCCAGTGTAAAACATGAACTGAGACAAAGCAAAATTTCAAGAAACCAAGGGCCTAAAATAGCTATAGTCAACTGTTGATATGGTGTGGAGATAGAAGGACATTTGGACCTGAGTGGCAGTAGTCCTTGACCTTCAAGATTGAGAGGATCGTGGGAAGTCATTGTGCAGATTGTACAACTTATTCAGGACACGGGCCTAGGAGAAAAGCCTTAGGCCTGGAGGTGAGGTGGTCTGGAAAGGGTAGACTTTGGAGTTATTGAGCTTCTTCTCTGAGCTCTCTCCCTGTCAGCTATGTGATGTAGATGTCACATCACCTCTCAGTCTCCACTGCCTCATCAGTGAAGTGAAAAAATGACAACTTTATGACATTATTCCATGGATAAAATGAACACATATATTGATCTAACTTAAGTTAGCACATTTAGTCTATGAAGGACCAGAGAGTAAATATTTTGGGCTTTGGGGCCATAATCTCCATGGCAACTACTCAATGGTACAAAAGCAACCACTGACAATATCAATATGAATAAATGTAGTCATGCTCCAATGACAGTTTATGTACAAACTGAAGGTGGCCCTAGAATTTGGCCCAAAGGCCATAGTTTGCTGACCCCTGGTCTAATGGTTAGTTGAAGGACTCACCCTTGATGAGACTGTATTTGAAGATAGAGCCTTTAAGGAAGTAATTAAGATTAAATGAGGTCATTAAGAGTGGAGCTCTAATCCTATAGGACTGGTGAGAGGACTAGTGTCCTTATAAGAGAAAGAGACACCAGAGTTTGTTGTGCTCTCTTGCTTGCTTGCTCTCATGCTCTCTTTAGTGCATTCTCTCTCTCTCTCTCTCTCTCTCTCTCTCTCTCTCTCTCTCTCTCTCACACACACACACACACACACACACACACACACACAGGCCATGTGAGAACACAGTGAGCTGAGCTGAGGAGAGAAGCCTCACCAGAAACCAACTCTGCTCACATCTTGATCTTGGACTTCCAGCCTCCACAACTATGAGAAAAAACATTTTTGTTTTGTAGACCACCAGGTGTGTGGGATTTTGTTATGGCAAAGCCCCAGCAGATTAATACAATCCCTCATGAATTAGCTGTGTGAATGATAATGCCACCTTAAATTCCTTCCTTCTTTTTTAAAATAAATCTTTTTATATAAAAATTTCATATATCTTTCATATAACATTTTATATTTTATATCTCTTTTTATAATATAGGTAAAAATATCTGTCCAGCTTATCTAAAAAAATCGTTGTGAGGCTTAAATTATTATTATTTGAGTTGGAGTCTCACTCTGTCGTCCAGACTGGAGTGCAGTGGCATGCTCCTGGCCACTGTAGCCTTGACCTGCTGGGCTCTGGCGATCCTTCCACCTTAGCCTTCCAAGTAGCTGGAACTACAGGCGCGTGCTACCACGCCCGGCTAATTGTGAGGCTTAAATTAAATGACACAAGTTATGCTATTTATTACTAAGTAATTACTAAGGCCTTTCTATTTAAGCTATATCACCCATATTTGCACATGTCAATAACCATGTGGGATAGCAAATCTGAACCCAAATATTGATGTCTTTTTTCCCCTAAAGGAGATTACTTGTTCAGTCCTACTCCAGATCAATTTCATTAGAATCTCTTACTTTGCCCCCCAGTCTCAATCTGTTAAATTTCTGACAGTGGAATTGTTCCATCAAAACTACCCATGCTGTCTTTTTCATAGTTCTTGCATATGGTTTTAAGCAATTTGATGATATGTTTAATTAGATTAGAACAATTTTTCCAATCAGTTATTTGCTGAACTTGTTGTATAACTTCATTGGCTGTGTTCTTAAGGCAGTTGGTTCATACAAAAAGCACATCTCTAAAAAGTATTTGAGAGCCTGTTTCTAGGAGTGTTTTTCGAATTGTGCTCAGGAGTGTCACCTGTACTGCTTTTTAGAAATACACTTCCCTGGGTTAGGGTGACCCACCCCACCCCACTCCCTGTTCTGGTTTGCTCAGAACTGAGCAGTTCCCAAGATGTGGGACTTTCTGTGATGAAAGTAAAACTGGGACAGTTGGTCACCCTACCACAGAGCTCTTGTGACTCACTTGGACCAAGCAATCTGCTTTTAAAAAAAACTATCCAGGGCCGGATGTAGTGGCTCAAGCTTGTAATCCCAGCACTTTAGGAGGTCGGGGTGAAAGGATTGCTTGAGCCCAGGGATTCGAGACCAGCCCGGGACCAGCAACTTAGTGAGACCTCATCTCTACAATATATCAAAAAATTAGCCAGGCATAGTAGTGCGTGCCTGTGGTTCCGGCTACTTTGAAGGCTGAAGTGGAAGGATCGCTTGAGCCCAGCAGGTTGACACCAGGGTGACTATGAGCACACCACTGCATTCTAGCCTGGGTGGCAGAGTGAGACTCTGACTAAAACAAAACAAAACAAAGCAAAAACTATCCAGGAGATTATTCTAAACACACTGAAGTATGAGATCTACTACATCAGATATGGAAATTAATTGCTGAAAGACTGGTAAACAGTGTCTGAGATATTGAAATGTATCAATTTTCCTCTGGTTGGGTATGTTTGATTATGCCCAATGTTGAAAGAAAATAATATCACCCAAACTCCAGTCTAGATAACATTGGGGGGATGCTTTTTAAAAACCATTTGTTAAGAAATGGTACTATGTCCCCAACTCCACATTTTTTGAGGAATAATGGGAACTCCCAAAAGACATAAAGTCCTTATGAAGCCATTATTTATCAGTTGGGATTAATGAATCTATATTTACCTAATGCAGTGGTTTTCAATCTTTGGCAGCTCAATGGAATCACCAGGGAGAGTTTACAACTTCCAATGCTCAGTCCTAGTCCAGATCAATTTCATTAGAATCTCTGGGAGTATGACCCAGGCACTAGTAATTTTACATTTTGAGAAATATAAATCAAAACAAAACAAAACACTGTTCAGTAGAAGTAGAATGTGAGCTGTAATTTCCTAGTAGCTGCATTTTAAAATTTTAGTTTTTACATTTATTTATTTATTAATTCATTCTGTGGAAATGAAGTCTTGCTACGTTGCCCAGACTAGTCTCAAACTCCTAGACTTAAGCAGTCCTCCTCCCTCAACCTCCCAAAGCACTGGGATTATAGGTGAGAACCACCACATCTGGCTTAGTAGTCACATTTTTTTAAAGTCAAAGAGAAACAAACATTTTAAGAATATAGTTATATACCTGAAATTTTATCATTTTAACCTATAATCATAAAATTTTCAATGTTATATTTTATGTAAATGTTTTGATGTTAAGTCTTTTATATCTGGTGTGTATTTTACACTTAGAGCACTTCTCAAATTATATGCTACGTTTTCACCAGAAATACTTGATCTGTATTTAGATTCACATATCCAAGTTCTCCCAAAGAAATTTAAAAGTATTCCAATAACTGAATTCAGTATAAGTGTTTACATTATAATTAACTTTAATATTAATTAATTAAAATTTAAAAATGCAGCCTCTCAGTCTCACTAAGTACATTTCAATGACTGAATAGACATGTAGCTTTAGTAATGAACAGCACAGATCCAGGGTAGTGCGTCTCAAACTTTAATTTGAGGAAACAAACGAGGCAGTCTGGTAAAAATCCAGGTTCTGATTTAAGAGGTATGGGGTGGAGCCTGAGATTTTGCATTTATAACAAGCTCACAGGTGATACTGATCCTGTTGGACCAGGGACCACTTTGAATAGCAAGGATCTAGAGTAATCTTGAATGAGGGCTACCTTCACTCAGATTTATCCACTAGTTCAGTGTTATTCTCTTATTTCAAAGTCTCAACAATGAAGGAAATAAAATGAAAGATCAGAGTTGGGATATCAAGGCAGGATTGAGAGAAAGGTATATTAATTTTTGCTTAATTCCTATTTTGGCTATTTTACCTATTATTTACTATGTGAGGTAGGAAAACTGTATTTCTTTTTCTTTATGGGACAGAATACTTATTCTGTATGGGATTATAGATTCTAATAATTATAAGACCCAGCATCGCCCATGAAAATGCTACTGACTCAAAAGCTTGATTCCTTGGGTTAGACTCTAGAGGAGTTCTCACTGGAAAAAAATGTAATCAAGAAGACCGTGAATTAGCATCTTTAAACTACTAAGGTGGGGGGGGCGAAAACTGTCAACCTAGAATTCTATATTCAGAAATTCTATACTTTTCCAAAAAAAAGGTGAAAGACTTTCTCAGACAGCCAAAGGCCGAAAGAATTTATCACCAGCAATCCCACACTGTGAGAAAAGTTAAAGAAAACATTTCATGCAGCAGACTGCAGACATTCTTCCTGCTGTCCTTCCCATTATGCTTTTCACAACATATCTTCCCTTTAATAAAGCTACCTTTCTTAATTTAAAAAAGAAGAAAAAAAGAAAACTTTTAAGGCAGATGGAAACTGATACCAACTGGAATTATAGCCACATAAAGGACACATATACACAATGGAATATTATGCAGCCATAAAGAAGGGCAAACATATGGATTTTGGATGGATTTGGAAGGATTTAGAGTCTATCATACTCAGTGATCTATCACAGAAACAAAGAACAGAGTACCATATGTTCAAACTCATAAGTGGACCTTGAACAATTATCATAATACTATAAGAAAGGGATTGGTAATAGTGAGAAACTGGGTAGGGGGGTGGAATTGGCAGTTGAGGGAAACTGCCAGAGGAGGGAGGGGCACACCTCATCAACAAGGGTACCTGCATAATGAGCATTTATATGCCCAACCCTGAATTGTACCCCACATCTTTAAAATTGAATTAAATTAAATTAAAAAAACCACTGGGAATGTTCACTATATGGGATAAATATATAATTTTTTCTTACTATTTAAATCTCTTAAGAGATATTTGGATGTTTAAACATAGTAACAATGCCATAACATAGGTAAACATAAATATGTGACAACAGTAGTACAATGGTTGGGAGGGGAGAAATGGAAATATATTATTGGATGCTTCTTATACTGTCAAGAAATGGTATAATGTCACTTGAAGTTAGACTTTGATAAGTTAGAGATGTACACGATAAATCCTAATGCAGCCACCAAAGTAACAAATCACAATTAATAAACCACAAAAGGATATAAAATGCAATCACAACAAATAATTAATTGAAAACTTTGCAAAAGAAGGGAAAAAAGAGAGCAAAAAACAGATGGGACAAATAGAAAACAAAGAGCAAGATTATATGCTTTAGCCTAACCATATTAATAATCACATTGAACATAAATGGTCTAAACATTCCAATTAAAAAGCAGAGATTGTCAGATTGGATAGAGAAAGCAAGATTCAACTACATGCTGTCTACAATTAGCTAACTTTATATATAAAGATACAAACAGGTAAAAGTAAATAGATGGACAGAAATATAATACATATCAAAAGAAAAATATAGTGGCTATGTTAATATCAAAGTAGATTACATAGCAAAAAGTTTTACCAAAGAAGAACAATCTCATTTGTGATGGACAGAATACTAAGATGGCCTCTAAGATCCCTTTTCCTGGTGTGCTAAATGCTATGGGTAACACTTTATTGGATCCTGAATGTTATTTTTGTTTGTTTGTTTGTTTGTTTGTTTGAGTTGGAGTCTCACTCGGTTGCCCAGACTGGAGTGCAGTGGCCGCTCCCGGCCACCGCAGCCTCGACCTGCTGGGCTCCGGCGATCCTTCCGCCTCAGCCTTCCGAGTAGCCGGAATTACAGGCATGCGCTACCATGCCCAGCTGATTTTTTGATTTATTGTAGAGATGAAGTCTCGCCTGCCCAGGCGGGTCTCGAACCCGCGGGCTCAGGCAATCCACTCACCTCAGCCTCCCAAAGGCGCGGGACTACAGGCTGAGCCACCGAGCCCGGCAAAATTAATTTTGTACCATTGTTAGAAGTAAAAATAGTTAATGATGGTGAATACTTTTTTTTTTTTTTTTTTTTTGAGTTGGAGTCTCACTCTCACCCAGACTGGAGTGCAGTGGCCGCTTCCGGCCACCGCAGCCTCGACCTGCTGGGCTCCGGCGATCCTTCCGCCTCAGCCTTCCAAGTAGCCGGAATTACAGGCATGAGCTACCACGCCCGGTTGATTTTTTGATTTATTGTAGAGATGAGGTCTCGCCAAGTTGCCCAGGTGGGTCTCAAACCCCGCGGGCTCAGGCAATCCACTCACCTCAGCCTCCCAAAGGCGCGAGATTCCAGGCTGAGCCACCGAGCCCGGCTTCCTGAATGTTTTTTTTAAAAAGCAACTATGGCCAGGCTCGGTGGCTCCGCCTGGAATCCCGCGCCTTTGGGAGGCTGAGGTGAGTGGATTGCCTGAGCCCGCGGGTTCGAGATCCGCCTGGGCAGCGAGACCTCATCTCTACAATAAATCAAAAAATCAGCCGGGCGTGGTAGCTCATGCCTGTAATTCCGGCTACTTGGAAGGCTGAGGTGGAAGGATCGCCGGAGCCCAGCAGGTCGAGGCTGCGGTGGCCGGAAGCAGCTACTGCACTCCAGTCTGGGTGAGAGTGAGACTCCAACTCCAAAAAAAAAAAAAGCAGCTATGAAGAACATGGTTTGGTGAATATGGAGAATAAATGTAGAATGTATTATGTTATTTTAAGTAACATTTAACATTTAAAGAACATCAAATATTTTATGGTGTTGGTGTTGATTTGGTGGTAATGGTGTTGTGGTTGCGTAGGATAATAGGAAAAGGTCCTGTTCATAAGCGATGCATGCTGAAGTATTTAGGGATGAAGTGCTGTGCAGTCAGTTTTACTTTACTCTCAAATAGTTCAGAGAGAGAGAGAGAGAGAGACAGAGAGAGAGGGAGAGGGAGGGAGGGAGGGGAAGAACGTGAGTGCAAGAATGTGTGTGCACACAGACACAAATATGGCAAAACATTAGTAAGTGGTGAATTTAGGTATAAGGTGTTGATTTTGCCATTCTTTCAAATTTTCTGAAATTTGAAAATTATTAAAATAAAATGTCAAGAGAAAAATAGCTTAAGTCTTTTTTATTGAAAGCAAAAAACATTTTGAGGGGAAAGACATAGTTTGCTAATTGACTGAAGGAAGATGTTTAAAACCCTACTTAACTGCTCAAATGTGCAAATAGGACTGTAGCCAACTTGGAGAAGGGCAGAGGAGATAAAAAAGAAAGAAAACAAAACAAGGAGAGTGAACCTTAGTGGGGCAATGCATTTTCTCCATCTTTTTACTTCATGGTGGTTTCCTGTCTACTCAGAAGCACATATCAATCTTCCCTTGAGGTTGACTCTGGCTTTAAGACTTTGCTTAAGAATCATAGTCTTAGAATCTGACAATCAGTACTGAAATTTTCTTGGCTGTTTCTCCTAGCAAACTCCAAAGCTGCCTATTTAAAAAAAAAATATCCTAAGAAAAGTTTTACAGTTTCCTGGGCCTACTCTTATTCAGATTTAGTGTGTCTGGGTTGGGGACCTAGATATCAGTATTTTTTCCAAAGATTCCCCAGGAAAGAACATAGCTGCCTTTTATTTACTCAGAATTTCCAGGGGAGGCACTTGAGAAGCTGTGTTTTTAGAAAGTGTCATTGATGCTACTTATCATTAAGAGAGAGAGCTTGGGGAATACTAGGCCCTAGAAAGTCCTCATGCAAACAAAAATCCTGGTGTTTTACTCTGACAGTCCAAAGATCTTGATTCTAGTTATCCCCAGATCTTCATTGCTTTGAGATGAAGAAAAAGTGTGTGTGTGTGTGTGTGTGTGTGTGTGTGTGTGTGTGTGTGTGTGTGTATACATGTGTATGTACTTGCATGTAGGGCAGGGAGAGAATTTGGAGACTGGCATTTTAGCCTGGATATTTGGGGATTTTTATTGACTAAGCTTATTCAGATGATATTAACATTTGGACTATTTTTTTAAATAAAGAAAAATCTTATAATCCCTTGCCTATTAAAAGTCTATCATTAAGGGATAAGTTTTCTCTATTGGTTTCTTAGGAATAGGGGAATGATTGCGCTGAACCATCTCACGTTATCTTTGCCCTTGACCACCAGCATACATTGAGAACTGGCTGACTAAGAGGGGTTAGACTTTGAAGTTCTGAAATAGGCTTTTCCTCGGTACAAAGCAAAGTGTGTTCATGCAGAATCTAAATCCGTGAACCCCAGTCTGTAATCAACTCAGCTGCCCAGCTTAGATCAAAGAGAGTTAATACATGCCTTTTAGGTATAATTTGAATGAAGATATTCTCTGTAAAGTCTATTGAATTTCACAGGGAGGGAAAGAGATTACATTAATTGGAGGCAAAGTAAAATTTTATAACTGTCAAGAGGACCAGGGACCAGATTTAAAGGTTAAAACATGGTGTTTGGCGGTAGGAGGACTGTGGGTATATGAGAACATGGTAACATGGGCGGATCTGCTGCCCTTCTTGGCACTCCCAACTCTAAGCTGTTTACCTCCCTTGAGCCAAGAAATTGCCAAGGAGTGGGTGCTGGAGCAGGTGAGGCCTTGGGCTCTGATGGAGAGACCTGGGCTGCAGTATTGCACAGAGGGGGTCACGTCACAATGACTGGAGGATGGCAGATGCCATATTCAATGGACGTGACCCCGCTTGTGTGTTCTGGGTGTCTGTGATCCTCATGAGTAGTAGAAAAGGAAAGTTTTAAATACTAATAATGGCCATGTGATCAGTTATGGATTGTAACAAGCATATATTCTTTCTTTTTTGATATGAATATATCTGTACATATTAATACAAAATTGTCCTCTTTTCCTCTGTCTATTATGGAATATAAGGGGTAAGTTAAGCCTATATTTCTTTTTTCTTTTTTTTTTTTTGAGTTGGAGTCTCACTCTGTTGCCCAGACTGGAGTGCAGTGGCCGCTCCCAGCCACCGCAGCCTTGACCTGCTGGGCTCCGGCGATCCTTCTGCCTCAGCCTTCCAAATAGCCGGAATTACAGGCGCGCGCTACCACGTCCAGCTAATTTTTTGATTTATTGTAGAGATGAGGTCTCGCCTGCTCAGGCAGGTCTCAAACCCGCTGGCTCAGGCAATCCACTCACCTCAGCCTCCCAAAGGCGCGGGATTACAGACTGAGCCTATATTTCAATATTTAAATTGCAATATTTAAATTTAGAAATCAATTCTAAACTAGAAGGCAAATAAAGATCAACCATTTAACAAATAGGACTTTGCGGCTCCACTCTGGGGAAAATCATGATTGGGTTTTGGATGTATTAGGAATGGTTGCATCAAGTAGGACAGAAGCATTATGTGGTTTGCTTTATTTGGGAGTATAAAATGGGTATAAGGAGTATGTATGGATGCTGCATCGACAAAGGAAAAACTGTGGTAGATTATCCATTGTCAAGTAGGCATTACTCTATCCTCTTCTAAGGTCTCTTCTACACTGCATAAATAAGGGACTGCATATCTTCTGCACACCTCCCTGTACAGTCCTGACTTAGTTTACCAAAGAGAGTAACATAAGCTATCTATTTCGGGTGAAAGAGAAATGGAAACTATTATGCTCATAGTGGTTGCAGCTATATGGTAGACAGGCAGGAGACTTACAGTGGCTTTTCAGGAAGTGCGTGAGAACAAACAAGCTGTTCTGCTGGTGCAAACTGTGACAATTGGTGAGAGGTTTCGCAGAGATTCTTGCAAATTGGAGTAATATTCTATTGAGCATTTGCTAACTGCCCACATTGTTATACCAGACTGAGCTATTCAGTGTCTGCTTCTCTGATTGTTGGTAACAAGTTTAATGACCCTAATTCCCCAGATATTCCAGTATGTATGCATACTTAATTCTTATATTAACTTCTTTATTCCTGGAATACTTGAAATGACGTTTTAAAAAACTGAATCCAAGCTGAAAAACGGAATCCAATTTGATAAAAAGATGTATACCTAAAAGATGTATTTAAGAAAAATTCTATGAATTCTACAGAAGGCAAATGCCATAAGATCCACATAAGAAATGGAGGGACTGCTAAACGCATTTTAAAATACAAGGAATTTTAAAACTCTGTAATTTTCTATTTAACCTTGAGATCTGCATCTTTCCTTAGGCTCCAGTCTGTTTTGGAGAGCCATCTATATATTATATAATATCCCAGGGGCCAGCAAACTATGGCCTATGAGCCAAATCCAGTTTGTCACTTGCTTTTATAAATAAAATTTACTGGAACACAACTATGCCCATCTGTTTGCATATTGTCTATAGCTGCTTTCACTACAGTGGCAGAATTTAGTGGTTATGACAAAGATCACGTGATATGCAAAGCCAAAAATATTTGCTCACTGGTCCTCTACAGAAAGTGTTTGCTGATACCTGTATTATCCTAATTCCTACCTCCTTCAAAAATTGAGGCTTTCTTTGTCTTTATCAACTTGGCTCACTTGATGGGATTAGACTAAATAAAATTATTAATTTTTTTGGCAAAGAGATTTGGGATGCTGAAAGAACGTTTTAGCTGGCTCAAAGCACTCACCAACACTTCCAACTTGGCACAGCAACATCATTTTTAATTAGCTGAATTCCTCCTTAATAATTTGACAGCCTTCACAGTATTTCTCTTTCTGCATTGCTTAAGATAGATATATACATTGTTGTCACCTTATATGGCTCCCAGAAGGCCAAGCAACTCCAGGACTTTTCTGAAGAGTAGTTCTGCTCTCTAATTGGACTTGTGGGTATCACAAATGCAAAGAGGATTACTCATTTCTATTGTAATCTTTAAATAATAAAAATAAAGTTTTAAATATAAAAGTGGACCATTTTGCATCTTAAAATCAATGTTTTAGAAGTGATTGAAGAACAATTTAATACATTTCCAGAAATACAGAGGAATGATTATTAAAATGCTTTGGAAGCAAAACCCTTTAGTGAATCTAGTTGAATTATTATTTTTATCAATTGGTCATGCTATTTTTTTCTCTTTACTAAGTAACAAATAATTCTCCTCTCTTCTCTCCTCTAAGAAGAAACACGCTGGAAACATATAATGTGGAACACATATCAGCTATGTTATGACACTCAGGATTCTTGAACTTCCAGTTTATCATACTGCTTCTGCTATACTCCAGTGAGACTACTATATAATATATAAGATAATGAATTCCTTAGTGACTATTATACATTCATGTGCACATGCCATTTAAGTTCAGCCCATGTTCATTTAATTCATTTTTTAAAATGTGTGCATTATATATTTCTTTTTTTTATTTTTTGAGTTGGAGTCTCACTCTGTCACCCAGGCTGGAGGGCAGTGGCATGCTCATGGCCACTGCAGCCTCGACCTGCTGGGCTCAGGTGATTCTTCCGCCTCAGCTTTCCAAGTAGCTGGAACTACAGGCATATGCTACCATGCCCGGCTAATTTTTTGATTTATTGTAGAGATGAGACCTTGCCAAATTGCCCAGGCTGGTCTTGAACCCCTGGACTCAGGCAATCCTTGCTCCTCGGTCTCCCAAAGTGCTGGGATTATAGACTTGAACCTCCACACCTGGTCCACACTATATATTTCTAATCTATCTATCCAGTTCCTACTGTGTACCAGACCCTGCTTTAGTTCCTGAACTCATGAGGACAGGGTGAAAATACAGCAATGAGAGAAAGGAAAGTTCTAGAACCCTGCCTTTTACTCAGCTATGGAGAAGCAGCTCAATTACACAAACCCTGTATTCGTGACTTTCAAACTAACTGCTTGAGTGTGGCTCAGTCCGGTGCCTTCCTCCACGCTTAACCCTGGCTCATGTCCTCTTGCTGCACAGAATAACTGAAAAAAACACATAGGAGAATCATTTGAAATGGATTTTTTGTGTGTGAAGAGTCAACTCTAAAGTTTGTATTGGACCAGAGTTAATATGGAACAGCAGGAAGCCGCTTGCACTTCTCCTTCCAACTCTATAGTCTGATATTTATTCTTCTTGACAGGAAGATAGACTGCCAACTTTGTTTTTAATTATTTGAATAAAATCACATACATCATTCTCCCTTTTCTCGTGCTTTCCTCTGAAATCCCATCTTCTGTGTAACTGATGCTGATGAAATTGCCGGTTTTGGCATTAGTACTTCTGTCAGCCAAGTGAGATGGACTGAGTTAATCTCCACACCCTGAAATGAAGCCAGGAACACTGAGCCCTGCTTCTCCCTGTCTCCCCTAGCTTTCTACCTCCCCTCAACATTTTACCTGCCACCCTCCAGACATACCGCATGTCTGCGTCGCATCTAACCTGGCACCTGAATAAACATTTTCAAGTATTTCCTAATTCCCTACCTTCCCGCATCCCCCTTCCTTTCTTTTCTTTCTTTCTTTCTTCTTTTTTTAAAAGCAAAATAGTTGAATCCTCTTTTTTGTGTTCTAGTGTAAACATGGAACAAATGTGTAACTCATCATAATGGACATCTGCTACATGAATAGTGGCGAGCTTATATCTCCCAGATTAATCACTGTTTCTATTCATTTGGAATTAGCAACCTGTGACTTCAAGTAACTCCCTGATGAGATGGAACACACATTCTTTTCACAGATGTATAGAAATAAGAATAAATCTACAATTTGGCAAATGCACCAGATGCAGAACACAGTGCATACTTATAATAAGAAAATATAATAACTGTCTTGGACTAATATGTGGTAACTCTGACAAAGAGGAATTTATATAGTCAAAACTTCTTGAAAATAGCCTCACCTGCATGTGTTTTCTAAACTATGGACCCAGGGGCCTGTAGTTTCCTGACAAAGTTTTCTCATGTTATTTGCTCTCCTTGGAGACCTGAAATTCCTCATCACTTAGAAGCAACATAGAAATTTGGAGGCTATGAAGCATAACAGAATTATCGTCTGTAGGAGCCAGGGTCTTCCTGGCTACTCTTCCTTGTCGAGGTATGTTTTCAGAAAGAGTGTATTTCTGTGTGCTAGGACTGTGTATTCAAGACATCTATCATATACAGACCGTTGAGTGAGTCAGCGTAAGCTAATGATTCACAGTTGTGTCCCATTGCACATTTAGAGAGAATATTGTACTCAAACCAGACTAAAGTGTCCAGCATAAAGCATTTGCTGAATTTATGCTATGAAATAATACCAGCATTTATAACAAAGTCTTTTGTTCATTCAGCAATCTTCTATTGGGCATCTACCATTCTGATCCTGGCACTGTTCTGATTTAGGATGTAAAGATATGCACAGTGTCATTAAAAATGAGTATTCTGATGAAGGCAACAGATTTGTCAATGCATGAGATCAATACTGTGTAATAGAGCCTTTAATAAGCACCTTCACGGAGAAATGGTCACTCTCTCTTCAGTGAGCTGGCAGTGGTGAGAGACAATCCCAAATGGACTTGAGAGAAAAAGGGGCATCTTAGCGGACTTTTGAAAGGAGGTGATTTATTGGGGCCTTGGGGGAGAGTATTGGCTGTATGGAGGGGTCAGAATGGGAATGGAGATGTTACTGTCTTCCTTACATTACATCCTGTTTCTATTCTGGTTCTAAGAGAAATCTTAGCATGTATAAAATGTAAGTAGGGAAATTATATAGAAAGTTCCAGGTTGGAGAAAAAGAGGTAACAGTTTAGACCACTTGAAATTATTATAATCTGGTGGTGAGAGAAACACCAAATAGTTCACCTCTGGTTTCCTACACTTAACTATGCTGAAGATAGACAAATCAATAAGAAAACTGTAGATTAAAATGGTAATTCCAAAGGTTCAATCTAATAAGTATAACATGCATGTACATGGTACAAAATCCCAAAAGACAAAAGGGAGTGAAAAATATGCCTCAATTTCATCCCTCTCCCCCAGCCACCCATTTCCTTCCTCACAGAAGACTACTGCTTCTTCCAAAAAAAATTCTTGCCATATGCAAGAGTTTTCATAATGTAACATGTTAAAATGGGGCTCTTCCAGGGTGTGTTTTGGCTGACGAATGAAGACAATGGACATAACTCTCCAAGAGACCATCAGGACAGTAATTCTAAGTAGACCAGGAAAACCTGAATATAAGACCACTGACCTGAAAGGTAAAAGGGTCAAGAGAACAGAGGAAAGAGAAGTTTGGGAGGGGAATTTCCTTGGAAGAAGTGGCACTGAGAGTCTTACTTCTTACCCCCAAGAATGATGGCAGGAAGAATCCACTCCTAACCCCTATCCTGGTGAGGGGAGTGTCTATGAGACCCACACTGAGATGTGAGGTCTGTCCCTTACAGCTGGGGAGCCCAGAGGGCTGGTGTCTGACTCATCTGAGGAAAACTGAGTGGCCTATGGTAGAAAGGAGGGGATCCATCTGGAAGGAAACTTCCCTCCCTCCAAAGTTGCATGTATTCCAGAGACCAGCTGTGGAACTTGTGATGGGAATAGTGGCCAAGAGTTGTTTTTAACAGGAATACTATAGCAGGGTATTGCAAGTTGGTTTCTCCAGTAAGCATACCTCGAGAAGGAGTTTAGTGTGCATATGTCTAATAAGGACACCCTTGGGGTCAACACCTGGGAAAGGGAGGGGAAGGACGCAGGACTTGCAGGGGGAAAAGCTGAGCTTCAGTGCAGGCTCAGAGTCAGTTTTGGCCATCTCCCTGGGGAGCTCTGCAGTAAAAAGGCCCATCATAATGGTCCCAAAGGGATTTTATACCTTTGCTTTGACTAGTGGTCATTGGGTATAGGCCACTCTGAGAAGGTTGTGACCTTGGCTGCAGCAGCCCTCTGCCACTAAGTTACTGCCAGCTGAAGTCTGTCTGGCTGCAGCTCTCTCAGTACCTGAGCAACAAGGCCTTCCTTGAAGGGGGATCCAGATAACACACTTGAGTGGCTATCACACTACTCGGCATTAGGGAACAATTTTGTGCACTGCTGAGGACACATACTAAGAGGGAACTGGGAACAGTGAATCAGATGAAAAGGCATGTCATATCATAGGCATTGCAGTCAGGGAGGTTTAGAGGGATCTCCTGAGACTTTGGGTACCTGTCTTAAGAAGGCAGTCATCCTAGAGTATATACACCCATATCACAGTGGTGTGAGCTACGTTAAAACTTTTCTAACTGCTTGTATGAGTCAAGCTCTGAGCAGAACACTGATGACACATTCATGTTGAGTAATTAATAAAGACTTTAGTAAAGGGTCTAGTCACAAAAGTGTGGAAACTGCAAGGGTGGGTAGAGTACTCTGAAGCTAGTAAGAATGGACACTGTTCACATCTCCAGCCTGAAGGGTGCAAGGAAAAGATCAACTTCTAGGACCCAGAGACAAGGAGCGTAGAGTCAAGAGGACCGCCTGACCAGGCTGCAACCTTCATCTAACAAAGCCTGGCTGAGATAACCCTGTAGCTATAAGACAGAAAGAATTCCTACTTTAAACTCACTCTTCTCATTTTCTCTGATATTATCCTGGGACTCCCCATTGGAGGACTGATTCATGCAGTCCATATAGGTTGACCCCAGACCTACAAGAGAGGAGTGTGCACATCCTCTCTTCTCCCCTGGATTCTGGGTGGAGTCCACTGGTAGCTGGTTGCAGCTACTAGCAGACAAAATAGATAAAAGTAGATGAGAAGGAGATGGAGGAGGAGAGGGAGGGGGAGAGAAAGGGGGGGAGGGGCAGAGGGAGACTCACTGCCTGCCCTTCCCAAGCAGAAGGCAACTGGACAGCTGTGCTGGGGAAAGGTGTGGAAAATGTACATAGTTGTCAGCTGAGACCACCTTGCGTGTCAATACTCTATACCATCCTGAGGTCACAATACATCAGTGAAACTTCTTAGTTTTCAGGATGAGACGCAAGATAAAGTGAGACTTTTGAGTGGAGGGAAGTAGAGTAACCTGTCCCTTGGTATTTGCTCTGAAAAGGCAAGGGGTATCATGTTTGGTCCTTCTCCTTATTCCCCACCCCCATATTAAGATTGATCTTTTTATCCTGGGTCACATGCTTGGCGGCAGCTGTCTTTTCACTGAAATTTCTGAATCTGGATGAAAGGAATCCCTGGAATTTTAACCCTGGGAGAATTTGGAAGGAATTAATTCTGCGATATTTGAGCCTTGGGAAAAAGCAAGATGCCCTAGTGTTGAAGTTTCTGTGGTTTGTTTTGTTGCTAGAGATGGCTGCATGATGCTCCTTTGAGGATGATTTCTTTTTAGTTGTGGGGAGGGGAAGCAACCATAGTAACTCTTTTGGTTATGCCAAAGGAAAGTCATAACTCTTAGCCATCTGCATAATCATTCTCCTTCATTGTAGGCCAAAGATGTACCCTTACAGGAGGGGAACCGAGGCTGGTAATCAAAAGAAACCTTTTGTTTCCTCTCTCTAGGTCCCAGGAGAGTGTGGGTATGGGGAAGGCAATGGTCAAAAGCCCTCCCAGGAAGAGTGGAAAGCAAATGGGCTAAGGTGGGCTCAGTTCTGCGACATGGTGGACACTGGGATCCATGCTATTTTATATCCAATTTTACATGTTCTCTTTTGCATTGCAGTTCTCTCCTCTTAGCCTCATGCAGTCAGTAAAGTTCTGTTAAACTCTGTAGCTTGGTCTCTTAGCTGTGCTTTCTGAAATTAAGGTGGGGGGTCAGTGTCTTTGCAGGGGGCACAGTTGTGAGAAGAGTTATTTGCAACCTGCTGGGAAAGGTTATGAGACACAAAGGTGCCGAACTCCAGGGTTGGCTGTAGCCATTAGGGCACCAGGGTGAACTTAAGGAATAGTCAACAACAGTCTTTTGGAATCTCCATACCAGAGATACCTGGGCAGGGGAACATACTGTGGCACAGGGTGTGGATTTGACCATTTCTGGGACAGTAAAGGGAAGTACCACCATGAAGCAGGAGCACTTGGGACATCTGGATGTTAGTGCCAAGAAGGGATCTTTGTGTTTCCTCTAATAGGCTATCTTACCCAACCTGCTGCTTGGATATTTGTAGTCATCCTTTTGTGCTTTTGAATGGGGCTACTTAGTATATATTTTTTTTACTTCATTTTATTATGAAGATGTGGGGTACAAGTCAGGATTAGGTACATAAGTAATGTATGTGTAGGGGAAGTTTGGGCCTCCAATTGGTCCTCATTTCCCCTGGTTTAGGATCAGATACCCTTTGTGTTTTATGTGCCTGCCCTTCCTCCCTCCCCTGGCAGTGTCCCACGACTGCTGATCTCTTTCTTGTGCTATTGTAATTAATGTTCAGGTCCCATTTATGAGTAAGAACATATGGTATTCGGTTCTTCATTTCTGTGTTAGATTGCTGAGAATGATTGTCTCCAATTCCATCCAATTTGCTGAGAGGTCCATGATTTTGTCCTTCTTTATGGCTGTGTAATAGTCCATCGTGTATATGTACCGCATTTTCTTTATCTGGTGTACTTTCAATAGGTAGTAGAGTTGGTTCCATGTTTTTGCAACTGTGAATAGTACAGAAGTAAACATGCATGTGCAGGTGTCTTGTTTGTAGAAAGGTATCTCTGGTATGGAAATTCCAAAAGACTGTGTTCCTCTGGATATATTCCCAGGAGGGGGATTGCTAGATTGTATGGAAGGCCAATTTTTAGTTCTTTTAGGAATCACCACACTATTCTCCATAGAGCTTGGACTAGTTTGCACTCCCACCAACAGTGTGGAAGTATCTCTTTTTCTCTGCACCTGCACATCTATTGTTTTTTGATTTATTAATGATGGTCATTCTTACCAGGGTAAGGTGGTGTCTAGAAAATTCTTTCCATTGAAAAATAAATTTTGGTTTCCTGGTCTGCTTCTTCCTAGCTTCCTCTTTCTATTTTCCTCCCTTCTGCATTTTTCTCTTCAACTAAACATTGCTTTGGCCAAGAAGCACAGTAGAAGTATTGACTTGGAGTCATGAAAAGCCATATTCAATGTTGATTCTACTTCCTGGCTGCATATCCTTGGACAAATTACTGAATTTCCCCCAGCCTGAGTTTATACAGTTATTAATTATAAGACTGGGATACTCAACTGCAGTTATTCTTTTTGATTCTCATGTTTTCATAGATTCAACTAGTAGGAGCTTCTTTAAGTTGGGTTCAATGTCCTTCTGAAATGACTCTATTTATCTTTGAAAACTTTCTTGTTTTCTGGCACTGCTCAATGTCACAGGCTCATCTTGTATCTTCTCTGCCACTGTACCAGACCTTGAATTGGCCATATCTCCATTAACACTGGTACTTTTCAGGGGAAATGAAATTAGAGGCCAAAATCTAGGGACTTGGGCACTTTTTTCTACTGGAATGTCATTGCTTCTAGGTCACTTTAGTTGACAGAGACAGAAAGTATATATTTTCAAAATGTATGTGTTTATATTAATATTTCCAACTCAAGTGAACAGTGCTGGCTTTTAGCTTTTTGAATTTATAATTGTAACTTTGTTCTCTTATATGGAAAAATTTTTAATGACACTGTTAGTATCATTACTTCTTGGTTTTATATTATAAACTAAAGAAAATATTTCAAAATAACAATGCAAGTATTACTACAAAAAATTTTAAAAATGTGATGAATATTAAAAAGAACAACAGCAAACTACTAACTGAAAAATACCAAACTCATATTGCTGTGATAAGAAGTAAATGGCTTCCTGTGTCAGTTTCCTAGAGCAATATCTCACACACAGTCAGTACTCAATCAGTGTTAGTCGTCTTCTTCCCCCTCCCCACTTCCCAACTCCTTATCTCAATCAAACCTTTCCTTAGCAACCATTTCACTATTGGATAAAGCCTAAACACAACCTGCCATTTTGGTCTTCTCCAAATATACTCCTGTTTGCTTTACCTAATCTCTCACTGCTCCCTTGCATTCCTGCTCAAATGCCTTCAATCCTCCCAACATGCCATGTGTACTTTGGCTTTCTACTTTTGCTTGTAATATTCTGTTCACGTCCTTCCTTCTCCCTCTTCCAAAGACATCATTTATTATGTTTCTTTTGAATTGGGATGATTACTTTAACAGATATTAAATTTATACACACACACACACACACACACACACACACACACACATACACACACACAAACCATTTGGATCTCTTTCTGGGTTTTCTAATCTGTTATATTAATCTCTTTGTCTTCTGGCATGTTAGTCCCACACCCTTTCATTATAGTAACTTTGTTGTATGTTTTGAAACATTGTTAAGTAAATTTTTCTTCATTATTACATTTCAAAATTTTCTTGCAATTTTCATAAAACTTTACAATTGGTTTTGACATGATTCAGCTTACAAAAAGTTCTACAGTCCTAATATACTTTCTTGGACTTTTATGCAAATAGTATTAAACAAGTAGATTGGCCTTTATATGACCTTACGCCTTCCCAGAAAGGAATTTCTGGCATTTCTCTTCCTGTAGAAAATATTGTTTTAATTCTTTTAATATAATTTTGTAGTTTTCATGAAGGTTCTGTATTTCTTTTAAAAATATTTTTTAGGCTGGACTCGATGGCTCAGCCTATAATCCCAGCACTTTGGGAAGCTGAGGCGAATGGATTTCCTGAGCCCGTGGGTTCGAGACCAGCCCAAGCAAATTGGCAAGACCTCATCTCTACAATAAATTTTAAAAAAATTAGCCAGGTGTGGTAGCACATGCCTGTAGTTCTGGCTACTTGGATGGCTGAGCGGAAGGATTGTTGGAGACCAGCAGGTTGACACTGGGGTGGCCTTGAGCATGCCACTGCACTCTAACCTGGGTGACAGGGTGAGACTCCAACTCCAACTCCAAAAAAAAAAAATATATATATATATAATATATATACATATATATATTATATATATATATAAAGAGAGAGAGAGAGAAGTATTTTGTATTTTTTTTTTGCTGTTATGATTTTCTTTCAATTTTCAGTTTAATTGGCATTTAAAAACTATTGTTTTTAAAAGCAATAAAACTATTATTTTAGAATACTTTTATATTTATAGAAAAGTTACAAAGATAGTACAGAGTCCCCAAATACTCCACACCCAGTTTTTCCTTGTGTTAACATCTGACATTAGCATGGTACCTTTTTTAAAATTAACAAACCATTATTGAAACATTTAAAATCAGTGTTTATTGTTCATGTATATTTCTCTAGGTTTTTTTTTTGTTGTTTTTTTTGAGTTGGAGTCTCACTCTGTCGCCCAGACTGGAGTGCAGTGGCCACTCCTGGCCACTGCAGCCTCGACCTGTTGGGCTCCGGCGATCCTTCCGCCTCAGCCTTCCAAGTAGCTGGAATTACAGGTGTGCGCTACCACGCCCGGCTGATTTATTGTAGAGATGAGGTCTCACCAAGTTGCTCAAGTGGGTCTCGAACCCGCGGGCTCAGGCAATCCACTCACCTCAGCCTCCCAAGGCGCGGGATTACAGGCTGAGCCACCGACCCCTGCTTATTTCTCTAGTTTTTACCTAATGTCCTCTTTTTGTCTCATGGTCTCATTCAGAATACCCAATTGCATTTAGTTGTCATGTCTCTTTAGCCTCAGACTTCCCATGTTTTTGATGTCCTTAACAGTTTTGAGGAGTACTGGTCAGGTATTTTGTAGAACGTTTCTCAATTAGAATTGTCTGATGTTTCTCATAATTAGTTGGGATTGTGGGTTACTGGCAGGAAGATCACAGAGGTGAAGTTCCCTTCTCATCACATTGTATCAGTTGAGCTTGAGCTTGATCACCTGGCTAAGTAGTGTTTTTCAGCTTTCTCTACTGCAGTCACTCTTTTTTGGCCCCTTATACTACAGTCTTTGGAAGAAAGTCACTATTTAAGGAGTGGGGAATTATCTTCCACTTCTCTGAAGGAAGGAGATCTACATGAATTATTTAGAGTTCTTCTGCATGGACGATTTTACTGTTCTCCCATGTATTTATTTATTCAATTATTTTTTCAAATCAGTATGGACTCGCGGATATTTATTTTGTACTTTGTGTTATAATCCAATACTGCTTTATTTATTTTGTTGCTCAAATTGTTTTAGCTTTGGCTATTTGGAGCTCCTTTTGTTGACTCCTGTGACCCTTTGACCTACTCTCATGATTGTGATGGTTTGTTTTTCAGCACTTCCTTATTTCTAACACTACAATATGCTCCAGGCTCATTTTGCATATTTCCTGCCCTAGGCTTTGCCGTCTCTCCAAAGCTGCCTGGTTCCTTTTATTATAGGACAACATTAGAAACCAAGATCTGGGTGTTAAATAGGATTGTTGCTACTAGGCCCTCTCACTGATAGAACTAGGAAATAGATGTTTGTAAATTAAGCCATGTACATGTACACATTTATAAATATTTCTATTTGTAAACATTTTTCTCCACATTAACCCAAACATAAATAGCTATTGACTTTTGGCAATGTCTATTAATTTTAAAATGGACATCTAATTTTGCCCAATTCTCCTAATTTGGAGATTTGATTCTACAGAAATAAAACCACCAGTAAATAAATATATATAGAAAGGGATGTTTATTGCAGCATTGTTTGTAGAAGAAATTACTATAAAGTGTGAACATTTGGATAAATTATTGTATATTCATACTATGAAGCATTATGTAAGCATTAAAATAGAATTAATGTTTTGTGTATTAATCAGAGGTGCATCAATGATTTATTGGTAAATGAGAGAAGCAAATTGTGAAGTAATATAAGCCTATTTTTTAAAAAAGTTTTAAAAATATAGGTACATGTTACAATGAGTCTGAGAAAGATGTAGAGAAATATATACCAGACTATTAACAAAATTGTGGGGTTTGAGAGGAAATAGAATATTGGTTTTAAAGGAATAAATCTTAATATTATTTGCTTCCTCTATTTATCATACATTGTTTTATTTTATATTCTTAAGTCCTATTACAATTCAGTCACACACACAAAAATATGGAGGAATGGATTTGGACCTACATCGAAAAGTACTTCAATGTTATTCTATTTTCTTTTGTCTACTGTAAGCTCTATGTGTTGTTACCAATTATCATTAGGGCTATTTTTTGGAGGAAATCATAGAAGATGGAACAGACCTTCATTCGTAGAATTTTGTAAGTCACAATGACATTTAAGAAACTTGTTTCAAATGTGTTATTATCTGGTAAAATGATGCCACTTTGCAGTACAATGATAGTTAATTTTTTATCACAGAAGAAAATGTTCATTTATATATATTTTATATCTTCTTATTCAATACAAATAAATATACTTTTTCCATATTGTTAAATTAGTGTACATATTCGTCCTCCTCTCTTTTCCTGGGTCTGGTCTAACAACATCTCATTTTCACTTTTCTCCCCTGTGAAATACCAGGAAAAGGGATAAGTTAACTTATTCTGCATTTATGGGTTGGTGATAAAATTTAGCTACATATGGAGTGCAAGTAAAATACTCTCAGCCGCTCCCCTGAACCCCAGCAGCACTGCTGGACAGTGGCAACAGGAGTGTGCAAACTTTTTCTCATGTTGAACATGACTCCTTTTCCTCTTCTCTTTCTCCATTTTGTCCTGTGATAAATTACTGTCTTTTCAGCATTAAGGAGAAATCAGACACAGGATGATGAGGAGAATGTGTTCATTTTTTGTAGGAAATATTCTTCAAATTCAATATAACTATTTTATTGAAAAATTAAAGTTTGTATATACTTTGAATTTTTACTAATGTTATTAAGTAGTAAGTGCTATATGTATGAAAATGCTAGTAAGTGCTTAATTAGGATCAAAATGAATCTCCAATAATTTAAGTGTAGATAATTGACTAAGATTAATAACTTTGGATGAAGTATAGTTCTAGAATATCTTTAAAGCTCTTGTAGCTAATAGAAAAGATTTTTTTCTCTGATTTAGTTTGTTCTGTTCTTTCTCAGTGAACATTTAGTTGATGGTTTAAAATAGTCCCCTTTATGATAATATTTCCAACTTTTTTCAGTTGGAGATAGCATAGCACAGTGAAAACTGGCTGTGGTGTGAGTTCTAGGTTTGACTACGACTGGGTCAAGTTATTCAACATCTCAGACTTTTTTTTTTCATCTTTGAAATAGAGATAAAAACACTGTTTTGAAGATTAAATTAATATTAAAGTAGCTAGAGTGCCTGTTTAATAAATGGTAGTCATTAATACATATATGTGCAACAATTTTACAGCTCTCTGCTTCTAAATAGTGAGCTAATAAGTAGATGCAATGCATTATCTGCATAAATGAAGAGAAAATGAAGTTCAGAAGTTGTGCAAAGATAATTAAGATGTTGACCTTGAATTAAAATGGATGTTTGATAAAGAATCCAACTCTCTGTAACACATTTAATTGTTATAGCCTAATAATATTCCAAGGGAAAAATGTCAGTATTTAAATGAATCCTCAAATATATCATAGAACTGTCTTGTATGATGAATTATTTATAATTGTGGTTCAATTTTTTTACCCAGAGTAGACTTTTCTCCAGATGTTTCAGAACAAATATATCCATCTCAACATTAATCATATTTTCTTCAGTCCAATTAAGCTTTAATTTTTGCCAATTCACAGGAAATTTGGTTTGAAGAAAGCATTTAAGTTTTGGGATATTATTCATTGGAATGCCACAAAAGTAGAACACCGATTAAAGAAACAATTTCCAAACCAATGTCTGGGACTTTGTTTGGAATTATCCTCAAAACCCCAATTCTGGAGCTTAACTGGGAATATCAGATGACTTTCCATGTCAATTATCCCTCTTATCCCCTCCTCATTCCTCCTTTCTGCTAAATAATTTCACTCAATTGAGCCACCAATGAACGTGAAGCATCCTGAAAAGCCACATGGTATCAGAATTGTGCACATCAGGTATTTTCTTTTTCTTTTCTCTCTCTTTTTTTTTTTTTTTTGAGTTGGAGTCTCACTCTGTTGCCCAGACTGGAGTGCAGTGGAACGCTCCCGGCCACCGCAGCCTTGACCTGTTGGGGTCCGGCGATCCTTCCGCCTCAGTTTTCCAAGCGGCTGGAACTTCAGGCGCGCGTTACCACACCCGGCTAATTTTTTTGATTTGTTGTAGAGATGAGGTCTCACCAAGTTGCCCGGGCGGGTCTTGATTGCTCAGGCAATCCACTCACATCGGCCTCCCAAAGCGCTGGGATTACAGACTGAGCCACCGAGCCCGGCGAGATATTTTCAATTGTACTATAATGAGATATGGACTATACATTGTAGTTCATTCATGTTGCTTCCTTTTGGAAGGTCTTAGTTATCACTGACACATAATGCTGTGCATTCCCAAAGTTGGAAACGCTACATATTTCAAGAAGCAGTTCCTTGTGCTAATGTTTGAAATGAAAGCTCCTCTGTGTGGTGTTCCACCCCGCCCTATTGTTGGTATGAAGCTGCATATTTCAAAATGTCTTGCTTATGAATACCAGGCAGAAAAAACATCCATGTAAGCATTTAGAGACAGGAAAAAAGGACTAAAGTGGATGAAGAGAAGCATAAATGAATTTTGGAAACCCTGCTTGTTTTTCTATGAGATCCCCTGCTTCCTTTTGCCTCCCCTCCTTTAAATCCTTTAGGAGTTATTTCAGAGCTAAAAAAAAAAGAAAGAAAGAAACACAGAAGAGAAAAATTATGTTTCAATTTTCATAATGTTGCAATATTCCTTTCCTGTTTTCTTTTTTGTTTTTATTTTCATGTTGAACAAATAATTTATTTTTATTGTATTTTACCTCATTTCCTTTAAAATTTGCATTTCTGGCAGTTGGCCACTGTGGAAAGACTTAAAAAAGCAATCTATTACTGGTAATTATATTTTGCCTATTGCAGTCACAAGTTTTTACCAATCTGCTTACCTCTTCCTGCCATACTCAAAAATTAATTTTCTCCTTCTTGCCTGTCCTTGTAACAAGTCTAACTCCCCCATAGTATTAATCATAATTTTTTTTGAATAAACATAGAAATTTTAAATCTTGAAACTTACATTTGTTTTATCTGAGTTCCTTTCTCAGGAAACCAACCCTCGGGCCTATAGCATCAAGGAACTAAAATCCACCTATAGCATCAAGAAACTAAAATCCACCAGATCACCACATTCAGGCAATGAGATGCCAGACCCATTTCTAAGTCCTGTTTACTAACTCCTCTTTAATCCTCGCCCTAATTCCTGTTTTCTACACTCCAGTCCCACTATGTAAATCCTTGACTTCAGTGAGACAGGGAGATGGACTTGAGATGGAATCTTTTGTTCTCCTTGGCTGATATCACCAAATGAAAAGCCTTCTTCCTTGTCAGTACTCACTGCCTGACTTTTTGTGTGTTGAACAACAGGACCTTGACTGAAACTGCTGGCATTTTGGTAACATCCTAATGACTGTTGCATTCCAGTGATTGTTATAACACTTATTAACTGTTTTGGGATTTATTACTATTTTGCTATCTACCATTCATATTTAACTATTTAAATAAATTCTACGATAAATAATACTTTTAAACATATAGCATGTGTCTTTGCAAATTGATTTATTTTAGTTTTGCTTCATTTTATCACATGGTAAGATTATAAGCAAGTTAGCAAGGTTGTCACATGTGTAATTTTCTGAGAAAGAAGAAACTATTGGATTCAAGGTATAATTGTTCTCGTTAATTTATTTAAGGCAAAAAATTACATCTAGTTTTGTGAATCATGATTTATTTTATTCTGTCTATGTTTACATTGTCTGTTGCTAATGTTATGTGAAGATGGAAACATCAAACTAAAGGAAAAGAAAAATCAAGAAAGAGGTCTCTTCCTCCCTTCCTCCTCCTTCTGCCCCTTCTTCTTTGTCATTGAGGCCTTGTCATTTTATTTACTAAAGGGCAGGTGAAAACAAAATAAGAATGATTAGTTGCCTTTATATAAAAGTAGGGAACTCCTAGTTCCTTGAAAAAGAAACGATGACTCTTGGAAAGGGAGAACCCACTCTCCAGATCATTTCTTTTTCTGTTTGGTAGTAGAATAAAATAATCACTTTTACCATACATCATCTCTCATTATGGACTCTCTTTCCCTTCTATTCCCTCAAATGTGTCAATTAATTATTTCTAGCACATTAGAAAGAAGAGAAATGTATCTGGAAAATGTTTGGTTGGGATTGACTTTGTAACAAGCAGCTAAATGAACTTATGGAATTATCATGTTTACCCATGCTATTACCAGCTCCTACTAAAACACACACACACACACACACACACACACACACACACACGACTAAAATAAGATCTGACTTATTTCTGGCAAACATCAGGGGTTTAAATAAAATTTTAGAACTTAAATAGATGTCAACATTATTTTCTCCTTCCTAAATGTGTACTATAATGCCTAAAGTTATAGAATCCAGAATTATTTCAGTTCCTAGTGACAGCCAGTTCAAACCAGATAAAGGAAAAAGTAGACTGTATTTGCTTATGAAACTAAGAGTTAAAAGAATTAGTTCTGACTTTAGGCATGGTAGGATTCAGGAAGTCAAATTATATCATTAGGTGATATATATGTGTGTCTGTCTGTATATCTATCTGTCTAATCTTTTTTCCTTTTAATTCTCAAGGGTCTATTGGTTTTTTAAATGTTTTATTGAGATAAAAATATATACAACATGAAATACTTTTTCAGTTTTTTTAAGTGTGTAATTCAGTGGCATTAGTTAAATTAGCAATGTTATGTAACCATCATGGCTATCTGTTTCTAATATTTTCCATCATTCCAAGTGGAAACTCTGTACACATTAAGCAATAACTCTATTTCCTCCCTTCACCCAGTCTCTGGTAACCTCTAATCTACTTTCTGTCTTTATGAATTTGTCTATTCTAGATACTTCATATAAATGAATCATACAGCAGTTGTCCTTTTGAGTCTGTCTTATTTCACTTAGCATAATGCTTTCAAAGTTCATCCTTGTCATAGCATGTATCAGTACTTTATTTCTGGCTAAATAATATTCCTTTATATGTTTATACCACATTTTGTTTATTCATTCATCTGTTGGTACACACATCTGTTCAAGTCCCTGTTTTCAATTCGTTTGAGTATATACCTAGGAGTGAAATTTCTGTAACCTAGATTTTATTTTCCTCTCCATGGCTTCATCCCCAGGCAAGCACAAACAAATTAGTCCTCACTTCTAAAGTTATTTTGTAAAGGGAGATATTTTCTTTTCTGTTGCTTACATTAACTCTGAAAGAGAAATTCTGATTGTCCATGTTCTGATGTCAGGCCCAGAATCAATCATTGTACCTAGGGAGAAGCTCCTTCATAGCTTCATGTCTAACAACCCCAATGTGTGGAAGAGCAGTTCTCTACAGAAAATAAGTGGGGGATGCTGGGGGTGAGCAGAGATAAGAGTATAACTCGAGGTTTGGACAGAAAACTCATTTTGGTTGTTTACCAGGAACCCTTGGATGAGTGAAATAACTTCAGAAAGACACAGTTGGAGTTTTGACAAGAATGAAGGAAAACAGAAACTGCCAATGCTGCCTATTGGAATACCAATTGCTATCACCTCTCAGAAGAGTATTTTGGTAATATTAAGAGCAGTTAAAAATGTGTGCATATTACAACCCAGCAGTTGGGACTGTCCTTGACAGAGTCCCAAGAAAAACTCTTCCACTAGTGCCTCAAGAAACATGGGTGAGACTGTTCATTACAGCACTGTTTGTAATGGTGAGAAATGGAAAACACCCGAAGGTTTCATCAGCTGACTAAAAGATAAATTGTGCTGTATTCATAGAATGGAGAATTGGCCACTGCACTCCAGTCTGGGCGACAGAGTGAGACTCCAACTCAAAAAAAAAAAAAAAAAAAAAAAAAATGACCTATATCTATATATATCAAAGCAGGCTCAAAAGTATAACACTGAATAAAAAAATAAAGTTGCAATATCATGAGTATTGTGCACAATAGCATTTATATAGATATTAGAAAACATACAAGACTATATTCTGTATCTTTTGGGGCACATGTATATGAAATACAATTATAAACTCATGTACTGGAAGAGTACTCAGCAAAATAGTGAGGAAGCAAATGGGACACACACACACGCACACACACACACACACACACACACACACACACACACACATCAAGGGTTTTTTTGGTACTGCTTTAAAAATTTTTTTAAATTAAGTTAAATTGACTAAGTATGAGCATATTAATTTAGGCTGGTTGATACTGTATTATTTTCTTTTCCTCACTGCTATATTTTTCCAGCTTTTCATGATTTAAAAAAGTAGTACATGGTTAGAGTTCAAATGGAAATTTAATTTTTTTTCTTTAATCTTAAAATGTTGGTTTATGGAATAAGGGCACCTGATTTCAAATCAGGCAAAGAGGAGACCAAAGGGTGTCCCAAACTTTACCTGTATGATGTCCACTTCTATACCTAATTCTGAATTGTACCCCACATCTTTAAAATAGAATATAAAAATAAAATTACCAAAAAAAAAGTTGGGATATGTATGTAGATGGGCAGGTGCATGTGTGTGTGTGTGTGCGTGTGTGTGTGTGTGTGTGTGTGTGTGTGTGTGTGTGTGTGTGTGTAGAAAGAGAGAGAGAAACATATTTTTTAAACTTGATATTTTTATAGTAATAATAAGAACAAGCTCTTGCCAAAATGTCCCTGCTGTACTATACCACTTCATGCCATTTTTTTATCATTTATGAGTTAGGACGCATTTTGTCCTTAATCTTCCCTGTCCCAGAGTATTCCACTAACTAAGAAAATGCCCAGTGTGTTTCACATTAACCTCAAAATTCCTACCAGGGTTCAGTCCTACAACCCAGAAATGCCTCCTATCATTCCAGCAAACAATGAGACAGGTCCCCTGAACATTAAAAGCTGGTAAAAATAAACTATCCAAATCAGTATTTGTATGAGAAGAGAGTCTTAGGAAGTGAAGATAGATTTCAGAAATCCTGTTCATACCAAGAGGGAAAAGTCATTAAACAATTGTGCATGAGGCAGTTGGTGACAGTTGTGTCTCTTTTGGTTTTGCAAAAATGATAACAGAAAGATTTGCAACATCTTGCTTGATTCTGAAGTGGTTAAAATTTTATAATAGAAACTTTAAAGGCAAGAAAAAAAAAATCTCAGAAAGACCATTCCTCGCTGAGCACTGACATCACTTCGTGAGAATGAGTGGGTATTGTCTTACACAATGGAATGCATTCTATCTCTCCTCCGAGAAGGAATTTGGCTTGGTATGCAAATTAAAATATTGTTTTGAAAAATCTGTTGCATCAAATTACAGATTTTTTTTTTTTTTTTTTTTTTTTTTTACTAATCCAGTTCTTTGGTCTGTTGTTGGCAAAGCATTTGACAGCAGGCTCGTCTAGCCAGTTTGTCTGGGGCTACACTCTTGGATTTTGTGATGGAGCCCAATCAAGGAGAATTGTCCTTTGGCAAAGAAGCAAAACAGTCCTAAATTCTTGGGATCTCTGCTTAAATGGTTTTATCAAGCATAAAGGAAAGGAAGGGTAATTTACTTGAAATACTTATAAACACGTAAAAACACTTAGAATTTGAGCATTTGTTATTTAGTTCTCTGTTGGTAAGTTGACAGGTGAGCTATTGGATAGCTGCCTTGTTATGGTAGGTGGCCTTCATCTTCTCCTTTCAAGATTATCTGAAGTGGTCTAGCCCCAAATGAAATCTTTTAGTCTGAAGTTCTGTGGCTTGAAAATAATCTGAAACTATTCAGAAACGTCATACACTTCACAGCTGTGTTTTCCAGTGTGATTGGCTGGAATTGAGACTGAGTTCACTGATGGAGATTCAGAGAACGACTGATACCAAAACTCATGCTCACAGTTCACAGCTCGCTCTGGGACAGTGATTCTTCAAGAGTGGTCCTAAACAGCATCATCAGCATCACCTGGGAGTTGTTAGAAGTGCAAACTCTCAAAATCCATCCCTGATCTACTATGGAATCTGTGATTTAACAAACCCACCAGGTATTGGGATTCACACTCAAGTTTGAGAAACATTGTCCTAGAGTAATCTGTCTATTTGAAGGTAGACAAGCCCAAATCTGAGCTCCTTCACTCTTCCTCCTCATGTTGTAATACTTGAATTTTTGATAAAGTAGATTGAGGGAGAAAACTGACATTCATCAAATAGCTAGCATAAGCCAAATGCTTAACATGTGCTATCCCATTTAGTGTTTCAAAAAATTATCAAGTCGGTCATTTGACCCAATGTACAGATGAACAAACTGAATCTTCAATTATTTATTGTACCAAATTTAGTTGTTGGACTGTTCAACGGTGATTTCCTTGTTTCTTCTTTTGTTCACAGAGGACGCCAGGTTTACTGCAGTATCAGGCAATTCTGTGTTCAGGAAAAGAGGGCCTAACTCCAGGGTATGAAATATGATTGAGTTTAAGTAAAACATGGTTATTCCTCCTCTTTTCCAGTGATTGATTTGAGGGTGGCCATGTAACCTGGTTCTGGCTAATTAAATACAAAGGGAAAGTTGTGGCTGTGCTGGGAAAACTTATCCTACCTGATAGAGACCTGCATAAATTAAAATTCTCATCTCTTCTTATGTTGAAACTGCTGTCTGGTGAGGTGTGGTGCTTTGTTGAAACTGTAGCAGCATCTTGCAACAATGAAGAAAAAGCCATAGGAAAGCTGTTGGGAATGCCCTGCTTGGCATTGATCTGCTTCTGGATTTCTAGTTGTGTGAGTTAACATATCACTATTGTTTAAGCCACATTTTGTTAGGCATCCTATTATTTGATACTAAAAGCACACATTCTGAGGACACAAATGCTTACCAGGCACAAGAACAAGAATTAGAATCCAGGTTTGACTGATGGTAAACATCATCCTGGTTTGTTCTCTCTCTCACAGACTCTGTTGCCCAGGCATGAGCCACTGTGCCCGGCCCTTTTTTTTTTTTTTTTTTTTTTTTTTGCTTTTGCTTTGTTTTGCACTTGCCCCCTGCCTTTTCTTCTAAAAACAACCAACCCAAAAAAAAAAGGCCAGGCACAGTGGCTCAGGCCTATAATCCCAGCACTTTGGGAAGCTGAGGTGATGCCGGAGCCCACGAGCTCAAGACCAGTCTGGGCAACTTGGCAAGACCTCATCTCTACAACAAATCAAAAATTAGTGGGTGTGGTGGTTCCAGCTACTTGAAAGGTTGAGGTGGAAGGATCGCCTGAGCCCAGCAGGTCGAGGCCGCAGTGGCCGTGAACGTGCCACTGCACTCCAGCCTGGGCAACACAGTGAGACTCCAACTCAAAAAGAAGGAAAGGAAGGAAAGAAGGAAGGAAGGAAGAAAGGAAGGAAGGACGGAAGGAAGGAAGGAGGGAGGGAGGGAGGGAGGAAGGGAGGGAGGGAGGAGGGAAGAAAGGAAGGAGGGAAGGAAAAGAAATTTTATAGGAGTACATAAAAAATCTCCATACCTTCCTCTTAATTTTGCTGTGAATCTAAAAGTACTCCAAAAAAGTCTTTAAAAATTATAGTTATGGCCAGGTTTCTTGACTCAGCTTGTAATCCCAGCAATTTGGGCAGCTGAGGTGAGTGGATTGCCTAAGCCTGCAGGTTTAAGACCAGCCCGGGCATCTTGGTGAGACCTTGTCTCTACAATACATCAAAAATTAGCTCGACGTGGTAGCACACGCATGTAGTTCCAGCTACTTGGAAGGCTGAGGCAGAAGGATCGCTGGAGCCCAAGAGGTCGACATTGGGGTGACTGTGAGTGTGCCACTGCACTCCAGCCTGGGTGACAGAGTGAGGCTCCAACTAAAAAAAAAAAAAAAATTATAGTTACTTTTCAGTGATCCCTCTGTCCCTAATAAATAAATACTTTTTACAATCAGCCTACAAAACTTGAAGTCCTAGAAAAATGACCAGCAATGAAGTGAAAGTTTTTGAAAAGATATTAAGTACAGTTGATTCTGAACCAAACTGTGACAAGGAATGTTTCGTCAGTACTTTTAGGTAGCCTGATATATTTTAGATACACATACGAAAAACATTCTTCTTGTAAAAGTCCAAACATTACACAGTCAGTTTTCCATGACTCACTCGATTCCACTTCTGTCTCCAGAAGTAATCATCCATCTCCTGTTAGTAACATATTTTACTAGATTATTTTCTGTGCATTTATATGTTTAGATACTCAGACCAAATGATTTTTAGAAAACAAATAGAATTATTGCATATATTGCATTGTGGTATTTTAGCTTCACAGTATGTCTTATACATTTTCCCACATTGGTTAATTAAGTATACATTATTCTTGCTATATGTAACTTATTGCTCTATAGTGGGAGCATACTAAGGTTTTATTTAGTAATTACTTTGGTTAAAACAATACCTGGCACATAATAAGTACTTGATAAACATTTGTGAAATGAATTTGCCCTTGAAATTACTTAGAGTGTTTGCAATTTTTCTTTGTTTCAATGTTTCTATGTAAATTTCAGAGTTAGTTTGTCAATTTGCCTGAAACAAATTCCATTGGGACTTTGGAATTTTATTGGCAAAAATTGACATTTTTATAATATTAAGCTTTCCCATGCTTTTTTAAAATGTGCATTTCTGTAGGACAGATATCATGGAGAGAAATTGCTGACTCAAATGGTATATGGATTTTAAAGATTTAATAGTTATTGCCAAAATTACTTTTAATAAGGCTTCTACAATTTACTGTACAAGTACTATCAATAGTATATTATGGTGGCAGTAGTGGTGATGATGACAGTGATGGTGGTGATGATGATGGAGTTGATGGGAATGATGATGAAGATGATGAAGGTACAGGTGTTGGTGATGGTGGTGATGATGATACTATTTTGCAAAAAATAGCCAGGGCTTTTCTGCAATAATATTTCTCTGGTTATCCTCGGATATCTGATCACCTTAAAATTTTATTGTTATTCATTTCGAGTGTAGAGCGATATCCTGATTCTTCCACTAAACACGTTAGGAAAATTTTCTTTGCCTGAAAGTATGCACTTTATGATCATCACCAAGATACTGAGCTAGTCCCAGTTAAATGCTTGTATTGTAGTATTGAGTAGTGCCTTGAACCACTGTCATAAAATGCCCTAGAATGGCAAAGGAAAACAAACAGTGAAAATAAATAGTTGACTGCTAGTTCATTTTTATGTAGCTATCTTTTCAAGTGTCAGGTATCCCCAGCTGAGCACCTCAAAGTTCCTGTTCCCTAATAAGCCCCCAAAGTTCTATGTATGGGTAGATCCCTGAACCTTAGTGGGAGCACTTAATTGGCTGCCTCCATTTTGAATTTATTTTCACATTTTAAGCAGGCTATGCAAAATCTGGAACTCCTAAGCGTCGTCACACCATGAGAGGCCCATCTTGTTAACTAGCGAAACTACGAGCAATTTGAAGAGTTCTTTTTTGGTTGTCATGTGTGTATATGAGTTTTAGTTGTTTGTGTGTGTTTTTATGAAGTATTTGTGTGCCCAAGGATTAAGGCCACTGACCCAATTAACAAACCCAGTCAATTGCAATAGTTCATGTGTCTATCATACCACGTGTATGTATATCATACCACATTAAGCATTGGTATTTCTTGTTTTACATATAAAAGTTTCATTCTGAATGATAAATCCTTAAGTTAAGTGGTTGGGGAATTTGTGAATATTCTGAATTTCTTAGATTCAATGATTCAAGGATTTTTTTTAAATACAAAAATCTGGAACTCTAGCATAAAGATAATATGTTTATTATTTTAAATATTCCTTTGAAGATTTAAGTCTTTCAAAATGTGTCCCTAAGGGAGGTCAAATATAGTACTATCATTGTCATCTTACCATCTCTTGTAATGCTATTGCCAAAAGGTCACTTTGGGGCAAAATCTGCTTTCCTTTGTGTCTGCCTGGGGAGCAGCATTGCACCCAACAGAGCCACTGGGAAAAGAAGCCCTTTCCCCCACCTGATTATGGAGCAGACTATTGCCCATTCCAGAGAGGGACTCCCTGAGCTGCATCTTTCCCTTTCTGGTTGTCAGGCAGAATGCTCCTGCTAACTGGTGTGAGCTGAAGTGTCAGTGAGACGCCTACATGTGGCCCACTGCTCTGGTCCCAGATGATTATGGAAAGACTGCTTTCTGTCTTGCTGGAACTGGCAGTCAATGGGAATCCTACACACTGATGATGGGTATACATCAGAGGAGATACATTAATCTTTGCGTTAATACATGAAAACCAGAATGCCTTTCCAGAATGCTTATTTTGAATTCCAAAAGCTATCTTTTCTCCACTGCTGGGACCCTCACTTGCATGTTGTGAATGTGAAGTCATCGAATATCAAAGCCTGGATCATAAATCCACACGTGGAGAGAGGCGATTTCTAGAAGCAGAGAAGATAACTACAGAGCAAAGAACACTTGGTCCTCACAGATCAAAGTGTAGCTCATAGACTAGCAGCATCTCATCACCTGGGAGCCTCCTTTTAACAAAATTGCTCTGTGATTCATATGCAATTAAAGTGTGAGAAGTGCTATTTTAGGCAGTGTTCAGACCAGAAGATATTCTTTTTCCTACTTGAGTCACCCCTGGTTGGTTCACAGCACTTCAAAGGCACCTCACAGGAAAGTGTTTGCACAGACTTGTATAGAGGAACTTGAGATTAGAAGTAGCAATAATGAAACAGTCAAGCAGTTAATGGTAGAGCTCTCACAAGCTGTACAACTGATAAGCTCTGCAAGGCTAGAGTGGGAATCCCCAGTGCTTTAAGGGCTGACCCTAAACAATTATAGGCTGACACTGAGAGATTATAGCAATGACACATCAGCAGCTTTTGGGTGAATCAGCATGAGATAACACTGGCTACAGACAGATGAAAGGAGAAGATAGCTATCAGGTGTGGGATTATGCCCTTTTTATTGCAAGCCCTGTCCTGTCTGTACTCACTACTAAATGCTATGAATAAGAAAGGTACTGTGATTGTTTTTTCATATTAACTTTGGGTGGCTGCAGGATCTGGCTTTTAATGCTTGTATCAAGGACTGATTTTGGAGCTGACTCACTCTCAATATTCTGAAATAATGATATTTGACCTTGTACATTTAAAAATTGAGGTATAATTATGCTACAATAAGTTCCACAAAACTTTGTTTCAATTAAGTTTTGACCACTGTGTGTATTAACCATCTCAAACCAAATGAAGAGCATTTCTATCATCTCAGAAATCTCCCTTGGCCCCTTTTTGATCATTTCAATTACTGTTTTGATTTCCATCACCATATATTATTTTGCCTCTTCTAGAACTTTATGTAAATAGATACATATGTACTGATGTTTGGATTCTTTCACTTAGCCAAATGTTTTTAAGAATCATGTATCTTTTGAGGTATACTGGTAATTTATATATTTTAAATTGCTGAATAATATTCGATTGCATGAACAAAGTTTTATCCATTTACATGTTGGTGAGCATTCTCGTTTTGAGCTACTATGGATAAGACTGCTTTGATCATTAGTAAACAAGTCTTTTTGCGGATATGGATTTTCATTCATCTATGGTAATCACCTAGGAGTGGAATTGTTGGGTCTTATGATAAATGTATGTTTAAATTATAGAAACTGCCAAACAGTGGTTATACTATTTCACACTGACTAGAAATGCACAGGAGTTCTAGTTGCTCCCTATTCTCACCAATATTTAATGTTGTTAGCAATGTTGGGTTAATTTGCATTTCCCTGGTAGCTAATGATGTTGGGCACTATTTTGCATACTTATTTGTCCTTCATATAATCTTGTGATGGGTCTGTTCAAACAACTCTTTGGCCCATTTTCATTGGGTTGTTTGTATTTATATTGTTGACTTGTGGGAGTGTCACAGATAGATTTCTCTCCACTTACCTAACATGCCCCATGTCTTCAGTACCTCGGAGCTCAGAGTGCCCCTCAGATGTACTTTTCTCAGTTCTCCTCTTGGAGGTGGCTGCCTTGTACTTGAGAAAAGTTCCCTTTATTTCATGGGAAAACTTTTCCTTTACCCATCCCAGCCTTTGGCACAATACTCCAAGCACTTGGTGACAACCCATGGGAATGATTTGGTGGGTTGGTACAGACCCTGTAACTAAGTTCCTTCGTATTCTCATCTGTTGTGACAGACCACATGTGACTATTAAACTGTCATTAAAATTTTGCCTAGTTTCTCCTTGTTCTCTTTATTTATTTATTTATTTATTTTTAGTTGGAGTCTCACTCTGTCGCCCAGACTGAAGTGCAGTGGCCGCTCCCGGCCACCGCAGCCTCGACCTGCTGGGCTCCGGCGATCCTTCCACCTCAGCCTTCCAAGTAGCCAGAATTACAGGCATGCGCTACCACGTCCGGCTGATTTTTTGATTTATTGTAGAGATGGGGTCTCACTGCCCAGGCGGGTCTCGAACCCGCGGGCTCAGGCAATCCACTCACCTCAGCCTCCCAAAGGCACGGGATTACAGGCTGAGCCACCGAGCCCAGCTCCTTGTTCCCTTTCATGGTGGATTTGTTCTCCATGCATCATTCTGCTCATAATAAGAACAGTTCAGGCTCTTTTCTCACCTTTGAGGTGTTCATTGTTTTCTGAAACTTTGTTCATTTAGGTATCTTTGCTTGCTCCTCGCTAAGGTAGGATTTATAAAACTTTGATTTTGTAGTTTAGCTGGCTTGTTTCGGTGATTATTGTGAGAATGATGCTCTTTTATGACTTTCTGCATTCTAGCCAAAAGTGGAAGTTCTACACATTTGTACCCACTCTATTTCTTCCTGCAATGTGCCAGAAATACATTCTGCTTAAGCCTGGAGACATTACTTTAAACATTACTATGTTTAAAGTAACAGACCCATCACAAAAGAAGATTATGTGAAAGGCAAATAAGTATGCAAAATAGTGCCCAACATTATTAGTTACCAAATTAATCCGAAATTTAAAAGGCTAACATCATCAAATATTGGTGAGAAGAGGGAGCAATTCACAATAATCCAGTGTAGAAACACTGGAGTTACCAGAAGAACCAAAATAGATTTAACTTTTATGTTGATAATTTAAAGGTTAGACTAGCAACTAGTAAACCATAATAGCTGTTGACACTGACAACATTACTAAACATCATGTGATTCAGTTTCCTTGTCTATAAAATGGTAGTAAAAACAGAACTTATATTGTGGAATTTCTAGGTGATTAAATGAGTTAATATATGTAAAGTGCTTAGAGGTGTACTTGGTACATAGCTAATGCCTGATAATAAAACATTAGCTGTTGTTAATAATAATATATTACAACTAATGGTGGTTTGTAGTATAGCAAGAAAAAAGTTTCTATATCAAAAGTTTACTTCTCAGCCAATCCCTTTTATGTACTATCAAATCTTAAGTTAAAGCTTTATTTGGATATTGATGAGAGCTAACAGATATAGCCTGATACTATAGACTATTTCGGTTCCATGAACAAAAAGGTCAAAAAATTTATGGTTTAAATATTGGCACCTGAGTGGCAGTTAATATTATTCAATAAGATATTTGGTTTTCCTGTCTTTGGGTGAGATTATACCTCTGTGCCCCCTTGACATAAAGCGTGGGTATGTGGCTTGCGTTAGCCAGTGAAATGTGACTGGAAATGCATCACTTTGGGGCAAGTCTTTAAGAGCTGGTTTGCAATGCAGTATGCTTTCGTCCCACCATGATAACCAGTGATGTTCCAAGAGAAGGAGCCTCTGAGCGAGGGTGAGTTGGAGCAGAGTCACTGCTGACTTGTAGTGTGCATATTGAAAAAGCCAAGCCGGGCTCGGTGGCTCAGCCTGTAATCTCGTGCTTTGGGAGGCTGAGGTGAGTGAATTGCCTGAGCCCGCGGGTTTGAGACCCACCTGCGCAACTTGGCAAGACCTCATCTCTACAACAAATCAAAAAATTAACCGGGTGTGATAGCGCGTGCCTGTAGTTCCAGCCACTTGGAAGGCTGAGGCAGAAGGATCGCCGGAGCCCAGCAGGTCGAGGCTGCGGTGGCCGGGAGCGGCCACTGCACTCTAGTCTGGGCAACAGAGCGAGACTCCAACTCAAAAAAAAAAAAAAAAGAAAAAAAGAAAAAAAGAAAAGAAAAAGTCAAAAATAAACCTTTCCTTTAGATCTTGGTGACTTTGGAGCTGTTGATCACAGAAGCATCCCAAAGCCTATCTTGAATGACAGTGACTTATACCTTCACAGTATATAGTCCAGATTGTTTGCTCCACTATGGCTGGGCAGAGTTGTGTCTGATGAATACACTGGCTAAGCAGAGAACTCCTGGAGACCAGAGTTTGAATGAAGTGGTAGTCAGAGGCATGGGCACCAGAGAGTGAGTTCAAAGTATGTTTAAAATAAGGTACCCCAAATCCATGTATCCAAATTTGTCCAAAGTGCAGGTGCAGGGCAGGAAGCAGAAGACAGATAGTGGAGCCCAAAAGTTTGGAGCTGAGTAAAGACAGTGATGGAGCAGGAGCTGAGGAATCAACTCTGGAGCCCGATAAGAAGAAATGCCCATGATGATTCATGGAGAAATACAGGCAGAGCCAAAGCTCTGTCTTACTGGGGCAGCTGCTTGGTGTGTGGTGGGCTGCTTGGTTGAAAGTCACAAGGTCAAGTCATCCATACCTTGGGACATTTTCTCCTAGTATAAACCACTCTTCATGCCAGCATGGTTCATTGGGTGCCCCAAAGTTTGAAGAACAACTATACAAAAATTTACTCTTTGTGATGTTTGTGCTCATTCTTTTTCTTATGCTAAGAATTTCCCAACCCAGGTTTAAGGGGAGATCTCTTTTGAATTAGTTGGACAATCACACCCATTCTGCCAGAAAGAATCACTTTTGAAACATCACAACACTTATTTTGGCTCCCTTTTATGGTACCTTGTCATTAAATCATACAAAATGTTACCAATACATAACTGTTCGTGTATGTTTTTAATAGGGTCAGTGATGCTAATGCAGCAGTAATGTAAGCAGAGCATTTGAGAAAATTCTTCCAGTCCTTTTGGAATTCAGCTCATAGGCTTAACAGACATGTATTGACACAACTAACTTGTTCAACATGTCTTTCTGTGAGTTATAATTGAGGAGAAAGTAAAGTTTTGATTTAAACAAACAGATGAGATTTCATATTAGGGATAATGTACTAATATGGTACGCACTAATAAGCTATATATCCCAAAGTACAGTTACATCACTTAATGCAAGGTTAACCTCCTACTGGGAACTAAAGATTATTTTACAGAAAATATAAATAATGCAAAGACTTTCTGGGCACTCTGTAATAACCTAGGATTTGAAATAACTTGACATGTACCATTGGCCATATACAATATCTTTTTGTTGAGAATGATTATTAGGATCCTATGGGAACAGATTATAAGGACTGGATAACAGACAATTCCTGTTACGATTCACTAGGGATCAAGTTTTGTAAATGACTGTTTTTGTTCTTAGTTGTCCTCTTAAAAAGCTAGAAAATTAGAACACAATCACAGAAGTCTTTTTCTACTTGTGGCCATGAGGTTGTCTAATGTTATTATTCATTAGTTAAGTTGTCTGATTTTTTTGACAATTGACTTATTATTGTAATAATACACATTGACATATGAGGGGGGACCCCAAAATGGAATTTTTTTCTATAATTTTTTTAAACTTTTAATTATTCTTATTTTAAAGATGTGAGGTACAATTCAGGATTAGGCATAGAAATGTTCATTATGCAGGTACCCTTGTTGATGGGGTGTGCCCCCTTTCCCCAGGCAGATTCTCATTACTGCCAATCCTGCTCCCCATCCCCCTGCACCCCCACAGCTTCCTGCTACTGCCAATCTTTTTCTTAAAGTATTACGATAGTTGATCAAGGTTCGCTTATGAGTGAGGACATGTGATACTCAGTTCTTTGTTTCTGTGAAAGATCACTCAGTATTATAGACTCTAAGTCCATCCAGGTTGCTGTGACGTTCATGATTTTGTTCTTCTTTATGGCTACGTAATATTCCATTGTGTATGTGTACCACATTTTTTTTATCCAGTCCTTTTTGATGGGCAGCACAATTGGTTCCATGTTCTTGCTATTGTGAACAATGCTGCAATAAGCATATGTGTGCAGGTATGTTTTTTATACAGTGATTTGAGTTCTTCCCAGTATATTCCCAGTAGGGGGATTGAGGGGTCATATGAAAGTTCAATTTTTAGATCTTTTAGAAATCGCCACACTGTTTTCCACAGAGGCTTTGCTAGTTTACACTCCCACCAACAGGGTAGAAGTGTAAAACGGAATTTATTTATAAAAATTGTATATTTACTCTTACATGTTTAAACCTCAGTCATCTTCAAAGTACTTTCCTTTTGAGGCAATACACCTATCAAAATGCTTTTTCCACTGCTCAAAGCAGTTTTTGAACTCGTCAATTTTGGAGTCTTTTGGTGCTTCTGCTATTTTTTGTTTCATCTCTTCCACATAGGCTAAATGTTTCCCTTTGAAGACTTTTTTTTCCAGGGAAACAAAAGTCTATCGGGGTGAGACCAGCATGGGGGTCATGTTGTTTTTGGTCAAAAACTGCTGAATACTCAGTGCAGTGTGGGCAGGTGCACTTGTAAATCACTCTTCATGAAATGAGCAAACGTATTGAAATAATTTCCAAAAAACAGCAACAAAAAATTCACCGAAGTCAAACACAGGCTCTCACAACAACACTAGCTTGTACCTGATGCCAATAGATTCCTAGAACACTTACCTAGTGGGGGAAGCCTGTACTACAAGGGGCCTACCCTCCAAAAATAATTCCATTTTGGGGGTCCCCCTCGTACACTAGCACATTTACCTATATAGAGTGTTTGATAAATGTGTGTTGGAAGTGATTCTACAGGTACATTTATGAAATTTGAAATCTACATTGTCAGAAAACCGAGGAGAAATGTATAAGAAATAAATTTAAAGTAAATCAAAGAACATTTCAACACTTTGTAATATATATGTGTTACATATAATATATACAGTACATAAATAAAGATACTTTACAGGAAATATCTTGAAAGAAATATTATCAAATAATCTCTACATGTTTAGAGGGAGCTTTGTACGAGAAAATTAGATTCAAAGAGAAAAGCTGCCTTCACTTATTTTACTGTCTATTTGCTAAAGGTATTTACTCAGTACATCAGGAGTAAAACTTTAAAGTCAAATGTCTGGAGGAATTTAAATATATGTGAATGCATGTGTCTAAATAGAAGAAGAATGTTGACAGAAATAAATCACTTTTAGAGAGAATTCCCAGGACCTATTCCCTTTTAGAAAATCTCTCCTGGTCCTTGTGCAAATACATAGTTCTTTAAAGTACTAGCCCACATACTTTATGAGTTTATGTCTGTACGCCTCTGTTTATTTTTGGTATAAGAATCCTTGCTTATAAAAAAGGTGGCTAAGTATGTTATGGCATAGCTGTGATCCATTTTTCCTAAGAGTTTGTACTTAAGGAATGCAAGCTAAAGTCAGAGGTAATTCAATTAACATTTTGGACACGCAAAGCTATGCTTGCTTCTCAGCTTTAAGGTACAAAGCAACCCCATTAAATTATAGCCATAATTCCACCACTTGCACACATTCTTAAAAATTTTATAAAGTGCAGGGCCAAGCTCTAATTTTAGTTGTTTGCTTGTCTCTGGAGAATCAACTGAAATAGAAATCTAGAAGCTAAATAGCTCAACTCATTACTGAACTTCATAAAACAAAAATCACCACTTTCCTTCTTGAAGTACTCATCCGATCCTCCCTGTTTTCTTCCCACTCCTACAAATTCATCACTGAACCCTGTGGATGCTAAGGCTGAAATAGTTCTTGAATCTGTCCACTTCTGTCTATTTTCCCAGATGCTGCCCTGGGTCGGATGCCACCTTCTCTTGCCCACACTCACAGCAGCGGCCTGTCTGTTCTCCCTGCCTGGACATTGTCTCCCCCCTTCTCTCCTTTCCTCTGCACAGAGCTATCCTTCCAATAAAATGAAATCTCACCAAGAAGCAAACTGGCTTAAATGTCAGTTCCTAGGTCACCCCTGGTTCATCTCCTTTATCCTGAACTGCTGAAATCACTGTCATTGCTCTGTTATAATAAATGCCACATTTTATTGTGCCTCTTCGTGTGGTGGTCTCTTTCAGTAGATCATAAGTTCTGCAAAAGTTGAGATTGTGCTTGTCTTGTTCCCTAAATCCTTGGATCTGAGCCCATGGTGAACTCTCAAATTATGAAAGAATTTATCACAACTCTTCAATATTAGAGCAAGTCTTGAGCCAAGGCATGCACCAATGCTCTCTAATATACTACCATACTATTTTTTTTCTCTTGCTTGTGCCTCTATGACTTTAAAGGAGAGTTCCTCAAGGCAGCAAGTCCCAACAGACTTTATTTTACTAGTGAGAATAGTGAAATCTTATAAATTTCTCCTTGAACTAAAGGCATCATCTTAAATTCCTTCTCTTAACTTTGACTAAAATGCTAGTATTGAGATTTAAAAATTTTTTTAATTTTAGGCTTGCTTTATGATATATGAAAATTGCATGACACATAACACCAGTATAAAATGAGATATAAAATCTGCACATGTGTGGAATGGGGTGTGATCTAAGTTCCTTTAAGTGTTAATATGTTAGATGATTTTTCTTGTATTTTTTAAAAATTTCTTTCTCTAATACCTTATTTACAAACTCCATGATTGAAAAATCTAGTTCAGTTTATGCTGAAGAAATATGATATAGGAAGACAAATTACATTTGTCATTCTGTGTGTATTTGTCTGAATGTATATGTGTGATGATTGATTAATGGCTATTATTAGCAATTAAAAAATGAAACACATGGGTGTTCATGGAGCAGAAGTTTATTCGCAGCTCTATTGTGAAGGAAGAAGGTCATTTTCAGTTCAAATGAAATCTCGTCTTTATTGCATATTTGCTGCCAAAGTGAGCACTCATCTTTATTGTAAATGTTAAAAGTGAGTAGTGTTGAATAGATTTGGTTCCTGTTATGAAATAGTAGAAATAAATATAATTCCTTCTGTGGAAGTTAAAATAAACATTCATTTTAATTATGGCCACTGATAAATTTGGCATAAAACCTTACATGAAAAATATAAATTTAAACATATATGTATGTACTGAAATACTTATAGATGAATGGTAAGTGTAGGGTTTGTTTCTAAATAGTTCCAGGATGTGGAGGAAAGGGGAAGGTGAGTAGGGCCATGGAGGAAATAAGAAAGGCCCCTGAGTGGATAGTTGTTAAAACTCAGTGATGGATACTTGTTTATTATATATTCTCCTGACTTCTGTGTATGTTTGAAAATTTTCATAATACAAAGTTTCTATAAAGAAAAAATAAAACTTGTATGTAGAAGTGGGGACACCCTGAAGCTGATGAAGCTGAGGTCTGAGGACCTGCCACTGAATGGGTCCTTTTCAGAATGTGGGGAGGAGGCCTTGGGATGTCTTCAAATGTTCATAGATTTTGGTAAAATTTGAAAAAATGAGAATTTAGCCACAGTTGGCTAAGACTGCTGTCTCTTCCCCTTTCACAAACTCATCCATCACACTCCCCTCATGGTGAGAGATATTCGGAAGGCTGTGGGCTTTTGGGGGATCTAACTTAGGAAAAGTTGAGTTGGGGATAAAAATAGCTGAATTTCAATTCTCTTTTCTCATAGATGAAAGATATAGATTTAAAATTTCCAGCAGGATCATGCACTTTGACATCCCCTTAACTCACTGGTGGAATATATTTATTTATTACCAGTCCCTTCTGTGCATATTGTCATTAGTTGTTCTAATGTAGGGATGGCTTCCAGGAATACTGTCCACTGTGTAGAGCTCACTGTGTTGTGACTTGAGGCACAGAATCAGAGATTGTATTGGGATATGAGCGTACCTCATAGTACCTGTCACCTAAGTACGTAGGAAGAACAAGATTTGAAATGTATGTAGCCAGAAGCCACTCTTTGGACAACATTCCCAATCTTCACATGTGTAGAATTGTACTCATTGGATTAGGTTTGCATTGACACTTATTTAAATCCAAAGCCCTTTTCAGTCAGAAATATACTTGGAAGCTGGACTCGGTGGCTCAGCCTGTAATCCCGCGCTTTGGGAGACTGAGGTGAGTGGATTGCCTGAGCCCGCGGGTTCGAGACCTGCCTGGGCACCTTGGCGAGACCTTATCTCTACAATAAGTCAAAAATTAGCCGGGCGTGGTAGCACACGCCTGTAGTTCCAGCTACTCGGAAGGCTGAGGCGGAAGGAGCGCCAGAGCCCAGCAGGTCAAGGCTGCAGTGGCCGGGAGCGGCCACTGCACTCCAGTCTGGGTGACAGAGTGAGACTCCAACTCAAAAATAAATAAATAAATATACTTGGTGATGTTACATATACAACTATAAATGCATCATATTTTTTGCATTTTTGATAGAAATTAAGAGAAGTAGAATGTATCAAAATATTGGGTTTATGCTGGGTGGGGTGGCTCACACCTGTAATCCAAGCATTTTGGGAGGCCACGGCAGGAAGATTTCTTGAGTTTGGGAGTTCGAGACCAGTCTAGGTAGCATAGTGAGACATAAAAATAAGATTATCCAGATGTGGTGATATGTGCCTGCAGTTCCAGCGACTTGGGAGGCTAAGGTAGAAGAATCACCTGAGCCCAGGAAGTTGAAGCTGCCGTGAACCCTGATCGTGCCACTGTACTCCAGCCTGGGTGAGAGTGAGACTCAACTAAAAAGAAATGTTGTGTTTATAGGGTATAAGTATCAACTACCAGAGATATGAACTTAAATATGACTACGTGTAGCTGCTTGAATATCTTTTCATTGTGCCTTACCCTCACTAATATATTTTTTGTCCTGAAGCAGTATGGGATTCTAAATTAAAAGACACATATAATGTCTCAGATGCAACAAAATGACCAGAAACACACACACACACACACACACACGCGCGCGCGCACATGTACACACACATAAACACACACACATACACACACATGCAGGAATACACAGTGGATTGAACAAGCTGTGAGTGTTGGAGGTTCTCAGGCATTAGTGAGTGACATTAGTGAAAATTCTCAGACATTAGTGAAAGTGTTACAGTCTAGTAAATACGCCTATGAACTGAAAGATTTTTGGAAGCCCCTTTCCAGAATGACTTTAAAGCATGTAATGTGCTTCTTGAGGATAAAACTTAAAATAAAATAAAATCATATGCATTTTTAAAAGTTTGAAACCAAAGTTTCCTACCGCTTCAAATTAGAACCCTTTGCAAAGATGGTTCAAAGATAACAATCTAAGTTGTTTAAAAAAGTAAAGCCCCTCCAGAGAACAAAGCATAGCCAAATTCTTCAACAAAGAAAAGAAGAATTGCTTAAAAGAGAAAAGCAAGTCATCCTGTTTCACTTGGTTATTTTCTCTTCCAAATATGGACTATAAGCACCTAGAAAACGTGGCAGCAATGAGTTAATGTTCATCATGTTTTGTTTATCTTGGCCTTTGAAATAACGCACTTGTTAAATTTCTGGTTTGTTTAACATCTGTATTTATCCAACAACCTTATATCTTTTCCAATTTTTCACATTTAAGTGAAAAATCTTAGTTCATTTTCTTCGAGTTTTACTTCTCTCCTTCCAGACATTGTTAATCATTTTTTGCTAAGAATCTGTTCACCCAGAGCATGCCGGCAGGATATTTTGGTTTTGAAATAAAATTTAAACACATTAACACACAAGCAATGGTGTGTATAATATGTATGGGTGAATACAATTACATGATCCATTTATACCTTCCATAGCTAAATACAGGATGCTAATTGTTCGTTTGTGAGTGGTTATGCCTTTGATTAAATTATCTCCACTTGCTATGCCTATAATGACATAGAAGTCTTTCCTTTTTTCCTTAATTTTCTAGATTACTATTGTTTAAGGCTTCTCTGATACAGAGTTCCTAAAATATTCAAGAACCTTCTGGCAAACCTAGTTCTTATGGCTGTATTCAAATGTAGCTGGACCCAATATGTTAAGGTAAGAACACAAGTGACCTAAAAATCTCTGTGGCATAGTCCAAACATGGTTGATATTTTGTAGAGAAAGTCTCTACTACATTCAGCCATTCAGAGACTCAGACTCCATTCATATTATGGCTCTACCCTGAGGCTTCAGAATTCATTGGGATCATCTACAGACAAATGGAAGGAAAAGGAAAAAAAAAGAGTATGGAGACTTATGGGGATGGAGGTGTTTAGGGACCAGGCCTAGAAGTGGCAAACATCACTTTTACCCACATCGTGTGAGCCAGAATTAAGTCACATGGCCTAGTTGTATCACAAAAGAGGCTAAGAAATCTATAACATCAAGCCTAGGAGGACAAGAAAATGGGGTTTGGTGAGTTCATGGCATTGTTTCTAACACCATATAGTTCACCATGCTACAATGCCATTAAGTTTCCTGATGTTCTCTAAGTAGTCTCCATTGGCAAGCTGATTCTTTGATTCATCTTGAAGCAAGGTTGAATGGCAACATTAATTCCTGTTAGATGAGACTTTAAAATATCATCATCAGTCATTTAGTTCTCAGGTGGATGAAGACTTTGAAAGCAGGTCTTGTTAAATGGTGGGTAGGGAAAATTTGGGGGGAGATGCAGGACCTGTTGGGAGAGTGAGATACTGCAGGGTAAGCAAAAAAATTGACCAGTTACTCCTTACCTACTTAAAATGACCTGAACTGCTGGCTGCCCAAGAAGGACAGTTGTTAAAGATGCCAGACCACAATCTTTCTAATTGCCACCAGCATTGGTTATTTTTCCCATCCTGTGGTCTTAGGTTGGGTCCTTCAAAAAAATGACTCTGAAATGGAGATTTGCTGCAAATAATTTATTGGACAGTGCTCTCAACACTTTTGTGGGGAGGGAAAGAAATAGGATGAGACAGAGGGGAGAGTTGAAATGGCCATGGGTCAGGAAGCTTTAGCACTGGAATAGTTCTTTGAAGTTGTCCTCCCTTGATGCTAGGGGGAGGTGCAGGCCCTTGTTTCCCTGCCTACTGGACAGTCATCAGATGTGAGCTGTGTCCAAGATGACCCCAGTGGCTTCAACTACTGCTTTTCCGTATACTACCCATCCCTGAAATATTATACGAGAAGTACAAAAGAGGACCTCATAAATGTGCTTTCAAATGCCGTGGTTCTAATGAGCAAAATTTTTGTACAAAGACCAACTTTGCTCATTCTCTGCTTTCCACTCCCTCCCACCAGCCTGGAATGACCTCCTCTTTTCCTCGCTTACACAAAACGTCCTCATCCTTTCAAACTATATTTTAGATTCCATTTGTGTGAGGCACTCTCTGCTTACCTGCATTCTCAGGGAATTCACACTCACAGAAATCCTTTATAGTAATTATTGTCTGAAATATCCATCTGTTACTCATGAAGCACTGTTTTACATTATATTTTCTGGTGTGTAACTCTAACCAAGATTCTAAGTACCTGAGGGCAAAGGTTATGTTTTATATTCTGTGGCTCATCATTAGTGTTTGGTACAATGCAAGTCTTAAATTATTTCAATAGTTTGAAAAGTATTTATTGAGCACCTACTATGTTCGGGGAACTGTCTTGGATGCTAGGAAGACTTAAGAATTTTCACACTGAAGAAGATTATTGTTGTGAGAGAGGCACATACCTTCAATTCCACTGCAGATGGTCCTGACAGAGGTTTCAGGGGATATGGTAAGATATAAACTGCCTGATGGACAAGGCTAAATCAAGTGTCAGGGTGAGGGAATGGGTCAAGGGAGGTGTCAAAAAGATCAGTCATCATTTAAATTTTTTTTTAATTTTATGACTTTCTTTTATTATGGAGATGTGGGGCACAAGTCAGAATTAGGTACATAAGTAATCTACGTGCAGGTGAGGTTTGGGTCTCCAACTGGTCCTCACTTCCCTTGGTTTAGGACCAGATACCCTTTGTGTTGTTACATTCTCCCCCACTCCCTCCACATTGTCCCATGACTACCAATTGCTCCCTTGTGCTATTATGATTAATACTCAGATCCCGCTTATGAGTGAGAACATGTGGTATTTGGTTCTTTGTTTCTTTGATAGATCGCTAAAAATTATTGTCTCCAACTCCATCCAATTTACTGCGAAGTCCGTGGTTTTGTCCTAAAAAGATCAATTACAATTAATATGGTGGTATGAAGAACTCTAAAGCTGCAGGCAATGATTAGAATGGAAGATTGGGAAGCATGAACAGACAAAGCCTAAAGCTTTATGGAAGTCAGCACTCATTTATGAAACTATGAGTCTAGCCTAGAGTTTCTCAACCCTGGCATTACTGACATTTTAGGATTTAACTTTAGATTTCTTTTGCTCTGCAGGATGTTTAGCAGCATCCCTGTACTCTACCCACTAGATGCCAGTAGCTCCTCCAGGATATGACAACCAAACATATCTCTAGATATTGCCAAGTGTCCCCTAAGGATCAAAATCACACCCAGTTGAGTACCACTGTGCTAGACACTTTTGCAATAGGCAACGCCAGCCATGACAGCAGCTTCTTTGAGAGCAATGGACATTCATTTTATGAGGTGGAAAAGTTAGGAGTGTATTCAATGCTAATGGAAGTCCAGAAGCTGACACTCTTTCTTGGGAGGAATACATTTGTGATGGGTGTTTTACTATCTACTCTTGATGGTCTGGCCATCTCACAAAATATTCCTGCCACTGAGATCTGGTATATGGACTCTATTGTCCTTGAAGTTAATAGCTCCTTTTTTTGAAGTGCTTCCTATGGAGTACATAGTAAAAGAATAAGAAGATCAGAATTAATAATCATTTGTTTATTATTTTTTGGAAACTTTGACCAGCAGGAAAATATGAGGATTTCTAGAAATCACCAGGGTACAGTCAAAGTTGCCAATAAAAATGTAAAATAATACAGATGTTGTTATGAAGCAGAAACATGTTGTGTTTTTAAATAAATCAGTATCCTTAACTATTAGCAAGAGAACTTGAGTCTAAAAAAAGAACAATGGTATTATAACTTTATTATCTTTTTCCTACACATCTGGATTTTGAAAACTTTTTGAATTAAAAAAACCCATTAGATTATTTAGATCACCCTTGAGTTTAATGGTAGTTTTGAAAATATATGGAAAAGTTCTGTCTCAAATATCTTCTCCTTTTACAGAATCTTCTTATTTACTTGAAAGAATATATCTGTGAGTTGTTGCCTGATATATGTTGGCAAAATCCAGAGAGAGACTAAAAACTTTGTTTTAAAATCAGACTTATTATTTTTCTTACATAACTATAAGATTAGAAAGCTAGAGACAGGTACTTTTAAAATGCCATTTGCAGTGTGTTGATATTATTTTCTTTTTTTCTTTTTTATAGCCAGGGAAGAGGCTTTTTATTTAGCTGATATCAGCCAAGGAGAACAGGAGATTTCGTCTCAAATCTGTCTTCCTGTTCCACTGAAATAAGGAGCTTATATAGTGGGGCAAAAATATAGAAAACAGGAATTAGGGAGGGATCTGGCATTTCATTGTCCGGATGTGGTGATTTGGGGAGTTTCAGTTCCTTGATACTGTAGGTCTGAGAATCGGTTTCCTGTGAAAGGAACTCAGAGAAGACAAATGTAAATTTTAGGTTTTATGACCAGGAAGGTCAATTTCTGTGTTTATTTTTTATTTTTTATTTTTTTATCAATATTTTTTATTTTGATATTGTAGGGTACAATTTAGGGTTAGGTATACAAATATGCTTTGTTCAGGCACCCTTGTTGATAAGGGGTGTCTCCCCATTCCCAGACAGATATTTACTACCGTTAATCCCACCTCCCTTCCCCTCCGCCCCATAGTTTCCCACCACTGTCAGTCTTTTTTTTTATAGTATTACGGTGGATGTTCGAGGTCCATTATATGAGTGAGAACATGTGATACTCAGATCTTTGTTTCTGTGAGAGGTCACTCAGTATTATTGACTCTAGTTCCATCCAAGTTGCTGCAAAATTCATGATTTTGTTCTTTTTTATGGCTGCATAGTATTCCATCGTGTATATGTACCACATTTTTAAAATCCAGTCCTCTTTTGATGGACAGCATGGTTGGTTCCAGGTTCTTGCTATTGTGAACAATGCTGCGATAAACATTCGTGTGCAGGTATCTTTTTGATAGAGTGATTTGAGTTCTTCAGGGTATATTTCCAGTAGGGGGATTGCGGGGTCATATGGGAAGTTGATATTTAGAGATTTTAGAGATTTTGTGACCTTTTTTCTTTGTTTGTATTTTAGTGGCTCTCAAACTTTACTGCACATACAACTCAGGAAAAACAGCACATTCCAGGGCACTACAAAAGAAGGTACAGGATGAGACCTGGGAAACGGCATTTTAACAGATACCCCAGATGATTCTGATTCAGATGGTCTCTACAAAGCATTTGGAAAAACTGATATACATTCATATGCTGCCATCATATCATTACCATCCATTGCCTAATTGAGGGAGGGGAGAAGCCATGGTCTTTTACTTTTGCTTTGTCTGTTTTTAAAAGAGCCCAGTCCTTTGCAAATATCATTCTTTCTACAATAAGTCACTTTTGCTTAAGATACAACATTCATTGTAACCTTTCAGTACCCTTTCGGGTGATGTTTTGTGGATTGGTTATCACTCAGTGTTTTTTCCCTGTGTTTTCTGGAACATAAATAATCCATTTAGGAACTAATAGGCCAGGAGTGGTGGCACATGCTTGTAATCCCAGCACTTTGGGAGGCCAAAGCAGATGGATTGCTTGAGACCGTAAGTTGAAGACCAGCCTGGGCAACATAGTGAGACCTCCTCTCTACACAAAATGAAAAAAATTAGCTGGACGTGGTTTTGTGCATCTGTAGTTCCAACTCCTTGGGAGGTTGAAGCAGAAGGATCACCTGAGCCCAGGAAGTCAAGACTGTGGTGAGCCATGATTATGCCACTGCACTCACTCCAGCCTGAATGACAGAGTCATATCCCAACCCCCTTCCCCCCAAAATTAATAATCTCTGAACTCACAGTTCATTTGGCTTGTATTTCTCTTAGGATGTATTAGCTACAGGCATGAGATAATGCTGATGTGAAATGCACAGTGTGAGTATGGAAGGCTCAAATGAGTGACAAAGACCTAGATTATTTTAGAGAGCAGAATCTATAATAATTACCACCTCTTAAGGCGTGAGGGTGAATGAGAAAGAAAAGTCCCAGGTGATTGCAAGTTTGGGAACCAGGCAGCTTGAGTGTGAGGAGCTGTGTTGAAGAATTTGGACGTGTGGGTCAGGGAATACAAATAAGAACAGCATCAGGATGCTAAGTTTCAGGGGCCAATGGGACATCTGTTAGAGATGTGTATAAGGAGTTTAGAAATTTTAACCATGCTTAAAAAAATAATCAAGGTTTGAAATGGAAAAGTAGGAGCCAAAAGAACTATAAATGGCCTAACCCAAAATAAGTAAATATTAAGAAAAGAGGGCCAAAAACTGAGCTGTGAAATGTGCTTTCATTTGGAAGCCTGGGGAGGGGAAAGGAACAAAAAAGATAAGATAGGGACAGAGAGGAAGCAGGAACACTGGTAAAAACCTACCCTGGAGTCCAGGGAATGCTTCCGAAAGAAAACATGTCCGGTACAGGCAAGCCCAACTGAATTGAGAAAAGGAAAGTGTTGAAACAAAGCTATTGAACTTGGTGGACAGTATTTCATTGGTAGCCTTTGAAAAAAGGTCAGTTACTTGAGTAGATGTAAATGAAATGAAAGGTCATGAGCTTGAGTGAGAACTTAAAACTCAAAATCGCAAGGAGAATTTGATCCTTCCAAGTCAACTTGTCGTTCCTTGTTTTTGTTATGGTGGATTCTGCCTGCAGAAGAAGTATTCCCCTGCAATCTTCTCTTGGTGACCCCTTCAATGTAATCAGTTTGGTATTCCTGGTGCACCTCTGTGACCTGTATCTGAAGCTCTCTGAATTAGGTGTGTGACTTCAGTGAAGTTAGTTGGTAAAACTGAAAATTCACACTTAAGGCAGCTTGTCCTATCCTGATAGACCTTTAGATGGAGAACACCAGGGAATGAAAGATGAGTCAAAGCAATCTTCTATGATCATTTTTCTTTCACACCCACAGTACAATTATTCTACTTTTTGCTTGCCTAACACTACCTCAGATATTAAAACCATCCAATTTAGCTAATCATATCCCCCAAATAACTTTATAAAATTATATAATACAAAATCCAGACATTTGGAAAAAGAGCACATGGTAGGGTCAATGTGTACTGGCTCCTATTTTTTTCTAAGTTTCAAAGCACAGTTTTAAGAAGCCAATTAATTTTCTTCAGTGAGTCGGATTTAATTGTCAACTTCTCTACCAGGAATTATTTCTGGTATGGCAATAAGGCCATGAAATTGTACCTAGTTCCAACAAGTTAAATAACATGAAAGTTGCAGACTTGAATTTGAGCCCCAATTGCTCTGACTCCATTGACAATAATATTTTCCACCATACCACAGTGCCTCAACAGATCATCTTTCTCTTCAAATTTGGATAGTTGACATGTTTTCTTTCTGCTGTCTCCTATGATATATAAATACAGTTAAGTAATATAAATAAGAAAACAAACAATATCAAATTGATTATGTATGACCCAAATGTCTAGAAATGAAAAATTTAGTCTTACACCTATTCTTACTGCATGTATAGCTAAGAATGAGTCCTAGTTTCCTAATGTACTTCTTGATGAGCTAAAAAAAAGGACCACGATGAGCTTATCTTCTATAACACATATCTAATGTTTATAAATATTTTATATAAAGTCAATTCATGGAGTTAAACTTCTAAAACCAGATTATGGGATCTGACAGAGCCCATCTATTTAAGGCAAAAGTTGAAAATGTCTAATTCAAAGATATCATACATTATTTATATTTATATGTACGTTAAAAAGTTTAAACTTTCATTTGGACTTGTTTTCATTTTCAGAGAAAGAAAGGGTTGTGTTAGATCCAATAACAAATTGTAAGTATAGTTATAGGAGCTATCAATTTACTTCCAGATATCGGGGTGTGCCATACCCAATAACACATGCCTATGGAGCAGTGTGCCTTATTTCTGAATATGAGTGCTCTGAGGCATAGGCTAGTGTGAGGTTAAGGACATTAAGTCTATGAAAGGCTGGACTAGGTGGCTCAGCCTGTAATCCCAGCACTTTGGGAGACAGAGGCGAGTGGATTGCCTGAGCCCGTGGGTACAAGACCCACCCGGGCAACTTGACGAGACCTTGTCTCTACAATAAATAAAAAATAAATAAATTAGCCAGGCGTGGTAGCATGTGCCTGTAGTTCCAGCTACTTGGAAGGCTGAGGCGGATCACCTGAACCCAGCAGGTCCAGGCTGCGGTGGCCGCAAGCATGCCCCTGCACTCCAGTCTGGGTGACAGAGTGAGACTCCAACTTAAAAAAAAAAAAGTCTAGGAAAGATGTGGGTTTAGTTCTGAATAGTGGTTTTGTCTAAAGGAATATGGTCTGACTGCTGTGTCAGAGTGATAGACACTGGAAGGACAGACTTTGTAGTGGAAGATGAGTCCCTTAGAGAAGGATCCCAGTCTGTGAATCTATGAGAAATGACACCTACCATTCAGGGATGAAGTTGGCAAGAGCCGCCAGTGGGTAGGTCAACACCAGCCAGGAGACGATCTCAGGAGAGCTTTAGGCAGTCCCAGTGGAGAACTCAGAGAATAAGGACAATTGCCACAATGGGAATGATGGGAATTGTAATGGCCAACAATTGGGTAGCACTTTTGGTAGGATTTGGTGGTAGGACTTGTTCTCCATGACCACTGTGCTTCAGAAACTCGGTGGCATTGAGCCTACAATGATAACCCATAGGAAGATCTGAAAAAAGAGGAAAGCTGGTAACTTCCAGACTTTTTAATCTCTGATCATACAGTTCAATGATTTTATATAGCTTATTTTTATGTATGTGTGATTAAGTCTTTTAAAAGTCAACCAAGCATAGACTCTGGAGTCAGATTGCATATGTTCAGCTGTGGGCCCTTGGTCAAGCTACCTGACTTCTCTGTGATTTAGCTTCCTTATCTGTAGGTTAGGGACAATAATCCTTATATTATTAGTTAGCTATGAAGATTTAATGATTTAATATTTGTTTAACATAGAGTAATAATTCTCTATTAAACTGCTACAACTAAAAGTAAAACTTTATCTAGGTTGGTGGGTCCATTTGTTTCAGTCTCCCATGGGGACATTATTAAAAATGCAGATTCTGTAGTGATACCCTAGACTTATGCAAATTCTTAAGCATGACCCTAGAAATCTATGTTTCTAACAAGTCTCTCAGGAATTTCATCGATCAAAGTCAGATTCGGAAATTAAATAGGCCATGGTTTTGGTTCACAATAGATTTGAGGTCATTAGCAAATTATTTTCCGACTCATTTCTTAATAAAAACCCCCAGTACATTGTATAAAGTGTGCTTACATAATTCAAATCTTATTTGGAGCAAGAAAGGATATAAGTAAATCATACATTCTCTAAACCATTCTTCATGCAAGATTGGTTTCTATATCTCCCTCTTCCAACTCCAGATGCAAATATATCACCTGTGAATTTTAAAAACTACTCTCGAACCACTTTTTGTCATCTTTTACTAACCTGGAATTTGGTTTGATTATCAAGTGTTTTAACACAACAGAAAGGAAATGCAGTTGTTCTATATGACATAAATCTCGAGACAGATTGCCTAATTCCTGAAAGGAAAAAAAATCACTTTGATAGGCAGTTGCTAATTGTTCATGGCACATTTTGAAAATATATAGTAATGATAGAGAACCAAACAATAGAGTCTTCACAAAGATTTGTCCAGATGTAGCTGCCAATACAAATAAGGCTGTATTTTCATAGTAACATGGTTTGTTCTTAAAGAAAACAAAAACACAAGAATGTGATCTGGTTTTCTATAAATGACTTCAATAGAGTGGTAATGTGCAAAGGATTTATTTGAAAATAAGACAGAAAATAATTCCCTACTCCTATCACTATAAATGTTTATGTGCTGCCCTTTTTAGGCATAGAAGAAGTTACCTACGTATCTTTAGTAGATGGTGTGCTAGCAGAAATGGATTTACACTGAGCCATCTTTTTTCTTGAGAGTGGGGTGTCTAGTAGTCCTTGTTAGCAGTATCATTCGTTTTCAAGGTGATTGACTTGAGTTAGGGACCTAATCCATGACCTTGAAGCAAAGGAGAGTTAATTGGTGTAGCAAAGGATTCATTAGCATTTGTCTCTCATTCATGAAACCAGATGGGCAGAGTAGCCTGAGAAACTAACTGAATTTTTTTTTGCCTGTGGGATTTTCATACACACAAATAAAGGAAATCTTTTTTCTCCTTCTTCTTTTTAGTCTAGGAAGTCAGGTGTGGCAGATTATATTTTCTGAAGATTGCCACAGCAATCTATCCAGCCCCACATGTTCCTCCAGCATCATGCCACCCTCCCATCAAGAGATGAAATCGATTTCTTCTCCCTTGAACCTGAGAAGGTCTTTGGGACTGGCTCAAAAAATAGTATGTGACAGAAGTGATGCTGCATAACTTCTGAGACTAGATAACATAAGGCAATATGGCTCTACCTGGCTTTCTGTCTTTGGGACACTTACTCTTGAGACCCAGGCACCATGCTGTAAGGAAGCCTCAACCAAGTGAGAAGGCCATGTTTACTCTAACAGCACAAACTAAGACCCCCAATTGGCAGCCAGCGTCAACCACTCAAAATGTTAGGAAACTAGCTTCCAGATGACTCCATGTCCTAGTTTTCAGTGTTTGAACAGCCAAAATTGTAGATTTTTGAGCAAAATAAATGTTGTCATTACTTAAGGTGCAAAGTTTTGATGTGATTTGTTAATCAGGATGAGATACCTGTAACATAAGGGTTTCCTGTTCTGGAAGTGTGAATAGCTTTTTGCTTCAAGGATAGTTCAGAGGCCCTTGTTTCCAAAAGACAGGGTGAACAAAATCACAGCTCAGAGGTTCAAGCAGTGAGGTGGCAGTCTTGTCCCCAAGAAGTACGTTTCCTAAACCTAGTAGATAAGGGCTGGGAGTGGTGAGAGCAGGGAAGATGATTCCCTGCTCCCAACTTGACTTTGAGGAAGGATTAGGACCCCTGATAGAGCTGGTGATGTGTGGGCCTATGGACCAAATACTAAGCTCAGTGACCTTGGAAGCTTTGGTATAGGCTTTTGTGATGCCCTGCAAGTGTGTGTGCCTGCACATATAGGTGTGTAAAGTGGAGGGATGGTGTCAGAAAAGACACCTGCCTTCAGAAGGATCACAAGAGGGAGAACAAAGAAAAATGGCAGAGTTGCAACTACACACTGAAAGACACTCTTGGATTTCTTGTTACCCCTGGACTCTTGTCTGACCCTAGGAAGTAAAAGAGACTCTTAGACTTTATTCTGATAAGATTACATGTATATATTGAAAAATTGGTAGCCATTTGTTCTAATATTATTTATCAGCCGGTTTGCTAGTTTTAACCCTTGTGCTACCATATAACAAAAAATTTTGTCTTTAGCTTGCTGTGTTTTTGTTCTATTAATCTACCTGTTTGTAACTACCAATATGACTCCATTTAAGTGATTATATATTTAAAATACATTTTAATATCTTGCAGGGAAAAGTTCCATTAATACTTTTTTTCTCAGACATTTCTTGACTTTCTCACAAGTGTATTCCTCCAAGAAGGCTTTCAAATCATTTGGTGAGGCTTCCCACCCCCCAAAAAATATTCAATGAGACTTTGATGAGTATTGTCTTGTATGTAAATAGTTAAGAATGGTATAATAGATTGAACACACACTTAGTTCCTCTCCCTCCCAGAATTCCACTAAATGAGAATAAGGGAATGTTTAAAGAAGATGTAAATACATAAGAACAAATTATGAGACAGGAGACAACAGTGACAAAATTTTGGAAGATGCTAGACAGATGGATAGGGGTTAAATGATGTAACAGACATGAGAAAGCTGAATCCTAAGCTGGAAGTTGGGAAAGGAGAGAAACAACCTAATGTACATTGCAGAATTTTCCAAAGCAGTAGGATTTGACATGTGGAAGAATTGGTTGAACATCTTTAAGAATTTATTCCCTCATCTCTCCATTCCAAATTTAGGTATCTGAGCAAACATTCATCCCCCATTCTAGCCAGAGACTTGAGATTTATTCTCTAAGGATGATAAACAGATGATCTTTAAATTACACAATACCAGGCACAACTGAAACAGAGATACCAAAGTGAAAACGTGCAGATCATGATCAAACTTACATATAGGACTTAAGCTCTCTAGCCATCTTCTTTCTCATAGCACAGTAATATTGGCAGCCAGATATGAACTAACTGTGGAAGAAGTCAAAAGTATCTTCTTTGAGAACACTAATTTCCAAGATACTCAAATCAGAGGTTTTCCAAATATCACCCTAGAGATGAGAGCACCACTGAGAAGTACTCTTCCCACTCTAGCTCCCAGCCTTCTTTTAGTGTCACACTCTTAAATATGAGAAGACAGCCAAGGACTGCCAGGCATTTATGAAAAAAGAAACTAATTTTAAATGCCAATACAAATGGAAAGAAAAATGTCATAATAACTATATAATATGAATCTATGAAGCAAGAAGTGGATACTATGAAACAAATATTTAGTGAACCCCAAACCTTATAAACTAAAAATATGATGGAATAAAAAATTGGAAGATAAAATCAAGTGAATTCTCCAGAAAGAATAGAAAACAGAGAAGAAAATAGAAAGGTAAGTTTTTTTTTTTTTTGAGTTGGAGTCTCACTCGGTCGCCCAGACTGGAGTGCAGTGGCCGCTCCCAGCCACCGCAGCCTCGACCTGCTGGGCTCCGGTGATCCTTCCGCCTCAGCCTTCCGAGTAGCCGGAATTACAGGCATGCACTACCACGCCCGGCTGATTTTTTGATTTATTGTAGAGATGAGGTCTCGCTGCCCAGGCGGGTCTCGAACCCGCGGGCTCAGGCAATCCACTCACCTCAGCCTCCCAAAGGCGCGGGATTACAGGCTGAGCCACCGAGCCCGGCAAGATTTTTTTTTTAAACTAGAGATCTATCTATAATATTCTAGAATATTTGAAATTCTATGAATAGAGAACAGAGAAAATAAAGAGAAGGAAATCATTAATAAAATAATTTAAAATAATATTTTCAGAATTTATGAAGAATATAGATGTCCTGATTAAAAGTGATCACTTAGTGCCCAGAACAATGGATGAAGTAGAACAACCCCAAGACACATTATTAAATAATTTTACAAAGCTGAGGACAAATAATAGATCATATAAATTCTCAGGAAGACAGGTTTCATACAAAGTATCAATTATTAGTAACATCAAACTTATCAATAGCAATAGTGAAAGCTAGAAGGCAATGGAGCAATGACACAAAATTCTAAAGAAAAATAACTTCACACCAAGCACTCCATAGTTAGTGTATATAAAACAAAACTTGCTTCCTAAGCAGCCCTTTTCAGAAAACTGTTTGAAGATGTGTGTCTACAAAATTATGGAGTGAACCAAGAAAGACAAATAGACAAAGTGTAGGAAACAGGGACTGCAACTCAAGAGAAAGGCTAAGAGAATCCCTGTGATGATAATGAATGGAGATTCCTGAATGGCTTCCAGTTATTAGGTATAGTGGAGAATTCTAAGATGGCCCCCCAAATTTCTACCCCTTGATGTATATCCCCTGTATAATCCCTTCCCATGAATATGGACAAGACTTGTGAATACGATGGGACAGTACTCCTGTGATTATGTTACATGGTGAAGGTAAAAAGATTATCAGATGTTATTAAGGACCATAATCAGTTGACTTTAAGTTAATCAAAAGGGAGATTATTTGAGGTGAAACCTGACCTGATTAGTTAAGCCCTTTAAAAATGGGTCTAGAGATCATTGAGGGAAGAAGTCAGAGAGATTTGAAACATTAGAGATTCTCTCCTGTTCACCTTTAAAAAGCAAACAGCAATTTATGTGGTAAGGAATACATACAGGAAATGGTGGGTGATCTGTAGAATTCAAGGGCCTCAGTCCCATAACCTCAAGGAACTGAATCCTGCCAAGAGCCACATCAGCTTGGAAGAGGACCCTGAACTTCAGATGAGAACTCAGCCCTGGCCAGCACCTTGATTTCAGCCCAGTGAGATCTTGAACAAATAATTCAGCTATGCTGCCTGGAATTCTGACCCATGGAAACTTTGAAATAATAAATGTATGCTATTTTAAGCCACCGAATTTGTGGCAGTAGATAACTAATGCAGATTTAAATGGTAAACAATCCAGATTGGAGCAGCTCAGGAGACTCTGGAGGGATTTATCCAGAGATGTAAGATTGTCCTAATGTCCTGAGAGATATATATACAACTTGAAGATAATTGGGAAATGTATTAGTAGTAAGTACAATCAAAGCTAAGCAATCAAAACACAAGACCATTGCTAACTTTAAGAAGACCAAAATGTTTCATGAGAAAACAGTCATAGTGTATAAAATAACCTAGTTATAAATAGGTTTTACAGAGTCAGTATAATGTGAATTCCAAATGACGGTTTAAACAAAATCACATGATAATTACAGTGGGAGGATGGAAATGGGAAGTGTATGCAGGGGTGGGAATGAGGGTAAGATTTTGCAGGAGCAAAACTTTCATCTTTCATACCAGGAGTGATAATGATTAGAATGGAAAAATTCAGAAGTAGCAATGTATGTCTATCTTAGTGCTCTGGGAAGAGAAATATGGGCGTGAGAGAGGCAGGTAACTTGTGTTTCTTATTAAAATCTTGTAAGTGTACTTGACTCCTTAAAATATGTAAATGCATAACTTGGATAAAAATGAAAATAAATTTAAAGCAAAGAATTGAAAGTTCAAATAGATTAACTTAAAGATACATAATATTAGTTCTTGAGATGACATTTTCATTTAATCGCATTTTCAAATACTTCCCCCTTATTGGCTGTTTATAAATGAATAAGATTATAAACTGTAAAATTCAATTAGTTTATTCCATGTGTGAATAAATGCCACAAAAGATAAGAAGAATTTCCTTTACTTAATCACAAACATTTCCCTTAAAAACGATCTTCAGGAATTAACCTGATCAAATAAACAAGAGCTGCCATTTCTTAATTTTTAGCACATCATAGACTGAGGGATTGATTATTTTTGTTTACCCTTTCGTTCCTTTGAGTTACATTAAAATACTTGTAATCTATTGACACCCCCTGGGTAAAGATCAAACATTTCAACGTTTGTTTCTTCAACAATCAACTTCTCATTTGAAATAGCTGGGATCTAAATTCATTTTTCATTCTTCACATGTTGAAATTGAGCTAGATCAAGAAGAAGAGGTGTTGTGGTTGTTTCCATATTTTCTATGGAGTAGAATGTGCCAAAATTCAGTGTGCACTTTTTACTATTACATGTGCTTACCATGCAAGTTCCTAAACCCTGTTAAGTATCTATTTCCATTTCAGTAAAAAGGAGATAGTAATAACATCTCCGATATAGGATTCCTGAGTGGCTTGCATGAGATAAGTAGGCAAAAGATTTAGCACAATGACTAGCACAAAGTACAAAGTCAACAAGCAATAGCTGCTGTTATCATTGTTATTCAAAAGAACAGAATTATTATTAACAGTAAGCATTTATATCCATGTTTAATAAATTTAAGAATGAAAATTTAACATTAACCCAATAGGAGTTTTAAAAAAATCCTGTATATAAAATTTTCTCCCCCAATTTAAGAGATAAATGGCTGGTTGATTCAATTTCTACCCTTTTTTGAAACTAAATTAACTTATGAAGTGTAGTGATTCACATACTATGTTAAAAAATGCATTTGAATCAGTGTAACTTAGGAGCAAGTACATCCATAAAACAACACAATTTTTCAGACTTAGCAATTTCACAAAAAAATTTGGTGGAAATCCTCATGGTCTTTGGGAAGTTGGTAGAAAAATTGTGTTTAAATAACCATTGCCTTGGGAGGGCTCGGTGGCTCAGCCTGTATCCCAGCACTTTGGGAGTCTGAGGCGAGTGGATTGCCTAAGCCCGCAGGTTCAAGATCCACCCGGTCAACTTGGCGAGACCTTGTCTCTACAGTAAATCAAAAATTAGCCAGACATGGTAGCTTGCGCCTGTAGTTCTGGCTACTTGGAAGGCTGAGGTGGAAGAATCGCCGGAGCCCAGCACCAGGTCGAGGCTGCGGTGACCAAGAGTGTGCCATTGAAGTCTGGGCAACAGAGTGAGACTCCAACTAAAATAAACAAACAAACAAATAAATAAAATAATAAATAGTCACTGACTTTTAATTCTCAGCAGATACAAACTAATTTCTCTACCCTTATCTAGAAAGCCACATTACTACACATGATTATTATTTACACATATGGAGTGAGAAGGTATACTGATTTATCCTTGTATAAAGTTGATTCTTTAACCATTAAGACTTTGGTCAGGGAAAAAAGTGAGAAAGAATAAGGGTTTCTCAGTTCAGATTACATTTACCCATTTATTTTTTACTCAAGAAAAATTATTTTAAAGCACAAATTCCTGTGCTTTCACATTTCCAAATGACAAACTTAAAAATTCACTTTAGCAATATGCTTATCATTGTTCAGGAAAAATTCTCAAAGCAAATGTAAAGAATGAACACCTACAAAGACATATTAATCTTTTACTTTGATTTGTTTTGTTACACTGCAGTTCCATAAAGACACACGAATTAAGAACTTTGGAGCTAGGGACTGCTAAATTGAAGATTTCTCTAGAATATTTCTTTCCTTATAGGGCCATGGAAATGAAATGTTATTTACCACAGTATTTCTGTGTAAAGCCCAAACTTTAGTACAGTTGTCAGGAAATTCCAAAGGTTCTACAGCCTAATTATGTGGGTGTTGCAGCCTGAATGTAATTTTTCTATTCCTCATTCCCTTGTTAAATTTATACCTTCAGTGTAGTTCTGTTCATGTGGTAAAAACTGTGTCATAATTTGCCCAGGGTATGCAATGCAGCCAAGTTCTCACTGTTCCTAAGATCCTTAACTAGGAACTTCCTAGCTTTTGATTTTTCACCCTTTAAACAATTTTGCATTAATGCACACCATACAGAGTATCTGCTTGAGAGAAGAGGAAGAAACTGAGAATGAGGCTGTTTGCAAACATGTGGCACCCACAGAAAACAAGTTCAGTAAGACCAGGTTTGCAGTTGAATACATATGCCTTTTAGGGCAGTCAACGATGAGAGAACTAGAAAGACAAATCTTTATTTTGCATTTTGCATAAAAGCTATGCTAGGTTTGCCTCATTTATCATTCAACTCAAAATGGAAATTTGGCCTTTGTTCACTCACAATTCTAATTTTTTGGACAAAAAAATGTGGCACAGATTTGAATTCCCACTTCTTCTGAGTGGTCAAAATGAAACCTTAAGCTTTTAGAACTTGGAAAACAATTTTAACAAGGTAAGAAAATAGTTTAGTAAATGATCGAAGCCCTTAAATAGTGAGGATCTAGTGAGGCATTGGGAGTCAAGAGAGATCAGAGATCTCCACAGACCATAGTTAAAATAAAACTAGTTCCAATGTGGTGCAAATTGAAATTGATATTAATGTAATTAGTTAATATTGTAGCATTTGTAAGAAATACATTTTTTGTACAAGTGCAGGAAATTTATATTGGTATGTAATATAATGGAGTTTGCCTTATTTCTTCACTGAGTTCTCTACCACCAGGCTCCTCCCACTTCTCTCTCTCCCCCCCCTCTTCCTCTTCTTCTCCCCCTCCCCTCCCCTCTCCTTCTCTCCTCTCCCCTCCCCTCCCTTCTCCTCTCTCTTCCAAGCAGGATAGAGTTGGCTAGAGATGGTGCTCTCAGTTGCAATCCCTTCCACCCTCTTTCTCTTATTGCCTAATTCCTACTATACCACACCAGAATGCTGACTCCGTGGATTCACATTGTTTTGGCTCTTGGTGCCCACTTGCCTCTGCCACGTGGCCATCCAGCCACTGCATGTTCTCCTATGGGGCAGCTGGCAAAGGATAGGCCATCACCCCCTTGATTCATAGATCTGATCATTTGATCAATCATTCAACGATAATTTATTGCATACAGCCATGTGCCTGGCACATGGATTGCATTCCCTGGGAGGGATGGCATTTTTCCAGCTCATTCTGATTGTTCCCCTACAGTTCCTCAGGGTCCCACTCCACAGCCTGGCATGGTTAGCAGGCTTCTGCTTGCTTGGTGATCCTGGACTCCAAGTTTTGTTCCTCTAGATTTAGGAGACTGTCAGACATTTCGTGCAACTTCTCAGCCTCTCGGTCCCATCTATTGAGTTTGATGGATGTCCCTAGGGAAGAAGGAACACCCAAATGACAGACTTACCTCTCTGAGGTTCTGTTTCCAGTTTCTTGAACTCAAGATTGTTTGCTCCCTTGTTAACAGTTCAGTGCCTTAAAGCAGCAGTTTTAAATAACTTGTTCAACTTTTCTTGGGGGAAGGGTGATTCCAATGATCTAGTCTGCCCTCACCTTTTAAGATTCATTTTCACATCCATCTTTTATGAGTTTATATCTCTGATATCCCTGCCTCTTAGGCAGAATTCATCATGCCATCCTCTGTGTCAGTAAACTTCTGAGTACACGCCTGTATTAAAGAGTGTATTCACTTTAAAACTTATTTAAACATTTCTCTCTCATCTTAGACGGTTAATGCATAAAGGACACCAGTAGCACCTAACTTATATTCATGTCCCCAGTGCCTAATGTTGATGCATATAGTAGATGTTCCATAAATGTTTATTGGTAGAAATAGTTGACATTTCATATAAATCTATTTTTAATTAAATCTAGTGTCTCAAATGAAAATCATTTAAGAGCTATCGTCCCACTACATGAAGAAAAAAGGAAAAAAAGGGCAAAACTTCTGTGTCTCTTTTATGATGCTTCAGACAGGGAAGCTTAAAAACCAGATGTCAGCTGGGCACAATAGCTCACACCTGTAATCCCAGCAATTTGGTAAACGGAGGCAAGAGGATTGCCTGAGCCCAGGGATTCAAGACCAGCCCGGACAACTTAGCAAGACCTCATCTCTACAATAAATCAAAAAATTAGCCAGGCATGGTGGCGTGTACCTGTAGTTCAAGCTACTCAGAATGTTGAGGTGGAAGGATTGCTTGAGCCCAGCAGGTTGAGGCTGCGGTGGCCATGAGCATGCCACTGGACTCCAGCCTAGGCGACAGAGTGAGACTCAACTCAAAAAACAAAAACGTATTTTGTTTTGTCAAAGGAAGGGAGGTGAGAATAGGAAAAGAGAAGTATAGTAACCATCAAGGTTAGGAAGGAGAAAAGAGAAATATTTATGCATAGATTTTTGGGAATGATTTTCCAAGATGCTAGCATAATTACATTGTCCGACCTCTGCATGTATGTCTTTATCTCCCAAAGAAGAATCGCGTAACACCCTAATATCTGTCAAACATGACATATTTGTCCAATGCCTGGTAGAATGGGAGTTCAAAAGGAATGTGGACAATTGTTTCCAGAGGTGTCCATCTCAATATTTAGGCTTTCTAGGTGGACATTTGATTGATACATTTTATATAAATATTTAAAAGTACATCAAAATAATAAAAAGAAGTACATTTTTGGCACAAGAGGTGGATGGGAAATAATTAAGGAAATAGCACCTTTCTCCCTAGTGAAAATTCATTTATAAGAAACACTGTCTTATTTACAATTAATTACTGCAAATAACATAAACAGGAGGAATATGAGTGGAATTCTTAGTCAAATAGTATGAAGAAGTTTTTGCCACAAACAGAATGTTACCATGCAAAACCATTGCCAAATGTATTTTATTACTTTACCTATTAGATTATGAAGCAAGGAGAAAAAAAAGGGTTAAAAAATGACAATTTTTCTTTAAAATGAAAATGTAAAAGCGTCAGAGGATTAATGTCAATTGAATTTGTAATAAAATGTGTAAAGAAATATAGTTTTATTATACCTATTTTTACTTTTTCATTTTTGTCCTTTTCTTTATATCTACCCTTATAAAAGACAATAGGCATATGGGCAGTTTCCCTATATAGTTTAAGGAAATCTCATCCTCAGAATAGCGGCAGTATGCTACAATAATGTTTCTAACTTGAAATTTTACAGTAGAAAACAAAAACAAGACCTGTCACTCGAGTAAGATCAATAATACATGAAAATCACAGAGGGGCAGTCTCTGAAACTGCCCTTAAAATAATGTGAACAACAGGCTTCACCATAATCTGTTGTGATACCCCTTCCTGTGTATATTCAGCAGTCTTACTGTTAAAAAACGAAGGCCAAGTAACCCACAAAGCATGAAGCAGCCTAACACACAGATCTCATATTCTCCCCAACAAGCCTAAGAGGTAGGCGATATTACCCTCAGAAAGTCAAGGAAGCAAGGGTTCTGAGAAATGCAATACCTTGTCCAAAGCAAGGAAGTGAAGAAAGAGAATCCAAACACAAACTCCAGTTCTTTTCCTTGCTGAGTCTCAGCTCTTTCTTCTTGACCACACCATTTTTTTGGTCTTCAGGTAGGATCATGGCCCTGACTCCTAAAAAGATGAACCCCTCTAGTGTAATGCAAAATAAAATAGTGCCAAATCTTACTTTTAAGTGCTAAAATGTCCTACAATATCCCCAAGGTAACTACTTTATATCTTCATGGAAGTAACAATAAGCAACATTTTTTTTTTTGAGTTGGAGTCTCACTCTCCTTCCCTCCTCTCCCCTCCCAGCCCCTCTCCCTCTCCTTTTGGTGTTGTCCTAAGCACACACCTTGTTTTTCAACGTGTAATCTGATACTAGCAGGGTAGGAAAACTGTTTCTCTGTGGAGGAGAGTTACTTAAATAAGGTTTAAGGACAACTAAGGGGTCAATAGATGGGCTAAAGTTTCCAGTGAGAGCTCTGAAATCATGTGCAAAATATTGTGTACTATAGGCAGTTTTCTGGAGTGGAGATGAGAGCTTTTCTTGCCATCCCCAATAGATGAAGGACCACTGTGACAAAATATTGAGGCTGCTAGGAATTCCTAAAAGCTGGAGAGAAGACTGAAGAACAAATAAAGAACACGTTTTTCAAATTGCCATTATAAAAGAAATGCTAAAAATTTCACACATCTACTGCTAAATTGAGAATAAAGATTATGCAGTTTTATTCAATAACTGCCAAAAATGAAGATAACTTTTGCTAACTTATACTTACATAACTTTTCATCTAAACCTGGCATTGTTCTAAACATTTTATATATATTAACTTAATCTTCACAAGAACCTGATGAAGTTAGTATTATTATCATTGCCCCTTTATTTAAGGTGAAAGATATTTCATAAATGAAAACATATCTCAGTTATTTATTACTACAGTAGATAACGGAGAAAGAATAGAAGAGGAGAGGGAAAGAACAAAAGGAAGAAAAATAGAGTAAGGAGGGATGCTAGATGAAAGGGTGAGGAAGAGATGTCTAGTACTGAAGTATTGGAAGAAAACAGAGAAGTCATAACTATGTGTAGGCTGGGGTGAACATAGCTGTAAAAACACAATTCTGCTATTTGCCAAAGCCGCAAGCATTAGCAGATTAATCATTTTAGGAGAAAAGGGGAATATGTAAACGATTAGATTAAAAACATGTATAAACACTGTCAAAATTTATTAGGAGAAGTGTTTGAATTTCAGCCTAATATTTGGAAGCACAGACATTTCTGAAATGTTCTCTTTTCTTCATTTGATGGAGAAAAATCTTTATTCACGCACTGTGAAAACAGGCTGAAAAAAATAGTAGTTTCATTGAATAAACATCCATCTTCCACATGGTCTTTTGGACTTTAATTAATAGTTCCTCATAGCTCACCCTGTGCATTGGTGAGATTAAGCCAAGAACTGCATCAAGACCACAGATGAATGCCCCTCCATCCTTCCTCGCTCACCAAGTCTACCATGAAATTAAACCTGAGCTGTCATAATTGGAAAGTAAATTATCTATATTGTAACTGTAATGCTCTCAGTATGTTTAAACTAGACCTGTATACTACCTGAGACAATAGACATACTATTGTAGGAGTTTAAACTGGATTCCCTCTGTTCCTTAATGAAAAGCTCATGAATACAGTAAATGCATTTAGCATGGGCAAGTTCATATGATTTTCCTTTCAGAATAAAGATTTGTTACTTGAGAGGGAACAGATGACCTAGGCTCCATGAAAAACTTCTCATTTCTTTCTATTTTATCATCTTTTAAAAAATGTGGAAAGAAGAGTGAATTTGAATATGAAAATTGACTTTGATTTTTACCCTTATTCTCAATGATCAGGGTGGATCTGAGATGTTTCTTTTACAAAATGAGTATTTTATAATATTCTAATATGTATTTGGTATTTATTGTTTCATGTTTGTTGTGTTATATATGTGAATACATGTTACTATTTCTAGTATTTCTAATATGAATTTGGTATTTGTTATGTTATAATTATTTGTGTTATATATGTGAATATATGTGAATATATATGTGTTATATATGTGAATACATGTGACTATTTCTAATATGCATTTGGTATTTGTTGTGTTATATTTGTTGTATTATATATGTGAATATGTGTGGATATATATGAATATACATGTGTTATATATGTGAATAATTCTAATATGAATTTGGTATTTGTTGTGTTATGCCTCACCTACCTCACTTTCATTCCCCACATACATTGTCTACTCTACAATACTGCAGAACCATGGACTTGCACAACTTAGGGGATGAGGGACACCATTCAGGCTCTTTGTGAATTGTCTTTCTTATGGAACTAATGGATTCACAATAATTAATTTTGACTAATGGCTATCAAAGACGGACGTTAGATACCTTGAATTGGTTCCAAATTAAGCACATATATTTCAAAGATGGAAAGGAAACTTGCTTACTCATTGTTCTTTTTATGTTCACTTGTAAAAAATACATACTCCCTACTTGCCTATTTCTTTTCATTGGACATAGACTGTTGTCACAATCAGCTCATGAAGCTGTCAGCATGTCCATGGAGACCACTTTAAAGTAAAGGCAAAGTAACATTGATGCAAGTCCCATGATTATTAACAAAACAAACAGAACTCATTTTAAATGGCTTTTACAGTTGAAATCTCCTCTCTGAACTCTTCCCACTACTCCGTTTTCATTTCAAAGTCACATCTTTGTTAATGACATCATGGGATCCTGAATTCAAATTGCTTGTGTTTTGCTAAGTCTTGGGAACACTCATGATAAAGTTCCAATTTTCCCTGAGCATATTAGAAAACCACATACTACTTAACAGTTTTTAGTATTGGTTAAACACTTAGTGTATTACAATGCTACATTATTGCAGCAGAGTTTAAAAATCTTCCCTTGAATTGGGGATATTAAGTAAAAGAATTCAGCTAAAGGTATATCACAAAAAATTTTTGACAGATAACAATTGACTTCTTCAATTTTTATTCAGTTCCCCAAAATGAACATTTATTAAGTGCTGCCCTATGTCAGGCCTTGGATACATGCAAATAAGAAAATAATACAAAAAAAGGATCAGGCACATCCATGATGCTCAAGGATGTTTAGGAGTTTATAAGTGGGGAAAACACAAATGCATAATTCCAGTATAGCATGCTGAGGCCCTGGTTGGCGCATTCCTCATGAGATTGGGCGCCCAGTGTCTGAAGGAATCTGGAGACATATGAATGTGGCCACCAGAGGGGAAGGATATAGTGGATAGCTGCCAGACTCCTTAGCTGCCTAGACCCTTTAAACACTCTTGTAACATATTGGGAAATTTTTGAATCCCCTATATAGAAGGCACAAAGCATCTCTCTTCACCAACCTTACTTGGAGCTAGACACTCGCCTGCGACCTGGATCTCAGCAGCCAGAGGGATAAACAGGAGACATTGGTAGAGAAGTGAGTGATAGAGGTGGAGGTGTGTGGGTTTTGCCTTCTGGAGACAGAAGTAGAGCGTTAGTGTGAGCTATGTAGAGATAGGGAAAGTTGTGATGTTGGAGTCATGTGGAGGAGGCTAGAATATTTGAGTATTGTTCTTGGCAGCAGAATAAACAAGCTGGTCCTTGACTCTTCTAGAGATTTTAAGTTTCCTCATACCACTCAATGCCTGGTGTGAGCTACTAACATCCTAAAATAAAAGTTCTTTCTGATAGAACAGATATAGTTTGGACTAGAGAACATTGACTGATAGACGTATGTAGGCATTTATGGTCTAGACAAGGCAGAGAGAAGAGAGTGTACAAAGAAAAAAAGAATTAAAGAAGTAGACCAAGCTTAGTGTGTGACAGGGATGGTTTTGGTATAGCCATTGGTGGTGAGGCTGGAGTAGGGAGTAAACAAAATGAGATTACGAGAAGTTACTAACAGAGTTTGAGGGAACTGGGATGTAGTTCTAAGTAATTTAGACTTTACTCCATAGGTATTAGGGAATCTTAGGAAGGTTTTAATTGGAAAACAGACATTTTGATGTCTGCATTTCTAAGTGAGAATGCTTGTTGACAGTGGGAGGAGGCAAGAGTGAAGAGTTACTCAAGAAGGGAAGACCAGTTTGGAAGCTGATACCATAATCCCTGTGAAAGAAAACAATGCCCTAATGAGACAATGAAGATGTGAATGGTGGACTACGAGGGTCAATTTGTGAGATCTTTAGGAAGGAGAATCAGTAGGAATTTATGCCATTGAAAGCGATGGGTGATGAGTAAGGAAACCAGAAATAACTCAGGTTTTCTAATGTACATTATTAGGTGGATGGTGATGAAATTTATTGAGATGGAAATATAGTGGAAAAGGCAAGTCCTGAAATGAATATGGGAGCATAACTTAGCTTTAGACATATCAAATTTTAAGTACTTGAAGGAAAGACATAGTTGGGAGTACACATCTGAAACTTTATAAAGCAGCTAATGTTGCAGATCAAATTAAAAATCAATAGTAATTAAGTGATAGAATTATGGATATGTGTATTGTAAACAAGGGAGAATATGTAGGAAAAAAAGGAGCAGAGATCTGAGTAGGGAGCCTGAGAGCTATAATTTTAAAAGGGCAGAAATAAGCCAGTAAAGGAGACAGAAAACTGGAAAAGGATGATCAGAGAAGTAGAAGGAAAACTAGAAGTGATGCTCAAGCAGAATTGAGTCTTCTAGTGTTGGAAATCAATATCTTTATTTTATCTCATCTTAAAATGAAGGCTCTGCTATTACCTTTTAATATATTTTCTTTTCACTGGAGTAGTCCACACACCATATAGTAGAATATTAACTATGCTCAGTGGGTGTTGCTAGTAATTTATCTTGCAAGCACCATGTTTCAGGTTTTGGAAAAAGGTCTAATGTACATAAAATAAATATAATAGAGCAAACATTAAGCACATGGGTTGGTTATTCTACAGAAAATGGGCAATTTTCATTTCCATTTGCAGATTTCTAAGCGGTAAAAACTCCCCCCAAAATTTCTTGTGGTAGATGACAGCAGGCAGTCTGAAAAGTTTTCTTAGGTAATTACTACTTTCAAGGATTTTTGGTAAGGCAACCAAATGAGCATAACACTGATAGTTCAGATACCTTAGTTTGTGTTTTCAATGGGTGATCCACATATGAACATTTGAATATGTAAGCTTACATGACTGGAAACATTTAGCACATATACAGAAACTTGTCTTTCCAGAGCTAGAAGTTAACAATTTTGTTTTCTCACCAGGAAATTTTAATTACAATCCTTCAATAACTTTCAGCATTGGCAATAGACTAAAAAACTAGAGTTGGCTTAGTCTCTGCTTCTAGATATTTAGCTCTTGAGTTCCTTGACTCCTCATCTATAATTTTTGAATACTGGATTTCCCAGATTTTCTGACTGCCATTTAATATTTCCTCATCTCTGGCTGGGTGCAGTGGCTCATGCCTATAATCCCAGCACTTTGAGAGGCCAAGGTGAGAGGATTGCCTGAGGCCATGGATTTGAGACCAGCCTGGGTCACTTGGCAAGACCTCATCCCTACAACAAATCAAAAAGTTAGCCGAACATAGTGGTGTGCGCCTGTAGTTCCAGCTACTTAGATAGCTGAGGCAGAAGGATCACCAGGAGATGTGGTGGCCAGGACTGTGCCACTGCACTCCAGCCTGGGTGACTGAGTGAGACTCTGACTCAAAATCAAAACAAAACAAAGCAACCACCCAACAAGCAAAAACAGTATTTCCTCATCTCGTAGAATGCCAGGAGGAGGAATTATTCTCTGTTTCTTAACTTTGCTGTTACCATTTTGTCCCATCCTATCTGAAATCATTCCAAACTCTCCTTCTGCCTCCTCCTAGATCCAAAGAAAAAGAAAACTCTCACTTCAGTTGCTGGTATAAGAAGTCACCAACAGCTGGGCACAGTGGCTCATGCTTGTAATCCCAGCACTGTGGGAGACTGAAGTTGGAGGATTGCTTGAGTCCAGAAGTTTGAGACCAACCTAGGCAATATAGCAAGACCGCATCTCTACAAAAAAAAAAAAAATTAAAGTCACTATCAATATCGAATCCCATGTCTTTTCTTCCTACTTTACTTGGCATTTTCCCTGGTGGTTAATCCAATGAATTGCAAGCAGAGTTACCCTGGATCACGTATAGATTTATTTATTTTATTTATTTTTTAATTTCTTTGAGTTGGAGTCTCACTCCGTCATCCAGGCTGGAATGCAGTGGCACACTCCTGGTCACCGCAGTCTCAACCTGATGGGCTCCAGCGATCCTTCCGCCTCAGCCTTCCAAGTAGCCAGAACTACAGGTGCACGCTACCATGCCCGGCTAATTTTTGATTTATTGTGGAGATGAGGTCTCACCAAGTTGCCCGGGTGGGTCTGGAACCCTCAGGCTCAGGCAATCCACTCGCCTCGGCCTCCCGAAGTGCTGGGATTACAGGCTGAACCACCAAGCCCGGCCCGCATATAGATTTATAATGGCAACCAACAATATTTATGTAATCTTTTTAACAGCCTTCAGTACAAACTTAGGAGTGAGGAAAGCAAGGGACCACTACAGGTTGGAAGTTGACAGAAGTGGGCATAATAGACAAATTGAAAGTTTCCAGGAGAGCCAGTGAAGTGACTGATCCTGGAGACCAAATTGGGAAGGGAAATTTATGAATTTATTTATTCCTTTGGCTGATTATTGTGTGCCTGTTTTTCACCAGGCTCATATTACTCTTTTGTCTCCAGGTTTTGACTTTTTTGAAGGAAGGATTTAAGAAAGGAAACGACAAGGAATTTCGAAAGGAAATGACAAGGAATTTCATAGATGAGGAAACAGAGGTTCAGAGAAACTAAATAATTTGTTTAAGAACTAGTAAGTGGGGAACTCGAAAGTCACCCACTCTGTTTGCCTCAAGGACCCATGCTCCTCTCACCACATCATGCTGAGCTCCTTGAATTTTATACAAACTCACAATGTGCTCAGCACTTCCCTTTGTTGTCTAGGCATGCTTCAGTATAGAGAGGTCAGTGAGCCATGGACCCTGATACAGTCAGAACCTGTGTCTCCTTGTCAGACCAAGGTTCATAGTCCTCCAAGCATTATCTTCTGATTGATATAAGAACTCAGTGATTGACTAGATAAAGAAAATGTAGTATATATACACCATGGAATAATATGCAGCCATAAAAAAGAATGAAATCATGTCCTTTGCAGCAACATGAATGTAGCTAGAGATCATCATCCTAAGTGAATGGACACAGAAACAGAAAACCAAACACTGCAGGCTCTCACTCGTATGTGGGAACTAAATGGTCACAAAGATGGAAACAATAGACACTGGGGATTCCTATAAGGCAGGAGGTGGGGAGGAGTTTTAAGGTTCAGAAATTACCTGCAGGGTACAATGTTCACCATCTGGGGAATGGGACACCTAAGACTCAATCTCCATCACTACACAATATGTTCATGTAATCTAAAAGAAAAAGAATGTAGTTGGGGAGTTTTGAGATAGGGAACCAGCAGCACTAGTTTCCAAAATGAAGGTCTCAGGCCCCAGACCTCACTGAGAAGTTGGAAGGTAGTGAGAAGACCGGCCAAGGCCAGCCAAGACCAAGAAGGCATCAGAAATGACCTCTACTTGTCCTTCCTGTCCATTATGTAATAATGATAATGTAATAGCATGCTAGAGCACACTCTTACCAATGTCATGACTGTTTACAATTACCATGGCAACTCCTGGAAGTTACACTATATGGTTTAAAAGGGAGAGGAGCCCTCTCTTCCAGGAGCTCCCTGCCCCTTTCTCAGAAAACCATGAATAATCCTCCCCTTGCTTAGCATATAATCAAAAAATAACTGTAAAAAAATAAGACCTCAGTGATATATGGCTGCTATTCTTCCTGTAGACCAGCCCAGGATGCTCTGCCCAACTCCCTGAGCACACTGCCCTCCCAGACTATCCTAAGACACAATCTCTAGTCTCTGACACTCCCGTCTCTGAAATGCATTTGGTTTTTTTGGCTGTTTTCCATGCTATGTTCCAGAGAAGAACTGTTGGTTTTCTCATGTCCTAAGTTCTGTTTTGGTCAAAGGAACACCTTTCTTTTCAAATTTATATTACAGTGGGTACTCCACTCAATAAAGAAGGAAAACATCAATTACAGGAGAAACCAACAGGAGATAGGAGAGGTGAGGTCTGGGTGAATGAGAGAAGGGAAGAAGGAAGAGAAAATGAGGAATGAAGACAGGGACAAAAAAGAAAAAGGAAAAGTTCTTAAGAACTTGACACAAAAAATTTGGAGGAGGATATTATGGTTGAAAGGCTGTGGAGAGAGGTCATTAGGAAGTCTTTAAGATTAAAAAATGATAATAACCCATTCTGCAGTGGTGAAAAGGTCATTAAGCATTGCTAGAGGCAGTGTAAATTGTTATGGCTTTTTTGGGGGCAAGAATCTAGAGTTTGGCAAGAGCCTGAAAAATGTTTGTACCCTTTGGCTAAATAATGTACTTCTGGAAAATATATTCTTAAGAATACTTCTGAATTTTGAAGGAAAAAGAATTTTATGTACAAAAATTTCTCCCCAATAATGCTTATATAACTAAATAATTGGTGACAACCAATGTGACTAACAATAGACAAATGGTTAGATCTTTTTAGTCATTAAGTAATTCCTGTCACTTGATTGACTATTAGGTAGCCATTGAAAATGATTGTTTTTGAGAACCATATAATATAGCAAGTGCTTATATTATATTATTGTAAGAACAAGCAACAAATGGCTATATAATCCCAATTATGTTTACAAGTGAAGAAAAAAGTGGCTATGATAAATAGTGTTGGGAAACACACCAATGTATTAATAGTGTTTATGTTTGAGAAGTGAGACTACAGTCTTTTTCTAACAAAGCATATTTTGAAAATTAAAGCATTATTTATGCACAATAAAATTCATCCATTTTTAATGCACAATATGATCAATTGTGATGTTGTGTACAATTGGTTACCCACCACCCAATCAAGAAGTTCCCCTATGGTCTTTCACAATGAATTCCCTCGCCCCAACCCTGACCCTAGGCAACTGCTTCTTTCTGTTACAAAAGTTTTGCCTTTTATTGAATGTCACATAAATGGGATTATATAGTATATCATACTATGTTTTTAAAGCTTTAATCTACTTTAAAAAATGCATTAAATGAGCACATTAAAAAATGATTTATCGTGACCCGCCTGGGCAGGCGAGACCTCATCTCTACAATAAATCAAAAAATTAGCTGGGCGTGGTAGCGTGCACCTGTAATTCCAGCTACTCGGAAGGCTGAGGCGGAAGGATCGCCAGAGCCCAGCAGGTCGAGGCTGCGGTGGCCCGGAGCGGCCACTGCACTCCAGTCTGGGTGACAGAGTGAGACTCCAACTCAAAAAAAAAAAAAAATGATTCAGGTCATTGCCTTGTTAAACTCTGGTGTGTCCATGTGGTTCTTTGAGCTATGGTTGCCATGTTTTCTTAGTTTTGCCCCCCCCCTCCTTATCTTGGGGAGGTGAATCACCTCTCTCTGTCTCTCTCTCTAATTTATTTATTTATTTATTTTTTTAGTCTAGTCTCACCTTGTCTCCCAGGCTGGAGTGCAGTGGCACGCTCACTCATGGCCACTGCAGCCTCGACCCACTGGGGTCAGGCAATCCTTCTGCCTCAGCCTTCTAAGTAGCTGAAACTACAGGTGCAGGCTACTTTTTTTGATTTATTGTAGAAACGAGGTCGTACCAAGTTGTCCAGGCTGGTCTGGAAGCCCTGAGCTCAGGCAATCCTCTCGCCTTGGCCTCCCAAAGTGCTGGGATTACAGGCTTGAGCCACCGCGCCCAGCCTCTAATTTACTTTCTAAATAAACTATATTTTCTAATCTAAAAGTAAAAAAAAAAAAAAACAAAAAAAGGATTCAAACCCAAAACATAGATTTCGATTGTTTCTTTTTCCTCTAATGACAAAATAGGAAAGAGTTAAAAAAGTGAAGAGTTTTGATTAGTTAAGAGAAGAAGATCATTCAAGCAGATCTGAGTTATCAGCAAGCTCAGAATATCTCCCTACTTAGAGGCCATAAATAGATGTGTTGATGTAATACTGATCCTCATTCAAGGCTGTGATAGAGTAGAAGATAACTTCTTAGGTTTGTTTATAGCCTGATAAGAGGATAATGAGAGGAGAAGAGAAAGATAAGAAGAGATCTTTGGCGTCAGAAAACACACTTTTTCATCACTTTGTATTGTGAACATATGCTATTATAAATTTAACGTTCTGAAACATTCTCATTAAAGAATGCAAAACTTCTATGACCACGCAGCTGTATTTTTGCTTTTCATTTTTAATTTCTGCACATTAGTCATTTATGTTAGGCCATATAATTTTAAGGCAAATGATGCTAGGTTAAGTATAATTATAACCACCATGAACTTAAAGCCAATTTTGGTAAAATTACCGTCTCAGTTACCCTATATAGTCATGTGATTATCTGCATGAAGACCTATGCACTTTAGATCAATGTAAAGTATAGATACAAAATAAATTATTGAGTAAAAATGTTATACACTTATAACATTGTGTTTTTATGTGTCTACATATGAATACATATAAAGTTGAAAATATTAAATAAAAGTTTTTTCTTTCATTCTTTCTTTTTTATTTTACAAAAAATTAAATGTTTTGCTTCCTGATAATTCCCTAATACCTTATCTTTAAAATTTTAATTGTGATAAAACACATATAACAAAATTTACCATTTTAACCATTTTAAGTGCACAAGATAGTAGTACTGAATATATTCATAGGGTTGTGCAACCATTATCCCCATCCATTCCCAGAACTTTTCTCATTTTACAAAACTGAAACTCTGTACCCATTAAACATAACCTCCCATTCTTCCCTCACGGCGAGGTCCTGGCAGCCACAATTCTACTTTGTCTTTATGATTTTTGATGACTGTAAGTACCTCGTATAAGTGGGATCACGTATTTGTTCTTTTTTATTATATGGCAGAACATTTCTAGATGTGTTCCTCATGGCAACACAGAGAGTTGATTCAATAATGATACAAAGATGCCTTAGGCTGTTTTCCTCATTGTATCTTGATGCTAGACTGTTATTAGCTCCTTGACAGCAATATCTATATCTGTGTTTTTCACCAGAATATTATTAATTAGTTAATAGCACACTGTGTTATAGCTGTATAATAGAACAGAGCAGTCCTCAACTTAACAGAAGAATTCTGCTGTGCTGGGCACTTGACAGAAATTTTAAATATGGAAATCTAAATTCTGGAAAATTATTTTTGTATTATTTCTTATCTACTTTATTCCCCACGATATTCTCTTCTGTCCTCTTCCTGAAATTTCTAATAATTTAGATTTTAGACCTCTTCAACTTATCTTCTAATGTTTTTATCTTTCTCTCCAGGTTTCCCAATATTTGTTCTACTTTTTGGTCAATATTGTCAACTTCAACTTATAATCCTTCTCCTAAATTTTAACTACTTTTATAATGTTTTAAATTTCTATGATGTGATATTTCCTTATTTTTAAAACTAATACCCTGTTCTTTTTTCCTGAATGCCATCTCTTTTTAATCTCTTGGCGTATATTACAGTTTTTGAAGTGCTCTTCTCACTGATTCACTTCTGTTTTCTTCTATTCCTCTTTGGTATTGATCTATCTTTCACATTAGAGACTTTCTTGAAGGTCTGGGGACCCTTTGCTTCCAGGTGTAAAAAAGAGCCAATTGATGCCTCTGGATTCCCATGTGGATGTTGGGGGAAGACGGCTTTATACAGTTGTGGGCATCTATGTAGCCTCATTAGGATGAATTATTTGGGTGGTGTGAAGGGGTACAAATCTCAGTATCTGTAACTCTTTTCTTTGAGCAGAGTTTCCTCAGCAAGAAGTATTCTGTGTCCTTCATGGGGGATTTAATAGTGATTTCCCAGTGGCATCTCACTCATCAGTCAGTAGATTTTTACTTTATTGTCTTGTCTACAATGCAGAACCCTGTTTTTCTTGTCATTCCCAAGTGCAGAGTGCCTTTGACTCATCGCTGCCAGATAATATACCTGCAAACTTTTACCGAGGTGGAAGTTTTCCAGATTACTTGGTTGGGGAGGAGATACATGTCCCTAAGTGCTTTTAAAAATGCAACTAATTGTACTTTTTTCTATTTTACCTGTAACCCGCTTTTAACAGTATCTAGTGGTCCAATCCCTGAGTGATTCCAGGATTCTGTGGTATGAATCGTCTTGCTTTGGGTTTTTTATCAACATTGTAAACTCCATCTCTATTTCAGCTTCCAAAATGTTGTGGGTGTTGCTTTGTTTCCCTATTTTTTTTAATCTTTGTGAGTTTTAGCCTTTATATATCCCTGTGACTTTAGTAGTGTTTAGGGGAGGCTGTAGAGGTAAATATGTGTATCTAGTCTGATTTGTGTGATTGGCAATTAGATGTGTGATTTTTAGATCCATACTGTATATTTTCTATTATTTAACAATTAGTTTTACCTGGCTCTTACTGAATTTTCATTAAAAAACATGGGCTGTGTGATATTGATCCTTTGGTATTGAATTATTCTTGGTGAACTATTACATGGTCATTTTTGTAAATGTTCCATGAATATTTGTTAAAAAGCATAATTCTCTGATTTTCTATTTCAATCACTTCAAGCTTGTTAAGACTTTGTGTTGTCAAAGTTTTCTACTTCCTTGCTGTATATTTGGTTTCTGAGAGTTATTGTGCATTCTATTACTATGAGTATCATTTTCGCAATTTTTTCTAGCATTGCTTTCAACCTTTGTTTTATATATTTTGTAGCTACTTGTTGGACACACAGGTGTTCATGAGCTTTACATATTCCTTGTGAATTTTTCATTTGTCATTTTATGAAATGTGTCTTTACCTTGAAGTCTTTTTTCTTCTCAGGTCTACTCTATTTAATGTATACCAGCTTTCTTTCAGAATGTGCCTGTTTTATCTTTTCTTATTTTACCTTTTCTATGTCGTTATACACTTTGTAGCATCTTTATTCAGATATAATTAACATACAATGACGTATACATATTTAAATATATAATTAGATAACTTTTGACATATGTATACACCTGTGAAACCACCATTAAGATCAAGATAATGAGCATATCCATTACCTCCAAAAGTTAACTTGTGTTCTTATTTAATCCCTCCCTCTAGCCCCTCTCTTTCCCTATCCCCAGGGAACCACTGATATCATTATAGATTGGTTTATAATTTCTAGCGTTTTACATAAATTGAATTATATAGTGTGTACTCTCTTTTAGACTGGTTTCTTTCAGCATAATTATTTTGAGTTCATCTATATAGTTGCATAGATAGGTAGCTCCTTCCTTTTTTATTTCTGAATAGGATTCCATTGTATGAATATACTATAATTTATCTGTTCACCCATTGATGAACATTTGGGTTGATGCCAGTTTTGGACTATTATAAACTGGGTTGATAATTTATGCACAAGTCTTTGTTATGTGTATACATTTTCTTTTCTCTTGGAATGGCTGGAGTATATGGGAGGTATATAATTATCTTTATAACTAACTGCCAAAACGATCTCCAAAGTGGTTTTTGCCAGTTGTATATCTTACTTTTGAAATTTCTGTTCAAACCTTTTGCCAGTTAGATTGTTTTTCTAACAGATATGTTATTTATCACAATAAGGAAGTAGTCGCATGTTTCTAGATTATAAGATTCTTATAAAATTGAAATGAGTATTGAATTTAACAAATTCAACATCTATTGAATCTTTAACATCTATTTGAAATAACAGCATTTTTCTCCTTTGACATATTCAAGTGTTTAATAAAAATAGTAAAATTCCTATTAGTAAATCCTAGGTTAATTTTATGTTTTTAAGGTGTGTCATTTTAAAAAATAATATAGCAGCTGTTTTAATACACTGATTTGCTTCTATTCAATGTTGATTTTTGTCTATGAATTTAAGAATGGTTTAAGCTATAATTGTTTTTATAATATTTCCTTGTCAGATTTTTAATTAGCTTTATTTTTCTATAGTTTTCATGGTCTGAAATGTTTCTAGAGCAACAATATTCTGTCTCTTAAAAACTTGACAGAACTCATTTGTAAAACTCTATAAACATAGTGGATTTTTGGAGGAGATAATTTTTGATAATAATAGAAATTTTAAACTTTAAACTGAAAGTTTATAGTTTTATAAACTATAAACCAGTTTATACCTGGAAGTTTTCTTATTTCCTTTCAAGTCCATTTTGGTCATTTATACTTTGCTAGAAATAATCCACTAAGATTTCGAAAAGTGTTCACATATTACTATAATTATATATTATAATATTATTATAATTATATATATAATATATACACATTATTATAATTATATATATATGCATATATATATTGAGTTGGAGTCTTACTCTGTTGCCCGGGCTGGAGTGCAGTGGCTTGCTCACAGCCACTGCAGCCTCAACCTGCTGGGCTCAGACGATCCTTCTGTCTCCGCCTTCCAAGTAGCTGGCACTACAGGCACGCGATACCATACCCAGCTCATTTTTTAATTTATTGTAGAGATGAGGTCTCCCCATGTTGCCCAGGCTGGTCTCAAACTTATGGGCTTAGGCAATCCTCTCACTTTCACCTCTCAAAGTGCAGGTATTATAGACCTGAGCCACCATGCCTGGCTTATAATAATATTTAAAAAATCATCTCCATTCCTGTTTTTAATATTTTGTTTCTCATTTCCACATTTTGATATTTTATATTTCTCAATATTACTAAAACTCTACTGAGGGTTTTCCCTGTATTTTTTAAATCTCTCAATTTCTCAGGTATTTGGTTTTGTAATTATTGTTTTATTTTCTAATTCTTTTTTTTTTGCCTTTTACATTTATTATTTCATTATTGACTTTTCTTATAATCTTGTTCTCTTCTCTTTTTTTAGTTGGAGTCTCACTCTGTCACCCAGACTGCAGTGCAGTGGCACACTCCCGGCCACCGCAGCCTCGACCTGCTGGGCTCCAGCAATCCTTCTGCCTCAGCCTTCTAAGTAGCTGGAACTACAAGTGCGCGCTACCATGCCCGACTAATTTTTTGATTTATTGTAGAGATGAGGTCTCGCCAAGTTGCCCAGACGAATCTCGAACCTGCGGGCTCAGGCAATCCGCTCACCTTGGCCTTCCAAAGCGCGGGATTACAGGCTGAGCCACCGAGCCCGGCCTTGTTCTCTTCTTAATAATTGAGTTAGCTTATTTTTCCATTGTCTTATTTTATTAATATCAATAAAATATAATGTTATGAAGTTACCTTTAGGTACAAGTTTGATGCAGTCTGTGTATCTTGATTTGTTGTAATTATCTTTAATTTTAGAATTTATTTCCATTATATATGCACAAATTTAGATTAATGTTATAAAATTTCCAGCTTGTTGATTTTTTTGTGTGTATTTCACTGAAATTTTGTTGCATATTTCTAGGTTGTTATATTGTAACCATTAAAATTTCTGTTTGGAGAAATCTAACAATAATTTTTTTGTGAGTGACCATTTGTAAACATCCCTGTATGTGATTGCACATTTCTTGTAGAGGCAGAGTTCTATATATAACTATTAAGTAATTTTAGCAGTTAAATTATTCAATTTATTTGTATTCTGTCAAATAGTTCAAGATTGTTTTATAATCTCACATTAAAACATGCTTCTCTTAAACTCTTCTTTTAATTATAGCAGGATTTGCTTCATGTATATTTATACTAAGACCTAGAAATACACTGTCCAATATGATAGGCACTCATCACATGTGACCTTTCACAATTAAATTAATTAAAATTAAATAAAGTTTAACATTTAGTTCATATGTCACTCTAGTTGTATTTCAAGTGCTCAATAGCCCCATGTGGCTAGTAGCTATCATATCGAATTCTACAAGTATAGAACATTTCCAAAGTTCTATTAGACAACACTAATCTAGACTATTATATTTTATTGTGGAACATACCTTTGATTAGTGTAATATTGTTATATTTGTTATTTGTTGCAATCTGCATTTAATGCTGTCTGTTTTGTTTTCTTAATTTCCTGATACATATTTGTCCAACCTTTTATCTGTAATACTTTCTTATCATTTTGTTCTATGTATCAAGTCTCTTGTAAATAATATATAGTTTTATTGTTAAATTATTTTAAAATTAAGTTTAACAACTTTATGTTTATTTTCTTACTAATAAATTTTATCTTCTAACATTTTCCAAGTGTTTCTATTGGTTTCCATCTTATGATGCATGTGTAGAATATTGGTTAAGGCCATAAACTCAAACATATATCCACTTGAGCATGAATCCCATTTCAACGTTTCAAGTTTCAGCAGCTCTTAAGTTCTTTGTGCCATATGGAAATATAAATGACCACGAATAACCAAAACAGTCCTCAGGGAAAAAAAAGTGGGAGGTATCATATTCCCAGACTTTAAACTTTATTATAAAGCTACAATAATCAAAATAGCCTGGTATTGGCACAAGAACAGGCATATAGACCAAAGGAACGGGATAGAAATTCCAGAAGCAAAACTTCAATTTCTCAACCAACTCACCTTCGACAAAGCCTCTACCGCCAACCACTGGGGAGAGGAGAATGTATTCAATACATGGTGCTGGGAAAACTAACTGACCATATGCAGAAGATTAAAACAAGACCGCTACCTATCACCATACACAAAAATCAGCTCTAAATGGATCAAAGAGCTAAACTTAAGACCTCAAACTATAAGAACCTTAAAAAATGCAGGAGACACCCTTATGGAAATTGGAACTGGCAACCAATTCCTGATCAAAATCCCAAGTGTCCATGCCATAAGAGATAAAATAGATAAGTGGGACCTTATCAAACTGACAAGCTTCTGCAAAACCAATGAAGCCATCAAGAGAGCAGGGAGACAGCCCATAGGCCGGGAAAAAATATTTGCCAAGTGTATGTCTGACAAAGACCTAACATCTAGGATCTGCAAGGAACTCAAATGTGCCAAAAAGAAAAAAAAAAAAAAACAGCCTCATTACAAAGTGGGCAAAAGATATGAATAAACACTTCTCAAAAGAAGGCATACGAGCAGCCAACAGATACCTGAAAAAATGCTCAGCCTCACTCGTCATCAAAGAAATGCAAATTAAAACTACACTGAGAGTCGGGCTCGGTGGCTCAGCCTGTAATCCCGCACCTTTGGGAGGCTGAGGTGAGTGGATTGCCTGAGCCCGCGGGTTCGAGACTCGCCTGGGCAGCGAGACCTCATCTCTACAATAAAATAAAAAAAAAAAAAAAACAGCCGGACGTGGTAGTGCATGCCTGTAATTCCGGCTACTTGGAAGGCTTAGGCGGAAGGATCGCCAGAGCCCAGCAGGTCGAGGCTGCGGTGGCCGGAAGTGGCCACTGCACTTCAGTCTGGGCGACAGAGTGAGACTCCAACTCAAAAAAAATAAATAAATAAAACTACACTGAGATACCACCTAACTCCAATCAGGATGGCCATCACCAATAACTCAAAAACCAACAGATGCTGGAGAGGATGAGGGGAAAAGGGAACACTTCTACCCTGTTGGTAGGAGTGGAAACTAATACAACCTCTGGGGAAAACAGTTTGGCAATTCCTAAAAATCAATCTTCCATTTGACCCCGCAGCCCCCCTACTGGGAATATACCCGAAGGAACTCAAATCACTCTGTGAAAAACATACCTGCGCACGTAAGTTTGTTGCAGCATTGTTTACAATAGCAAAAATATGGAACTAACTGTGCTCCCCATCAAAAGAGGACTGGATAAAAAAATGTGGTACATATACACAATGGAATATTACGCAGCCATAAAGAAGGACAAAATTATGAACTTCACAGCAACTTGGATGGACTTAGAGTCTGTAATACTGAGTGATCTGCCACAGAAGCAAAGAACTGAGTTTCACATGTTCTGACTCATAAGCGGACCTTGAACAATTATTGTAATACTATAACAAAATGATTGGCAGTAGCAGGAAACTGCCAGGGGGAGGGGGTAGGTGGGATTGCGAGTAGTGGGAATCTGCCAGGGGAGGGGAGCATACCTCAACAACATGTGTACCTACATAATGAACATTTGTATACCTAACCTTGAATTGTACTCCACATCTTTAGAATTAACTAGAACAAAAAATTCTTTGTGTCTAAATGCTCATTCGCAAAACTTGAAAAATGTGGATAAAATTAGTACTCATTGCACAGGATTTTTTTTTTTTTTTTTTTTTTTTTTTGAGTTGGAGTCTCACTCTTTCACCCAGACTGGAGTGCAGTGGCCGCTCCCAGCCACTGCAACCTTGACCTGCTGGGCTCCGGCGATCCTTCCGCCTCAGCCTTCCAAGTAGCTGAAACTACAGGCACGTGCTACCACACCCAGCTAATTTTTTTGATTTATTGTAGAGATGAGGTCTCACCAAGTTGCCCAGGCGGGTCTCAAATCCACGGGCTCAGGCAATCAACTCACCTCAGTCTCCCGAAGCACGGGATTACAGGCTGAGCCACCGAGCCCGGCTGCACAGGATTATTAAGAGTGTTGCATGAATAACTGTTTTGAAAGTGCCTGGTACATCATAGGTGCGCAAAACTACTACTAGTTATTTCCTGGGCTGCTTTGCCTCTAGTTATTATAACAGTTACTGTTAAATTACAAAATACACACAGCCGGTATATCTCTAATTGTCAGTGTTACAAAGGAAATAAAATTATTTGAATCTCATGTAAGATGAGGGCATTAGCTTGCTTTTCATTCCTCCCTCTTGTATATACATTTTATAATTTTTGTTGAAATTATTTGTAATTGTAAAGTCATATTGTTTAATATTAAATGTTTTTTTAACTCATATAACTTTGCTTTCAAGAATGCTTATTTTTGCATTCTGTAATGTAATCATAAGTATTTGACTCAGCTTAAATCTAAGTGTTTTAATTTTTATAAGACCTTTTAAACCATTCTTATATTCTTTTTAAATGTACTTACAGGTATCACAGTGGGCAGATTTTCAATCTGCCTTTATTTTTTGAATAGCTTTTAAAAGACAAAAAGATTCATCCCAAGAGCAAAAAGTAATTAAAGTTAACTTGGTATGCCAAAAAATTGTGAACTATAGATGTCCAATTTCCTCTATTTATTCACATTTTTTGGATCATATAGTCCTCTAGTTTGGGTGATGTCCATTTGGCCATTTCATTTTGGGTGTGTCACTCTTTTTATGCTTTGCTTGGAAGCTGAAATGCATCTCTTCCCTCTATACCATCATATAGGATTTCAGTTACTGCTTGTATCTAGACAAATCTGAAGTCTGCATGTCCATTTCTGGACTCCCTTCCCCTCTCTAGTACAATAATTCCTGTTTTTAATAGATTGTTTCCGCAGGTCTGTTATTCATAAGATGTGCATTTCTTCATCTGTAAATAATGAATTTGGATTAAATGATTTTAAAGGTTTATTCCAGGAATAAAAGTCTAGGATCTATAGCTGCTATTCTTTTATTATTCTACCAGCAGTGTTGTTTAAATTTCTTTTAAACTCCTCCTTCTGAATTTGTTCTTTTTTTACTGTTGCTCTGGAAGGTGGCCATTATTTCTCTAACAGATTGAACTATCCTTTAACAGGAGCACAGAGCCTTTGTAAGACATCCATGATCTTTGATCCTCTCATACCCATTCTGCTACCATTAGTGACTACAGTACCCAGAGGGAGCATAGTCACCACCTGTATTCTCAGCATTCCACTGCTCACCAACTCCTACTACCTTATTCATCCACACAGGCTCTCACCTCTCCAAGCCACATGATAACTCACCTTTGCTTGCTGCTCAGAAAGTGGGGCCATAAAATCCAGTAACAGTGGGATAAGGGATTGGCTCAAGGGATAGTGGCTCTCCCTTCATTTCTGTTTTCTCTGCCTTTTAAAGATTTTCAGTAGTACCTTACTCTTTCTTGAAGAGCTCAAATGACAGACTTCACCTCAGAAGTGTCAGCACAGTGTCAGTCCAATACATATAGTACATGCCACACTACTGAGAGCACCAAGAGAAGAGCAAACCTCTTTGGGCCTGAGGGAGTCACCTCAACCAAAGGATGATTACCTTTGAACCATGACCTTCAGTGATGGTTTCTGGCTTCAGTTTACTTGGCTAAGCAGAACACGTCTCTCTCTCTCTCTCTCTCTCTCTCTCTCTCTCTCTCTCTCTCTCTCATTCTCTTATACTCTCACTCTCTGTCTCTTCTCCTCTCTTTCTCTCAGTCTGTCAGTCTATCTTGTTACTTTTCATCACTAATCCATACTGGAGAAAGTTCAGATCTATGTCCTAAAACTACTACCGTACTAATGTTACTGCTGTTACTACTGTTACCATTAGTAGTAGACTGTTAGTGTGGATACTTTACTACTGCTTTTACTACTGTTAAGGATACTATTACTGTCATAGTCACAGTTGTCATTCTGGCAGCTCTATGTGTCATGAAATTGGCAAAATTTTTGCATACATTATCTCATTTGAATCTTTCCATCAACACTTTTGGATAATATTTGTTATCTGTACTTGAGGGAGGAGGAATCAGAATATGAGGGGAGTTAAGTTAATTTCCCAGTGCAGCAAAGATTATAAGTAGTGGAGCTGTGGTTTTTTAACCTTTATCTCGTTGCCCTCAAAGCCTACTCTTTTAACTGTTACAGGGCCCCAACCTGGAAAATGCCTAGTAAGCTAATAGCATTTCCTTCTGAAGTACTGGCAAATGTTGCTAATAGACTTCAACACTGTTTTTGTTTGTTTGTTTGTTTTGTTTAAGGCCAGAAACAACCTCAGAAAGAGCCTAAGTAGCCACCAGAGAAAATTCGTCAGATTTGGCATGTGAGCTAAAACCTGTTTGTAAGTCCAGTACTACGTGACATAAAATGGTATCCCCCTCCACTTTCCATTCCGTAATTCTTCTCTGGCATTGAGATGATAGGGGACTGAAGCCAAAGCCTATTCACTTGGGAGAGTCAATAATGTGGAACCAGAGGCAGAGGTTGAGGCTATGTCACTATATACTCCTGCTCCTTTGCTTGAATGACATATATTACGGACTGCTCCATATATTAGAACATCAAATATTTGACTGTGAAGTCAAGAGTAACCCACACACTTTATGTATATTCTCCCATAGTACTTTCAGAGTGCAGGCAGCTCTGTCTTTTCCCACACCATTGACTGCACCACTTTTCTCCACTGGACTGCATTCTTATTATTTAGATATTGGAATTTACAGTACTTAGAACTTTCCATAACTAGAAAACTTCCAAACCACAAAATGCCCATGTCTGAGTATCACTAGGAAGTTCAAGATAATTAATGCAGTGAAGAGAAGTCAAACTAAAAATGCATATCCTCATGCTTGTACCTTTAGATATATGTTCATCTATTTTTTTTTTTTTTTTTTGAGTTGGAGTCTCACTCTGTCACCCAGACTGGAGTGCAGTGGCCGCTCCTGGCCACAGCAGCCTCGACCTGCTGGGCTCCGGCGATCCTTCCGCCTCAGCCTTCCAAGTAGCCGGAATTACAGGCATGCGCTACCACGCCAGGCTGATTTTTTGATTTATTTAGAGATGAGGTCTCGCTGCCCAGGCGGGTCTCGCTGCCCAGGCGGGTCTCGAACCCGCGGGCTCAGGCAATCCACTCACCTCAGCCTCCCAAAGGCGCGGGATTACAGGCTGAGGCACCGAGCCCGGCTTGTTCATTTATTCTTAACGTTGGTTTTTAAAAATTGTCAATTCAAGGAGGAGATTTCTTCCTGTTATTATGAAGCATTGCCAGAAAGAAAAGATTGATTATTCTCAAGACACATTTAGTTGAGCTTCCTCCCACATCCTAAACACTTAGTTTATGTGAGCTACACATCTGTACAATGCAGCAATTGTTTCATCTTTCCCAAACTAATAGAGATGCTAGAAACATCTGGTAGTTGATAGTTAATTCATTTTTTTCATTGCACCTTTTCATAGGAAGCAGAGAACGCAATTCAATATATCCCCTGAGAGAGTCTTGCGTTTATGACAGGTGTGTATTTCTTAATGAGTCGTTGTTTGACACCATTGCTTCTCTTAAGTCCAGCTGGAAGTACATTCATCTGGCAAAAACGAGAGGGGAGGAAAAGTGAAATTTGAAAGAAAGTTGGAGTGTCAGGTGGTTGTTGCATAAAGCATCCAATTCACTATAGTAATATTTATTCTGCTTATTTCATGCAATTTCCTGCAACTGCCTTTTACAAGCCTGTCACTATGATGACTTTTTCTGTTTTGACTTATTTAACTGCATACTACTAATTTATCTGAGACTAAAGTAAAGTTTATTTTCTGTGTGGAAATCGAAATTGATTCAGCACACAGCTTGGCCTGTGGAACAAACACCCCCATCCCAGCATCCCAGTATCCTAGCATCCCAGCTATATCTGAGACTCAGAAAGAGCAGAAGGACATAAGATGAGTCATTACATCCTGAATGTTCTGACCCCTTTTTAGTATAACTCTTTGATCTCTAAAGACTTATTTTTAGCTCTAGTGACCTCACCAAGATTATCTCTATCCTCCCAGCAGTTATGATTAGCTAAGGTTATTTTTACTGAAAGCATCTCAGGGCTTGAAGTGGGAGGGTGAGGATGCTGCATTCCTGGTGGAGGACCCAGGGTTTGGAATTCTTCCCTTGATGTGACATAATGAATCTTAATTGGCCTGCCCTTGGGCCATGGCACAGCAGCCCCAGCTGGCTAAGCCTGAAGGACAGGTGTTGCTTAGGAAGGGGTTCAAAGCTGACCTAAGGAAATGCCATTAGCAGGCAGAGGTGAATGTAGGGCCACCTTGATGACCAAGACCATGGCTTCTACTTGCTGCCTCAGCGACTTCCTCATGTGAAGACTTGATTTGCTGACTAGCTATAGAATATTTATTCTAAAAGACTCAGTGCTAATGGTGTTTATGTCACTCGCTTATCTCAAACTTCTCAGACTCCTAGGCTCTGTTGACAAGCCAGCCTTTTAGTTAGCTTAGTACTCTTTTCTAAACACACACACACACACACACACACACATGCACATGCTCACACACAATGAAAAAAATTATGTTGTTAATGGAAACACTTCATTGGTCTTTTAACATTCAATGTTAGGCAAAATATGATACATGCTCTCTGGCTCAGTGATTTCCTCATTTGATTCCACTGAGATGGAATATGGACTATTTTTAATGTGTTCCTTAAAATAAAAATAAAAATACACATACAAAATTGTAGAATACAATACAGCAGAACCCAACCCTTTCTATCCATTTTTTTTCAAAAGTCCTCCAGTAATAAGTTGGCAATAATATTTCCATTGGATTTATGAGGCCACTGGAGCAATGAGAGATTCAATAGTTTGACCAAGGGCAATGCTAATGAACAAAGTGACTGTGCCTGTATGTTAAATTATCCGGTTAGTCCTGTTCACATAATTTCACGTAGCATGCTAAAATTATTTTGATTTCTTCAAAGCATCTATCCTAAAGTGGCAGAGCTAACCCAGATAAGCAATTGGATTTACACAGGACCACAACATGGTGGGGTGGCCTCTTGAGTGCCGATGACCTCAGTGCCCAGGCATCTCCATTCCCTCATAGTCTTCTGCTGATATGTTCAGGAAGGAGATTTCTCTTTTCATGCTCTTCCATTGACTGACATGCCCTCACTTATTTTACTGCCAGTTAATGACTCTAGAAAAATGTGCTTCCATGGGATATCCACTGGGAAATGGCTTTGATAATTACTGTTTGTGCTGTCTCCAGTTTGTCTTCTCTTTACTCTGTCTTTAGGGGTGGTCTCCTGATGGTCTCAAGAATGCCATGAATGTGAGGAATGTGCAAGAGTCTAGGACTCCAATTTCAAGGCAATTTTACCTGAACTCTCCTCCTCTTCCTTTGTGACTGGAATAAAGAGAATTTTAGTAATTAGGTTAATCTCTTTAGGAACATTTCTTGTCAGAAGTTGTGTGTCAACACTGGAAAAGTCACTACAGAAAGGTATTCTCATTCATCTTGGCCACTCTGTCTAAAAAGTTTTATTTGTCTTAGAAACCAATGCAGTAGATTTTTGAATGACCTAATAATAAGTGTTATGTTTCTTTCATAGCAGGGAAGAGAGAGATTTCTTTTCCCAAGTATGGTCTTCTATTCCTCTTTTCTTTAAGTCCCAAGAGTGGTATTTAATCTTTGAGAACATTATACTTTTCATATGGTAAAGATTGTTAAAACCATTGGGGAAATTTACCAGGAAATTGGTGCATTTTTTCCTTCTTCCTTTTCTTCATAGAAGTAACAATGATTCTAACACTCTGTTTTCTGTGATCTAACACTCATGGTAACAAGATGAGCTTTAAGGATTTCACCAAAACCTGTACACGCTGGCTTTACCCATATCTGCTTGGCCTCCTGAGTAGCAGTGGGGCTCCATCTGATGGAGATGCATCAGAATCACTTAGAAGATGCGTTAAGATTCAGGTTGCTGACTCCCACCCTCAAAGTTTCTGATTCATTGTGTCTAGAGTGAGCCGCAGAAATGTGCATATCCAACAAGTTTATAGGTGATACTTATGCAGCTGGTTTCTGGACCATAGTTTTTAAGAACCCCTGGAGAAGGAAGTAAGAGTAAGTAATAATTGCTCTATGACAAACATCTGAAGCTACTATTTTTTGTGCTAGGGTAACCACTCACTTGTGGACTAAGTGTGTTGAAAGTGTTAGAACAACCTATACTACTACCGTGAAGCTTCCAAGTCTATCACACTGCGTTAGGAAGCTTGAAAAATGGACCAATGATATATTTGCAATATATGAATCTGACTTTTTTTTTTTTTTTTTTTTGAGTTGGAGTCTCACTCTGTTGCCCAGACTGGTGTGCAGTGGCCGCTCCCGGCCACCGCAGCTTGACCTGCTGAGCTCCTGCGATCCTTCCACCTCAGCCTTCCAAGTAGCCGGAACTACAGGCATACTACCACGCCCAGCTAATTTTTGATTTATTGTAGAGACGAGGCGATCTTGCCAAGTTGCCCGGGTGGGTCTTGAACCCACAGGCTCAGGCAATCCACTCGCCTCGGCCTCCCAAAGCGCTGGGATTACAGGCTAAGCCACCGAGCCTGATCAATTCTGACTTAAAAAATACTCAAGTACAGCTATTTTTGTTGCTTTTTGTTCCAAATCCTTGTCTTAGAACTGTTGTGAGAAAAATGACTGCAAATACCATCAGAGAAGGAAGGTTTTAGTATGATATTCAGTTTAACACCTCTTGGAGAAGGATTTATTTATTCCATGTCACATAGCTTAAACGGTTAGTTAAACTAGGACAAGCCTTGATGTGTCTGGACTGAGCTAATGAGCAGCTGAATAGTTTACCCATAAGTGCGGAGTAATCTTCATGACCATATGATATAATATGGAAAGGAATCAACAGTTTCAAAAACTGACATCACCCAGCCTATTGTTTTCATTTGACTTAACTGATAGTTCCTACATGCCTTAAAGGGAAAACTAGACTAATTAGTAGAGGAAGGAGAAGCCACCTGGCAAGAGGCACAACTCTAATTACATATGCAAGCCCAGCCACAATTTTCAGTTACAGCATGAGGAGATGGGTGAGAAAGCAGGGCAGTAAGAAGCCAGTGCCGGGCAAAGATTAGAACTAGAGTCTTCTGCTAAGGGACTTAATGACAAGTTCCAACAATGTCACGAATCCTTTGTGAGAAGAACAACCAGATTAAAATAGACAACTGTGATAAATTAAGTTAATGATCATGGCTTCCTCTTCTAAATGACCTCTTAAAAGAGGCTAATATATGGGGGGGGGGATGCCAAAAAATGTATACTCATTTTAAGAGATGTCATCTATCTATTACTTTTCGAAGTTGTTTTAAATTATGGTAGCAATATGTAGTAGGACATTCGGTCAACCATAATTTTGCCATTTTCTTTGTCCTGGCTGTCGTGTGGTGACACTAGCATTCATGTGATTAATGCCATCTTTTGAGCAAATGTCATACTTAAAATGTGTATGTATATTTTTTGGCACTCTGAAAACTAGTGTGAATTAGTAGTCTCTTAATCAAAAGTGAAAAAGTTTTCAGGTGAAAATTAGTTTCTATTATTTACTGGCAGGAAACGGTATGGAATTTTAAGTTGAAAACTATAGGCTGATAAATTACTTATTGATGAGGAAATGTAATTTATGCTTTCTTAGCTCTGCATACCTGTGTTGCATAACTCCAAGGGGCACCACTGGATAGGCTGGATGCTTGGAACACTTTGGAATTATCCAACGGAATTTTTCCCTGTTGAGTTAAAAAACTGGGGGACACTCACACTTGTAATCCCAGAACTTTGGGAGGCCAAGGTGCGAGAAGGATTGCTTGAGCCCAGGATTTTGACACCAGCCCGGGCAACATAGCAAGACCTCATTTCTACTAAATGAATGAATGAATGAACAAATAAATACAAATAAAAATAAAAAAAATAATTGGGAATGATGGCATGTGCCTGTAGTCCCAGCTACTCGAGAGACTGAGGTGGAAAGATTCCCTGAGCCCAGAAGTCGAGGCTACAGTGAGCTGGTTTGTTGCCTAGAGCCTAGGCAACAGAGTAAGATTCCTACTCAAGAAAAACAAAAAAGAAAAAAACAAAACGGGATGATTGTACACATTTTGGGCTCTGGATGCCTCCTACCATGAGGCACTTTAACCTTTCTAACTTTTTACCATGAGACACTTTCTAACCCTGCTCTCCAAAAAGGCACCTAAAAAGGAAAGCCTGGCAAACATTTGACCCGGGAGTCTAACGATCTTCCTCTCCTGGCATTTCCATCTCTGCTTCTTGGCTGTTATTATTTTCCCATTCTGCCATCCTCATTGTGTTAACTGATGCCTTCACCTGCCTTCTGCCTTTTTCCTGCTGCTACTGTCCTGCACCAAAGCCAGAGAATTGGAGAATCCCAAGCAATTATAGCCTGCCCTCTAAGTGACTTCAGCTCTTGGGATGCCCCACCTAAAGGAATCTTGTCATTTCAATTTTTGCCAATTGCCTGACTAGTGGAAGAAAATTAGTGTATTTTGTATCTTACAAAAGCAACTTCTTCCCAGTCCCTGCTCATTAATATAGAACTAAAGATAATAAAAATCCTATCTAACATCTACAAGTATTGAGTACTTAGCATGGTAGTCATTTTTCTAAGCACTTGAATGCATTAATTCATTTTATGTGTGACAGTCACGTAATGTAGTATTCCCATTTTAGAGATTAGTGAGCTAGGCACCAAGCAGTTAAGTACCTTATACAAGGTTCCCCAGGTAATAAGGGAAGAGCTAGTATTTAAATCCAGGCAGTCAGTTTCAGAGTCTATGCTCTTAAATATCTGCATATGCCAAGATTCTTGCCCTCCAGGGAGTGAATTCTCCCTCCTGCAGGGGTATATGACACCTCCTTAAATACCCTGGGGTATATGCCACCTCCTTAAATTGCCCTGCACCCAATAAGACCCAGGTGGTCTCATCTTTCTATTCCCTTCTAGCACCACATGATCATTTCTGGCCTCTAAAATATGACTGCCAAACACAAAATCTTCTGGTAGATGAAGGGATGGGGCTATAGGGAGAACTTATGCAAAGAGCACTTGGTGTTTTGGGGTTTGGGAGTTTTTTGAGTCAGGTTCTCACTCTGTGAGCCAGGCTGGAGTGCAGTGTCACAGCTCACTGCAGCCTTGATCTCCTGGGCTCAGGTGATCCTTCCACCTCTGCGTCCTGAGTAGCTGGGACTACAGGTGTGTACCACAATGCCTGGTTTATTTTTGGTAGAGACAAGGTCTCATTATGTTGCCTAGGCTGGTCTCGAACTCCTAGGCTCAAGTAATCCTCCTGCCTTGGCCTCACAAAGGGTTGGGATTACAGGCGTGAGCCACAGTACCCAATCTTCTGCTGTTCTTTATCTTGATTTTTGCACTGAAAAAATGATCAAGGAATTTTCATGTCAATAATAAGTTAATTTTTCTCACCACCACCCTCACTTTATTTTTAAATTCAAAAACTTTCCTTTAATAATTCAAATACACAGTAGAATATATCTCTCTTTCTCATCTTAGAGACAATCACTTTACTGAAATTTGTTTCCATTATTTTAGCCCTTTCTACAAATGCTTTTATACAAATGAACTTATCCATAATCCACATAACGTATTGCTTTATGTGCTTTGTAAACATATATAAACAAAATTATGTTCTACGTATCATACTGAAACTTCCTTTTGAGTCAACACTTTTGCAAAACTTATACATATTGAGGCATATAGATCAATTTCATATATTACCACTACTGTTAAATCTAGCATGTGAATATACAGCACTTGATAGATCCATTTTCCATTGATAAAAATTGCTTCCAAGTCGGGCTCGGTGGCTCAGCCTATAATCCCGCGCCTTTGGGAGGCTGAGGTGAGTGGATTGCCTGAGCCTGCGGGTTCGAGACCCACCTGGGCAGCGAGACCTCATCTCTACAATAAATCAAAAAAAAAAAAAATCAGCCGGGTGTGGTAGCGCATGCCTGTAATTCTGGCTACTCGGAAGGCTGAGGCGGAAGGATCGCCGGAGCCCAGCAGGTCGAGGCTGCGGTGGCCGGGAGCGGCCACTGCACTCCAGTCTGGGCGACAGAGTGAGACTCCAACTCAAAACAAATAAAATAAAATAAAATAAAGTATCTGTATCAAAAGTCCTACACCTGACAGTGTGTGACAGACCCCATTTTCCCACATCCTTGCCAACATTTGGTGTTGCAGTTGGTAGACCACCCTTACTTTTAACATCAAGATCCTACTCCTTCGAAGTAAAATAGTTCTAATTAATATGCATTTAATAAACAAATAAATTGAGAGAGTATTTGTTTTTGTTTGTTTGTTTGTTTGTTTTTGAGTTGGAGTCTCACTCGGTCGCCCAGACTGGAGCGCAGTGGCCGCTCCCGGCCACCGCAGCCTCGACCTGCTGGGCTCCGGCAATCTTTCCACCTCAGCCTTCCAAGAAGCCGGAATTACAGGCATGTGCTATCACGCCCGGTTGATTTTTTTGATTTATTGTAGAGATGAGGTCTCGCTGCCCAGGCGGTTCTCGAACCCGCGGGCTCTGGCAATCCACTCACCTCAGCCTCCCAAAGGCATGGGATTACAGGCTGAGCCACCGAGCCCGGCTGAGAGAGTATTTGTTAATAAGATTACTCCATTCCATTTGAGTGGCTAAGTACAAAATGGAAATTAAATTAAAATGGAAATTAATTTTCACATACTCAAAACATACACAACTTTATGGAATATATTTGTGCCTGTATAGCACTTTAATTTCAGAAAAATGTTTAGAGATGTGGTATCAGGATTCTAAATTTGACTTTCTTAGGTAGAAAACAAGTGAATTTGGCTAACTTCAAAAACCTTAGATAAAGAGGCATATTAGATACAGAAAAATTATTTTTAAAATGAGAACTATTGATTTCCTTATACATTTTAAGATCCTTATACATAAGATTTCCTTATACATTTAAGTATACATTTATACTTCATTTAACAAATATGTATTGAGTTCCTACTGTGTGCTTCACAGTGGAGACACAGCCCTGAAATGAGAGATGTTTCCTGTTCATGAGTATTTAAAATCTAGTGGGAAAAACAAACACTAAAGCAAATAATTATGGTAAATCTGATATGAATTGATGGTGGGTGGAGGATGGCCTATAGAAGCCTTCAGTAGGGGACTTAACCAAAGTAGAAGTAAAAGCATTCTAGAAGATTTGGTCTTTATGCTGAGACCTAAAGGATGTGGAAGGCCCACCTGGTGATGGGTGAAGGACAAGCATTCCAAGTTGAAGCAATAGCATGTGTGAAACAAAATCAAAGGTAGGAAAGTCTGCAAAATATTCAAATAATTGAAAGATCATGTAGAACAAAATTTTATTTTACTGATGAGGACATTCAGTCCTGGAACATGGTGCCAGGGTAGACCAGAGGTATAAACCCACCTAGGGAAAGAGAAGTGGTGAAGTCTGATGATCACAACCTTTCTTAGTTGTTTAGGTTCTAACTGCACTGAGAAATTCAAGTGTGTATCTGGAAACTGGCTGGAGGTTCACAGTGGAGAATAAGTGCCTCAAGGCCACTGTCAAGAGCCCTGACTTCAAAGTCAGTCAGATTTTATTTTTTTCATATTCAATTCTGAGGGGCCATGTTGAAAAACATGTACATATCTTTTTTTTCCCCCCACACAAATGGTAGTATGTATGTGTATGTATATATACTGTTTGGAACCTTATTTTTTCCTTAACTTGGCACACTATCTGAGAAGACATTCTATGTAGAGCTGCTTCATTTTAAAAATGACTACACAATGCCAGACACGGTGACTCAGCCTGTAATCCCAGCACTTCGGGAGGCCAAGGCTAGAGGATTGCCTGAGCCCGGGAGTTCGAGACCAGCCTGGGCAACTTGGTGAGACTTCGTCTCCACAAAAACTAGCCGGGCGTGGTGGTGTGCATCTGTAGTTCCAGCTACTTGGAAGACTGAGGCGGAAGGATTGATTAAGCCCAGCAGGTTGAGGCTGCTGTGGCCATGAGCGTGCCACTGCACTCCAGCCTGGGTGACAAGAGTGAGACTCCAACTCAAAAACAAGCAAACAAAATAACTACACAAAATTCTATTGTATAGGTGTGCTGTAATTTGTTTCTTAGTCCCATATTAGTGGACATAGATGTTGGCTTGAAGTATTGAAATGATGCAACAAATATGGAATACACATTACTTCACATACATGAGAGTATTTCTGCAGGATAAATACTTAAGAAGAGAATATCTGACTGAAATACGTACATTTAAAATTTTGATAGATATTTTCAAATTACCTCCATAGAGATCTAACCAATATATGCACACTTTCATAATATATGAGAGTTCATTCTTCATTTAAGTTATTTTTTGTTTGACCTACACAGTATTGTTTTAAAAACCTTAATTTTTAAAAATGGGAGTGTATTTGTTTTCTAGAACTACCATAACTAAATACCACAGACTGGGTAACTTAAACAACAGAAATTTATTTTTTCATAGTTCTGGAAGCTAGAGGTCCAATATCAAGATGTTAACTGGCTTATTTTCTTCTGAGACCTCTGCCCTTGGTTTGCAAATGCCCGGCTACTTGCTGTGTCCTCATGTAGTCTTTTCTGCATGCATCTTTGGTGCCTCTTTGTGTTTCTAAATTTTTTCTTATAAGGACACTGGTCAGATTGCACCAGAGCCCTCTTTAACAGCCTTATTTTAACTTTACCACCCATTTAAAGGCTCTAAATACAGTCACATTCTACAGTACTGGGAGGATAGGTCTTCACCACATAGATTTTGGGGAGACACAATTTAGATCATACATAACAGGGGAATTTCAATTAAAAGCTAAGGTTGAGCATGGTGGCTCACACCTGTAATTCCAGCTTTTGGGGAGGCTAAGGAGGGAAGGCAACTTAAGACCAAGAGTTTAAGACCAGCCTGGGCAACATAATGAGACTCTCCCATCTCTACAAAAATTTTAAATAAACTAATAATAGTTCAGAAATTTGTATTTTCTTGAAAAACTTGACATTGGCTCCTCAAGCCCACAGGCATCACTGAGCTGGCGTCAGCACTGATGCCATACTTTAGGTGCCGTATATATATAAAACGTGTGTGTATACATATTTGCACACATATACATGCATATATGTATACATACACATGGATAAATGAATTTATTTACATATATGAGAGTTAAGAGGAAAGTATAATATAGATGCATATATGTGAAAATTAAGAGGACGGTAAAATATTTCTCATCTACAGTAAAGAGGGAAATAAGGGTTGACTGTAGAAATATTGTAGCTACAGTGCTTGAACAGCTCTTTGCCCAGTCATTTAGCACTCAGTAGAAATATGCTTATGATGTTTGGAGTCAGGATTAATTGGGTCTGAGCTACAGTGAGCTTGCCTGTTAGGGACCTTTCGTACCTATAAATGAATGGAGTTGGGGACTCAGGGACTAACATTCAAGACATGTTTATTGAATCAAATGGAAAATCTCATTTTAAAAATGATTCTTAAACTCCAAAATCCCTTTGTTAATCATGCATACATTTTAAATAGTTTAGTTCTGCATCTCGATTTAGGATTAACATCCTGTCAACAAAAAAGACATAAAGTACAAGAAAAAGAGCTTCAGACATGAATAATGGAATGTAAGAGTTTTAATGCAAATGCCTTAAGTCTAATATTTTGCATTCCTCTAAAATATCACAGAGAGTCAGGGTTTAGTTCTATCCTCAGGTCTTTATTTATACTGTATATATTCCAGACAGTCTAATTCCAAGGATCACTGTGGGCGGTGATGGTCAGTGTGAGCAAGGGATCCTGGGCCCTTGTTGCTCTCACAGCATGCCGTAAGGCAAGTTGAGTGCCCTCAGCTTTATTTTCCTTCACCCTAAGTGGAAAGACTTGGTCTTACTATATTAATTTAAGTGGGGGAAGTGAGGATACAATGATTTATAAGCATCAGTTGGGGATCAGCCAAGTTATTAGTTATAAGCTCCTAGTGCCATCATGTGCTGTGGTAGACCTGGCCTGTCAAAGGTTTGTGAGCTCAGGTTGAGGCTCTGCCACATTTGGGTGGCTCCAGAGACAAAGCAAATGCCATGTTGCTGCTGAAACCCAGTGTTAGGATGTTTTGCAACACGGAAGCAGACCCACTGCATTCTGGGAGAATAATGGTTCACTTTTAACACTGTAATGTGGTCCATACCTGTTTGAATAAGAAAAGGATGCCAAATGGCAACCTTCAGAACCATTTCTCTGTCTGGCTGCTCTGCCTTCACTGCTCAAGTTGTCCCCCCATAATGTTCTGGTGGATATGCCCCTTGTAATCTAATGTTGTGTCCTCCTCATGCTGTGGGAATGCATGCCATCTCTCTCCTCCCCTCCTCTGGGTGTCTGTGTGGAGGAATTTGCTTTCAGTAGCTCTAAAAGGTCTACTACCAATGCTGATGTCCCTCAAGAGCTGCTACAGTTGCAACTGATGCCTTCTGTCAAGGTGGCTAGAAATGGATAGAGGCCACCACATCACCAGCTTGGTCATCAGAATAAGGTAGGCAGCCCTTGTAAGCAATACCTTCACTAATGCCAGTTCCTCCTCCACAATCACAAATTCAATGACCTTTTTGCTTTCAGTAGCCCTTGGAAATTTTGCATAAGCACTGTGGCTTTTAGTAGATATTTATTAGCATGTCCTTGTCCAGAGATTCAAGGTGAATTCATGATGGGACCTATGCTGTGCTTAGAATGACCCCTTTTGTTCAAAGTTCATCTGTTGTCTTTGAACCACACTTTTCCTGTTGACTCTTTGTTCTTTTAGGATGAGTTATTTTCCGTGAGGCTCTTTGGTCTCTTGTGCACATAGATTCCTGGTGAACTCACCCTACTGTATCTTCTTGAGCCATAAGGTAAAAAGAATTGTATCTCAAGTCCCTAACTGAGTCTGCGATCACTGATGAATGGGAAATCTCAATTCTCAGAAGGAGGTGGAATAGAATGAAACAGAAAAAAAAAAGGGAAGGGAGATCAAGGAAACCTGAAAATGTCAGGTTGTAGGAAGAAAATCCAACCATCCATTTCCTTACTCTACCTGTATGATATTCATTCTAGAGGTTACCCAGAGCAAGAAAAGGGGAGAGAAGTGCTCTTTTTTTTTTTTTTTTTTTTTGAGTTGGAGTCTCACTCTGTCGCCCAGACTGGAGTGCAGTGGCCGCTCCCGGCCACTGCAGCCTCGACCTGCTGGGCTCCGGCGATCCTTCCACCTCAGCCTTCCAAGTAGCGGGAATTACAGGCATGCACTACCACGCCCGGCTGATTTTTTTGATTTATTGTAGAGATGAGGTCATGCTGCCCAGGCGGGTCTCGAACCCGCGAGCTCAGGCAATCCACTCACCTCAGCCTTCCAAAGGCACAGGATTACAGGCTGAGCCACCGAACCCGGCGAGAAGTGCTCTTTTTGAAGTACCTGCTATCTGCCGATCACTGGTGAGAAGTGTTCTGTGTTCAATATCTTCCTTAGCCCTTGCACGTTCCTATGGAACCAATGTTAGGACTCCGGTCTTTCAGATAAAAAAAAAAACAACGAGTCTAGGAAAGATCAAGTAATTGCTGGAATCTGGATTCTGACTGTGAATTTCTTAACATTTCAACTGCACAACTCTGACTTCTCATCCTATCAGCACCTTGAGTTAAAAGTCTTTCTGAAGTCCGACATATCCTGTTCCTGACTCTGTCCAATTCTGTCCTTTTCTTCTTCTTTTTTTTTTTTTTTGAGTTGGAGTCTCACTCTGTTGCCCAGACTGGAGTGCAGTGGCCACTCCTGACCACCACAGCCTCGCCTGCTGAGCTCCTGTGATCCTTCCACCTCAGCCTTCTGAGTAGCCGGAATTACAGGTATGCGCTACCACATCTGGCTGATTTTTTGATTTATTGTAGAGATGAGGTCTCGCTACCCAGGCGGGTCTCGAACCCGCGGGCTCAGGCAATCCACTCACCTCAGCCTCCCAAAGGTGCGGGATTACAGGCTGAGCCACCGAGCCCAGCTCAATTCTATCTTTCTTACCATGTAATCTGGTTCCTTCTGCCTCACCAACCTGACCTTTAGGAATTTCTTCTTTTAGACCAGGATTTTACAACCACAGCACTAGTGACATTTGAAGCCTCATAATTATTTACTGTGGGGAGGCTGCCCTGTGAATTGTAGAATGTTAGCAACATCCCTGGCTTCTATTTACTAGAAGTCAATAGCATTCTCCCTTACCTTAAGCTGTGACAACCAAAAGTGTCTACAGACATTGTTCAACATCATCTAGAGTTCAAAATTGCCCCTAGCTGATTCTAGTCCTAAATCACCTTAGATAACTCCACTTCTCTGCTCACCACCATTAACACTTCCTCATTACTCACTATAGCCATATTCACCATACCAATACCTGGCTCTTCTCAGACCAGGATGCAGAGATCTGGGTACAATGTGAGCTGGACCGAGCAGGCCCCCTGAGTCCCAGACAGAACCTGGGTGAAAATGACGGCCCTGAGGATAGATGGGGAGCCCTGTGCAGGACTAGCTGATGTCCCAGTGCTCTTTTTCCTGCTTTCTTTCTCCTGATCTGGAAAGATGGTTGAAGGGGAAAGCATCTGAGGTCCTGTGCATACCTGTTCCTCTTTTGCCTTCATCCTTGATAGAATTTAACTTTTTGTCTCAGGTTGCTATGTCTCCCCAGTCCTGGTTTCCTGTTTCCCTTATCTTTTCCCTGCTTTCTACTCCTTCCATGGAAAGTTTTGGCATCTCAGGCAAAAGAAGGTACTTATTGGGATGAGTTGAATTCTGTTTGTCAAAGGAAGAATTATATCCTTTACATTGACTTCACTCTCTCCCAATGACACCAAGTCTCTTAGCTCAGCAGATTCCATGCCAGCACTTGCCAATCATGATTAGATGCATCACAGCACACGTGGACACATATGTGTTTAACACAAACACAGATAAAGATACTTTTACTCCCACTGAAATGATGTATTTTTGTTCCTCTGCTCTATTGTCTTATCTAGACAGCTCTTAATGTAGCACAGCTTCTAAAGTCACCTTATCTTTGATCAGGTCCTCCCCAAACTCTGTAGATAGCATCCCTATGTCACTTTGCTGCCTTTAAAGAACTCTAGAGAAGGATGACTCAATCCTGATGACTGGACTTGGTAGAGGACAAATGAAAGGGCATTTGAATGTTCATTGGTTGGCCCAAAGGAAATGGATGGCCAACATTTCATGGAGCAGACACACAGCATTTGGTGTTTCTTGCCATCTCTTTCCCCCAAAAAAACTGGTTTGCTAGTTTTGAAGAATGATGTTCTCAGGCAGTATTTGCATTGTTGTCACTGAGAGTTTTATTGGTTTTTTTGTTTGTTTGTTTGTTTGTTTTGAGTTGGATTCTCACTCCGTCGCCCAGACTGGACTGCAGTGGCTGCTCCTGGCCACCGCAGCCTCAACCTGCTGGGCTCCGGCGAGCCTTCCGCCTCAGCCTTCCAAGTAGCTGGAACTACAGGCGCATGCTACCACGCCCTGCTAATTTTTGATTTATTGTAGAGATGAGGTCTCACCAAGTTGCCCAGGCGGGTCTTGAACCCGTGGGCTCAGGCAATCCACTCACCTCAGCCTCCCAAGGCGCAGGATTACAGGCTGAGCCACCGAGCCCGGCTGAGTTTTATTGTTATGCTTTTGTATTTTTTAGCTAAATGTACAATTACTTAAACATTGAGGCTCAAATGCATGTGTTATGGTCACAGGCTTATATGCACAGTACATAATGCTAGGAAAGAGAGGAGCATGTGGAGTTAGCTAACCATGCTAGTGATTAATTAAATGGCTATTTCCTTGTTGTTTTGTGCCACAACAACTTGTGTTAAATATTGACATGATTGGGTTCATTTAGGTGTGACGTGGTATTACTTTAGGATAAATAGATTTAATTTGGCCATCAGAAATGCATAAACACTTTTCCATTTTATATTAATGGTTATTTTATTTTTTACTTATGAAAATTTTTTACTTATGAAAATTTACTTTTGAAGAATTTTTACAGGAGGTAGTAACTCTCAAAAGATAGGGGGAATACTCTGTATATGTGTTTGTGTGTGTGTTCAGATATAGAAGTAGATGTATATTTAAAAAAAATTTTACTTTGAAACAGTTATAGATTTTAGGTCATTGCAAAAAATAGTACAGAGAGATCCCATGTATCCATCTTCACTTAGTGTTACATCTTAAGAGATGGGGCCTTTAGAGGGTAATTAAAGTCACGAGGGTGAAACTCTCATGAATGGAATTTGTGCTCTTATTAAAAGGCTTGAGCAAGTGAGTTTGAACTTTGCTTCTCTTTTCCCATATGAGGACACAGTGTTCAAGGTGCTATCTTGGAAGCAGAGCCAGGGCCCTCACCAGACACCAAACATGCAGATGCCTTGATCTTGGACTTGCCAGACTCCAGAATTGTGAGGAAATACATTTCTGTTCTTTACAAATTACCTAGTCTCAGGTTTTTTTGTTACAGCAATACAAGCAGATTTGTACACTTTGAATGCATAGAATCATACAGCATGTGAACTTTTGAGATTACCTTTTTTTCTTTTACTCAGAATAATTCCTTGAAGATTCATCCAAATTGTTGCATGTTATCAAGAGTTTGTTCCCTTTTATTGCTGAGTGATATTTAATGATATGGATGCACCACACTTTGTTTATCCAGTTATCAGCTGATGGAGAGTTACATTGTTTCCACTTTTTGACTATTACAAATAAAGCCTGTATGAACACTTGCAGACAGCTTTCTACATGGACATAATTTTTCATTTCTCTGGAATAGATGCCCAGGAGTGTGATTACTGGGTCATATGTTAGTGTAGACATAGGTTTTTAAATACAAGCATGTGGCCACATTTGTTAATTTTTAAATATTGGCTAAAAAGTATAGTCTCAGCCAAAAATGTTTTGAACTTTATTTGAAAAGATTAACTTAGCTGTAGGATAATAATGATTTTATCAAATAAAAATTTGTCCACAAGGAATTTATGTCTGGGAGGGGAGAATAAAGTGTGGATTGTTAATGAATAAAAACATACAGTTAGATAGAAGGAATAAGAGCTGATGTTTGGTATCACAATAGGACAACTATAGTTAACAATAACTTATTGTACTCATATATTTCAAAATAACTAAACGAGTAAAATTGGAGAATTCTTAACACAAGGAAATGATAAATGCTTGAAGTGATAGATACCCTAATTATGCTGATTTGATCATCACATATTGTAAACCTGTATCAAAACATCACATGTACCCTATAAATACGTGTAACTATTATGTATCCGTAATAATTAAAAATTTTTAAAGTAAATAAAAATAATTCATGTTATAAATATTATTTTGGTTTTCTGATCTTATACTATATTTTTAGTCTTTGTTCTAACCTATAATTTTGTAACAGGCTGTTGCTCCCAGTGAATTCCCTTGGAAGGGCTGCTTTTCTGCAGTAGGAAACACAGTGTCCTTAATATCAGATCATCATTATTTCACTTAGGATTACCTTTTCTGCTCAATTAATTATTTCAGTCCAGTGACTCTGTGGGTACTCTAAAGGTAGCTAGTATACATTGTTTCCCTTGCAAGGGACATTATTTTAGATTTCTATTTTCTATCTTGGTTTTTTTATAAATGCACTTTTAAATGCCTGCAAAAACTGGCAATGCCTCCTTTTAAAAAGGCATTGGTTTTATTATTATTGTCTTGTGTTGCCTTCAAACTTTGAAACATGGTAGAAATAAAACATTGTTGTTTTGAGCCTAAGAGTATCAGCTTTGACGAGGTAACTCCAACCCCTTTTCATCCAAAGTCTAGAGTCAAGTTGGTGAAACAATTTCATGGTATTTGACTTAGTGAAAATTTCAGGGACTATCACACTGGGCCTCTGAGATTCTCATCACACAGTGAGTCTAGTGACTGAAGCATGAAGAAGAAAGATTTTGCCAAATGTGTTGTAACCACTGTTGTAATTTGCAGTTCACATATTTTCAGTGAAATAGCATAGAGCATATGTGCCTAGCTGAAACTTATTTTAAGTTACAACTGGAAAAGAAAATGAAAGACAAGAGAGAACCTCATAAATTAATTGAGTGGTGCTTTAGAAATGAGTATAGCCAGGCTCTTGAAAGCATACATCTCAACCCTGAAAGTCTGCATTCCAGCTTTCAATCCTTCCTGGGCAGTTTTATTGGCTTTGAGGTTTATGATTTATGACTTGCCATTTATGGAGTTTTTATACAATTTCAGTGAAGAGCATTCTGACCAATGTCATGATTAAAGGACAAGGGTTTAAATAAGTTGGCTAAGGTCAAAAGGGAACTTAATTCTGAAGTTGGCATTAGGCATCTGGCCCTAGCTTCCATCGTCTCAATCAGAATCATCTTGAGTGACCGTAAGATCCAGTTTTCTCAGCAAAGTCCAGATTAAACAGTCCCAATGTAAATATTAATCATACCCCTTTCACTCTGAAAGTCTCCAAGTTTCAGGGGAAATTCCATATCACCCTACTGTTGCGTTGCTTTAATATAGTTTTCCTGATTAATTAATAAAGGGGTTTATTTATTTTTTCCTTATTGTAAAATAAGTGAAAGAAGATTATTTTTCCTTCAAGTTTTTATACAAATGTAAAAATTCAGTTGATGGTTGATATTTTTCTTTCCTTTTTTTTTTTTGAGTTGGAGTCTCACTCTGTCACCCAGGCTGGAGGGCAGTGACATGCTCACAGCCACCACAACCTCAAACTGCTGGGCTCAGGTGGTCTTTCCACCTCAGTCTTCCAAATAGCTGGAACTACAGGCGCGCGCTACCATGCCCAGCTAATTTCTTGATTTATCATAGAGACGAGGTCTCACCAAGTTGCCCAGGCTGGTCTCGAACCTCTGGACTCAGGCAATCCTCTCGCCTCGGACTCCCGAAGTGCTGGAATTACAGGCTTGAGTCACCACATCTGGCATATTTTTCATTTTTTGACATTAGAATTTCATTCCTAGTTATATACTCTAGGGAAACAAGTATAAATATCCAAAGACATTTACGCCATCTTCTTTGCAGTATTAGTTATAATAGTACACACACACACAAAAGTTCATCAAAAGGAGTCTGTGGATTAGATGAAAGAATTCTGCATAGCAGGAAGAAAGAACAAACCACTGACACACATAGCTGTGTGCATGAACTTGAGAAACATGTTGACTGCCAAAAAAGGCACAAAGAGTAAATATTGTGCAATTTAACTTATAAGCTAAAAGACAAATAAAGCTAATCTTTCATTCTTCAAAATCACAATATTGCTTGCCCTGAGAGGTGGGTTGCTAGTAGTATTAACCAGGTGGGGACAGGGAAGCTGTCTAGGGTAATGAAAATATTCTATATCTTGATCTGGAGGCAGTTGCATGAAAGTATACATATGTAAAAATTTATAGAGCTTTAAAATTTGATCATTTTATTGTATATAAATTATGTGTCATTCTATAAAATGCCAGATAAGATATTATGAAGAATCACATCTATTAAACATTTCTATTAGATTTCTACAGCATGGCTATTACTGAAATAGTCAGAGAAGTAGCACAAGCTATGAATAAAATAAGATCATCACTCATTTTGATTAAGAATGTGTATGTACCTCTTCCTTCCCACCTTTTACCGCCATTATTTTAAGTCCAACCCCAGGCCGTTGAGTCCTATCTCTTACCAAATTTCTGTGGTCTTGGGTAAAAATGTTGAGCAAATGAGAATCTTGTGTGGCATGAAGTTGGGGCAGAGACAAGGTGGTCTTTTTAGGTTTGGTTGGCAGATCCTGGAGAACTGAGAGGTTTGTGCTGAGTGTAGGCATCAGGATGAGGTCAGAGCTGAGAACATGAGGCATTCTTCTCTCATTCCTCCCCCCTCTCCAAACTCCTGGCTAGGGAAGGGAGATGAGGAGGGAGGGAATTTGAGGTTGGAAGCACACCAATTGACTCTTTCTGAAATTTGCTGCAGAATAATATTATAATTACAAACAGGCAGGCTCTGTTTTTGTGGCAACAAAAACATACTTTAAGGCAAAAGTGTGGTGGGAGTGAGGAAAGGCATGTGGTTGATTAAAACAACTTTGCTTTTATCATCAAAACATTTAAATGGCTTTAGAGCCAAGGAAGGTTCATAGTCAAAGGTGCCAGTGAGTTCCTTTTTATCCTGTTTTGTTTCTACTTTTACTTCTATTATGTGTCAAGGTTTATATGAATTCTAAGGGGTTTAGAATAGTGGTTCTCAATTTGGAGTGATTTTGTCCTCCAGGGGACATCTGGCAATGTCTGGAGATATTTTTGGTGTCACAATGTAGGGTTGCAATGCTACTGGCATCTAGTGGGTAGAAGCCAAAGATGCTGCTAAGCGTCCTACAATGCACAGGTTGTTGACACTCAACTGAGAATTATCCAACCTTAGAAATCAATAGTGCTGAGGATGAGAAACCTGGGTTTAGTCTTAGTCATTTCTAGGACTAAGGGTAAAGGTAGAATGTGTTAGCATCCAGAATCCCAGCATGCAATTAGTCTCCTAAAGATCTTTTCATTTGACAATTTTGTTAGTTTGATATGAATTAATATCCAAGGGCTTGGGTCGGGGAGGCAGCACTCCGGGCATTTTTTGATGACTTTGTGGGGCATTAAGACAAGACGAGCCATAAGAATCAATTTGTTGGCTGGGCGCAGTGGCTCAAGTTTGTAATCCCAACACTTTGTGGGGCCAAGGCAAGAGGATTGCCTGATCCCAGGGGTTTGAGACCAGCACGGGCAACTTGGTGAGAACTCATCTCTACAATAAAAAAATCAAAAAATTAACCGGCCGTGGTGGCATGTGCCTGTAGTTAGTTCAGGCTACTTGGAAGGCTACGGTGGAAGGATTGCCCAAGCCCAGCAGAACAAGGCTGTGGTGGCCATGAGCATTCCACTGCACTCCAGCCTGGTAGCAGAGTGAGACTCTGACTAAAAAAAAAAAAAAAAAAAAAAAGGATCAATTTGTTATTGCTATTTTGATTCAGGATACATCAAAGCAAATTGGAATGTGGTTATAATGGAGCAAGTTACTACTCTACAAACATAAAATATAATCTTCTTGAGGAGAAGGATAATGATAAATGAAAAGATCATTGCATGAGTCATCAGAAAACCAGGGACCTAGTCCTGAATAGCCAAGGATCTCTGGTGTTGTGACACTGGATACACTGGCTACTTGGAGACTCTTTCTTTGTCTAACTTTCCTCATTTATAAAATGAGATGCCAGAGTACATTATTTCTCTTTAAATCTCTTTTAACACCAGAATTCACTGATTTGATGAGGAACCAACCTACTCCTCACTGAAAAAAATTTGACACTACTAGTTTTGGAGTGTGTCAGACAATGAAATTACTAAAGGAATGTAAAAATTGTTGTATAAATTACTCTTTTAAAAATCTCTTATTATGCCTGTCACATAAACAAAGTTCCTTTGTCTCTATAGCATCAAGATGTGTCTTTCTAAATTGTTAGTTAAACTGTTTGGCAAAATGTCTTCCAGGTAAAGAAAAATAACCATGCAGAGCTGTTTAACATTTGTTCCTAATGTTAACTTTTAAACTCTGCTTAGAAAAATAATTCTGTTCAGAAATTTGATCTGTCTGCCTTCCTTTTGTATTGCTTTTGGCTCTTCCAGAACTTCAAAAATGTCAATTTGTTATTCATGTTGGCCTTCACTAATCCTTCCAAAGAATGTGAAAAGGCCCACAGTCTTTTATATTAGGAAATAACTGAGATTAAAACGGATTAAGTCTAAGCTCCTTTCTCTTGCTCTGTACTGATGTAATGAGTGTTATCGCAGCATTTACAAAGGCAATGGGGTTTTTCACACTAAACTGTCATTTCTTTGTATGAGCATTCAGTGGGGGCATTGATACAGTTAAGCTTGGCGACTTTTCACAAGTTAGATGCCAAGATCCTGGGGTGCTCCTCTGAAGTGTTGGACAGGGTGGTGGATGGGGAGGGGTTGGAGAGACAGAAGTATGTGTCAAGGCAAAACCATGAAAGAGGATGAGAGGAATGGACAGACTGAGGGCTGTGGACTTGCAGCACCAGTGGGGGAGCATGACAGGGTGGGAGAAGCCAGATCAAGTGCCAATGAAGCGGAAGTAGAATTGTTTATGTGAATATCTTCTCATAAATATTTACTCTCGTCACTAAGAATAATAGAATGTTCTCACTTTTGTGGAAGATGCTACAAAACTCATATCAGGAGGAGGTGTGTTTATTTATTTTCCAGTAGTTATAAAGAATATGCTATTCTAGCCATACCCCTTCATATAAACCAGCTTAGAATGAGACACTGTGTTACAGGGCAAAACTAACCAAACTACAGGAGTTGAAATACATTTTGGCTGGGCTTGGTGGGTCAGCCTGTAATCCCGCGCCTTTGGGAAGCTGAGGTGAGTGGATGGCCTGAGCCCACGGGTTCGAGAACTGCCTGGGCAGCGAGACCTCATCTCTACAATAAATCAAAAAAATCAGCCGGACGTGGTAGCACATGCCTGTAATTCCGCCTACTTGGAAGGCTGAGGCGGAAGGATCGCCGGAGCCCAGCAGGTCGAGTCTGTGGTGGCCGGGAGCGGCCATTGCACTCCAGTCTGGGCGACAGAGTGAGACTCCAACTCAAAAAAAAAAAAGAAAGAAATACATTTTGGCATTGGGCTTCAATTCTACCCCTAAGCTGGCATGTCAGATACTTTAGAGAAAGTGAATGCATTATGACACTCATGAGCTATTACTCAGCTAGGTTCTCCAACCCCAAGCTCAAAGAATACTAGAACCAAAATTTCTCAAGGGTCTGAACACAAGCTTTCTCTTTTTAGAGACTTGATGAGAAGATTCCCTCCCAGAAGTCTGAAGTCAGTCATTGTTTTCTGTATTCCACTTCCCCAAAGGGAAGAGAAATTCTTGTTTGGACAACTTTGTGTGCTCCTCCATAGAGACTTTCCAGCTGTGAGAACAGACCTGGATTCTGTGTGAAGGAATGGCTTTTCAGGCCTGGCATGACAGTTTACACTCCAGCATGACAACCAGCAGTCTGGCATGGAGGAGGTACAGCCGAATATGCTATTTTTTATAGTTTACTAAAATAAATAAGTGTGGTGTCAAATTCATTTAGATTTTAAATGGGAAAATCAGACTTAACCTCTCTATGTCATTCAGAAAAAGCCTCAAAGTACAAGTACAAACAAACAAAACAAAAAATCAGTTTACCAACTGGTTCTTATCATTCCAAACACCAGTATGACTGGGTGTTCTCCTTTCTGCATTCTTTTCACCCAGTTGGCTAACTGCTTAGATTGAATTAACTTTTTTTTTTTATGTTGCGTGAAGTAGAGTTTACACAAAGGCATAATAGTAATGAAGAGGGAAGAGAAACTTCTTTGTATTGGATTATATTTCTTTTTTCACGAGGTAGTTCATAACTCCCATTAGATGATACATGCCTCTTTAAATGTTATTGCTTGAAATTGTGAGTATGTAAAAAATTATTGCTGAAATTCTAACTATTTCAGAGGAGAATTTTTAGCACAATGATATGTTCGATCCTGCTTGGTGGTGATTTTATCAACATAACTGTATTCTCCATTTTTCCTGTCTTAGAAAAAAGCAAGAAAATAAATAAAAGGAGGAACTCAAATCATTCTACAAAAAAGATACCTACACATGTATGTTTGTTGCAGCTCTATTCACAATAGCAAAAACATGGAACCAACCATGTTGCCTATCGAAGCTGGACTGGATAAAGAAAATGTGGTACATATACACAATGGAATATTATGCAGCCACAAAGAAGGACAAATATATGAATTTTGCAGCAATTTGGATGGATTTGGAGTTGATCATACTCAATGATCCATCACAGAAACAAAGAACAGAGTACCATATGTTCTTACTCATAAGTGGACCTACAATTAAAATACTATAAGAAAGCATTTGGCAGTAATGGGAAACTGTCAGGGGAGGAGATGTGGGATTGGCAGTTGAGGGAAACTGCTAGGGGAGGGAGGGTCATACCTCATCAACAAGGGTACCTGCATAATCAATGTTTGTATACGTAACCCTGAATTGTACCCTACATCTCTTTTTTTTTTTTTTGAGTTCGAGTCTCACTCTGTCGCCCAGACTGGAGTGCAGTGGCTGCTCCTGGCCACTGCAGCCTCAACCTGCTGGGCTCCGGCGATCCTTCCTCCTCGGCCTTCCAAGTAGCTGGAACTACAGGCGCGCGCTACCACGCCCGGCTAATTTTTTGATTTATTGTAGAGATGAGGTCTCGCCAAGTTGCCCAGGTGGGTCTCGAACCTGCGGGCTCAGGCAATTCACTCACCTCAGCCTCCCAAGGCGCGGGATTACAGGCTGAGCCACCGAGCCCGGCTCCCACATCTTTATAATAAAAAATACATAAAAATATCTATTCTTACTCCCATAAGCCTTAAAATCTTTCCTAAAAGTCACCTCTTTACTTGTATCTCAGAGATCACCCGTGATATTCTAGTATGAAAACTGTGCCTTTTCTTAGAGCTCATTCAACACTCATGTTCCATTGTAGTCAAACTTGCTGACCAAGTCTTCCTTAGAACTGTCTCCCTCCTTATTTTGTGATACTCCGTTATCCTTGTCTTCCTATTTCTCTTGGGTTTCCTTCATCTTTTTGGTCCCTTTTCCCCTTTTCTTTATATAGCTTAATATATATGTCAAACTTTTCCCTCTCCCTCTCTCATAACAGTTCTATACTAACATGGCTTTCACCACTTCTCCTAAGTGGAGAACCCCACACTTTTATTCATTACTGGCCCATCTCTCTAGCTCCATCTAGACCAGGGGTTCTCAACCTCAGCACTACTGGCATTTGGGAGCTGGACAATTTTCTGTGGAGGTGACTGTCCTATAATTTGTATGATGTTCAGCAGCATCCCTGGCCTCTACCCCCAGATGCCAACCCCTTTGTGACCCCCAGTTATGACAATCAAAAAATCTCCAGGCATTGCTAAATGTGCTCTAGGGGGTAAAATATTATCCCAGTTGAGAACTACTTAGATAGATATTGACCAGCAGTGAGCATCAAGAGGTGAACACGGGTCTTAGAAGAGGAAAGATGGAGTTGAAAATAAGTAGACTTTTATCCTAAAATAAGATTAATTGGTAGGTTTTTCTCAACATTAATTAAAATTTTAATTTAGCTTTTCCAACAAATTAGGAAAGAAAATATGTGTGAGTTTTCTCACAGAAGATAGTCAATTTGGGAAAGTTTTTGTTTTCATACAAAGTATTTAGCTTTAAGGAGCTAAGATAAAAAGAATTAGTGTTCTTAGAACATTCATCTTAATTCTGTATTAAAATCACTTATTTGATGAAATTTTCCATGTAATAACATTAAACTCCTTTAGCAAAACTCTGGAACATACCCAATCTTCAAAGGGAAGAACTGTGAGTTTAAAGGTTAGACAAAGTGCAGGGTTAACCTTTAGACATTTCAGTTAGTCAAGGCAAACATTCTCCTTTCAGCCAAGAGTCTGTCTCTTTAGAGTCTATCAATTTATTTTTAAATCAGTTTTAGCCAACTTCTTAAGAATTAAAGAAACCATTTTTACATCCTGGAATTTTAGTATTTAGAGAAGACTCTAGATTTAGGAACCAGAGAACATGGGGAAAATGAACCTGCCATTCGGGTTTCAACAGATAGATTTGCTGTCCTGGAGTCATTGTCAAAATTACCATTTTCAGACTAAAATTATTTAACTGTGGGTGTACAAAGCAAATAAAATTGCCATGAACTTTTGGCTAGGTAGCAGTGCCACTGGAAAAATAGCCTTATTTCCAACTATCTTAGCGTGGTTTATCTGGATTTCCACTAGTCTACATTTTTATAATATATACATGTACACATATTAGTTTCCTATTGCTGCTGCAACGTATTACCACAAATGTAGCAGCTTAACAACAGCAAAATCTCACAGCTTTATAGATTAGAAGTCTGAGTTGGATTGTCTGGTTTCTCTGCTCAGGGGGCTCATAAGGTTGAAATCAAGGTGCTGGTCAATTAGGCTCTCCTCAGGAGGCTCTGGAAAAGATCCGCTTCCAACTCATTTGAATTGTCAGACAATTCACTTCCTTGTAAGCCTGAGGTCCCTGTTTTTTTGCAGGCTGTCAGTGAGACCACTGTGGTCCTAGCATCTGCCTGCATTTTTCTCTTGCTTTCTCTGTGGCACCCTGCTGAAATGATGGGTCGAAGTGGGTGCCGCTCCCTTTACTCATGCTCCAAATCCCAGAGAGAGGTCTCATGAGGACACTAAGGGACAGGTGCATGCAAGGGAATAAGGTGGGCCAAGAAGAGAAGGGGTGAAAACTGCCCAGTCACTCTTTTTCAGTCTGGCAACTTTTTTTTTTTTTAATTAGCTGGCTCTAAAAAAAAAAAAATTAGCTGGGTCTGGTCCCAGGAAAGCCATGCTGGAGTAACATCAGGAATAGCTCTTGGAAGAGATAACATATTCATCAGATGTCAGGTGTATGAAAACTTCTGCAGTAATAGAGTGGCTAAAATAATGTATTTTTCTTTTTCTTAAATTTTGGTGGCTCTTTTCTTTTTAGCCACATGGTTGCCAAGTCCTATAAAAAACAAATCAGACAAAAGGAACTCTTAGAAACTAAAAATGTAAAGTTCTCTGAAAGAAATTGAGACATAGTTCTTAAGTGAAGGAAAATGATTAACTTGATTGATTTTGGGAGTTCATTCTCAGCATGGAGGAAAGTAGATAATACACATTGCCAAATCATTTTCAAGACATTCATTTACTAAACAACAGCTATTGAATGTCTACTTTGTTCAAAGCATTGTATTGGAAATTCTTGGGAGAAAAAGAATTAATTACAGTCCTTGAACAGAAGGAAGAAAAGAAATCCATGTATTTTGGAGAGGCTGTGACTACTGTAAGCCCCATAATATCTCAGTAAGATGAGAATTCAATATTATTACGTGCAATTTTTGGTAATAATTGGATTGAACTTGGGAAATAATACATAGTGTGATAAAAATTCAGATCTAGCTTGAATTGGCTCAAATAGTACTTTCTTTTCACTGCTCCATATTGCTTTTCTTATTTAAATGTCTTCATAATTTCTTTAAAATATTTTCATAAATTGAGATATTAAATATATTCTGGCCCTATCGTTGAAATGGTTCATATATTTTATATATATGTAAATGCACAGATTTAAAATATAAATTTTGAGAAGTTTAGTATATTTGATATGCTTTTATAATATGTTTGTGTACTTCATATACACATGCAATTAATTTAAACAAAAAAGCTATATAAAAAAACTGTATCTTTTCCACAAGGATTATATTTCTGCAAGAGTTTGGTCCTTTGTTTATTTGGCTAGAATAATGTTAGACATTTTAAAATAAGCAATATTTTTCTCCCAAAATGTTGACATCTTTAACATCTACATAACGTCAGTTATTACACACACACACACACACACACACACACACACACACACACACACAAAGCTATTCCCTTTTATGTCTTTTTCTCATCATCCATGGGCTTCAATTGCCAGACGAAATTGTTGGAACTATTATGTTAGGTTTTTGAAGCCTATAGCAAGCATATATTAGTGTCAGAAATAGAAAGCACATAATTCTGTTTTCACAGTGAGAAGCCACATGATGAAGGTTATATATTGATGGAAATATTATTTTGTAACAAATATATAGGGACAGAGATGGAGGAATTTTTAGCTGAAGGCAAATCCAGCTATTTGGGATAAGAATACTATGTCCCATGATGATGCAGCTCATAAAAAAATTTCCATTTCAGTGACCCATTTTTATTATTTAATTCAATAAACATTGAGTAACTATCTACTACATAGAAGACACATTCTTTAGGTCTTGTGGAAAAAGCGACCCTATTTTCTAAAACAATAAAATAAAAGGATAATTTTATATTTATGGAGGCAATGGTATACAATATGTGAAATCTGCATGATCTCAGAGAATACCTATTAATGCCATTGTGTCTATTATTTTTCCTGTGTGTTCCTAAGGGCAGAACAATGGAATATTCTCCCCCACTTAAGAACTTCTTGATTTTAAAAGCAAGGGAATACTGTAAGAGAAAACAAGATATGGATCCAGCCCTGTAGCTCTTGAGGAATAAAACTCGAGAATTATTTATTCCGGATGGGTTAGATGGTGCTTACCAGTACCCAAGAGTAGTGCTAGTGACCTCTTCTTATTTGCTCCAATGATAGAGGATAATAGATGGAGTGAGGTCCAAGAAGATGCAAAATGGCTTGGGATCCAGGGAATATGGGGAGAATGTACATAGATCTGACTAGAAGAAAGGGCACTGATTTTGAGACAAGTGAGGGGAAAAGAGAAGCCAAAGATAGAAGAGGTACATGTGATGTTTTGGTACAAGTATACAATGTATAATGATCAAACTGGGTAATTGGAATACCCATCACCTCAAGCGTTTATCCTTTCTTTGTGTTAAAACAGTTTGATCTTCTCTTCTAGCTAATTTGTATACATGTATCAAAAATATCGCATGTACCCCCAAAATGTGTACAACTATTATATATCAATTTAAAAAATTTCAAAAAACAGCACTAAAAATATAGAACAAAAGTTGAAAGGTTGCAGATGATCTCAACCTTCTTAGAAAAGGTTGGTTCATTGAAGATTGAAGTGAATGGAGGTGAATTTGGCAACCCAAGCAGAGTAGAAATATTAGTAATATCTGCTACTGAACCACTGATGAGAAATCTTCAAGGGAAAAGATTTCTTTTTAATTTTTCTTAATTTTAAAGATGTGGGGTACAAATCAGGTTTAGGTAAATAAGTGGTCATCATACAGGTAAAGTTTGGGCCTCCCTTCGGTCCCCACTTTATCTCTTTTGAGATCAGGCACACTTTATGGATGTTATGTGCCCTGCCCTCCCTCACCTGGCAGTGTCCTGCTACTGCCAATCCCTTTCTTATTGTACTATGGTAAATGTTCGGGGTCTGCTTATAAGTAAAATTCAGCAATATATAAATAATCCTAATAAACTACTTTAGGGTCTGCTCTAATGTCACTCAAAAACTGATGAGCAGGAATTAAAAAATACATAGTTGGAACAGAAGTCAGTCAGGGTCAGTTGGGAATTGGCAAGGCAGGAATTCAGGAAAGTTCCAAATGATAGGAATTGTAGGGTGAAGATAAGGGCAAAACTGAAACGATTGACCTTTGGCTCTTTCAGTCAAGAGGCCACTTAGCTACACGGTTGTATGTTAGTCTTCTGTGACTGCCATAACAAATTACCACATACCTGATGACATAAAGCAATAGTTACTATCTTACAATTCTGGAGACCAGAAGTTCAAACTGAGTTCCTGTGAGCTGAAATCAAGGTGTTAGCAGGGCTGGTTGCTCTGGAAACTCAGAGAAGCTTTCTGACCTTTCCCAGCTTTTAAAGACTGCTGAGGGTCCTTGGCTCACAGCTGCATACCCCAGTGTTTGCTTCCATCCACATATCACCTTGTCTGACTTTGACCACCCTGCCTCCATCTTATAAGAACCCTTGTGATTTACTTTGGGCTTCTGGAAGATCCAGGGGATCCTCTCCCTCTATCAAAATATTTTACTTAATCACATCTGCAAGTCTCTTTTGCTATATAAGGTAACACATTCACAGGTTCTGGGGATTAGGAAGTGGACACCTTTGGAGAGGTGTCATTATTCATTGGGCAATAGATGGTTGCCCACTGGGATCCACTGGGAAAGCAGGGAGGTCCAGGAAATGGATGCCATGATGAGGAAGGAGATGTAGCGGGAATCAAGATTCGAAAGCATTGAAAGGTCAGTAGGTTGTGGTCTATTGGAGAGGGCTCTCACAATTTGAGATCTTGGTAGTAGTAAATAGTCCAGTATGGTAAAGGACAGAAATATTAGAGAAGATTAAAAGGTAGGGAGATATTCTTAGTAGACTATGGGCTCCAAAATGATAGGAGTAGAGTTACCTCCTGGTGACCAGGCCTGGGATAATTCTGAATGGTGAGGAGAGTTTTCTGGAAACCAGAGTGAGAAGATGTTTTTACTTAACATCATTGAGTGCTGATAACTAAGACAGTGCTCTTTTTTTCCTAGAGGGAGAAGAAGAAAGTTGATGTGTTTTTAAAAAATTATTATTATTTTGCCAATACTTCATGTCACAAAGATGCCTCTTAATAAAAAATGCCTATGTGCAGCTTCTTGGCACTTACAAAGCTTCTTCACAAACTACCATGTCTTTGAATCCTTTCATTTGTGCAGTAGGTATTTATATCCTTGTTTTACAGATGAGCCCACTGGACTCAGAGGGCTTCAAGGACCAGCCACTGTTCACATGGCTAATAAGAGGGTAGAGTTAAGGTTGATGCCAAATTTTCCTGATCCAAGCTCAGTATTTTTTTTTCTTTCCCTAGCATCTAGAAAGGAGAGTGACCTGAAAAAAATACTAGCACAATTGAAGGGAGTGTAGAAAAATAAGGGGAGTTTATTAAACCACCAGATAATTTAAAAATTGTTGTTCAATAGAAAAAGGGAGGAGATGGTTAAGAGAAATGTTCAAACTTAGAAGTAAATATGAAAATGACACTGCAAAACCTTAGAGGAAAAATTTATTTCCTTGTCAACCACCATTGTGTCGACTTGTTGTTCATATTGTGGTGAACCCTAAAGGAGTTGGCTTACAAATTTTCCATGTGGTGTGGACACTGCAATTCTGGCTTCCAAAATGACCATATCATTTTGGAATTTCAAGTGGCACAAAGGACAAACTCTCAAGCCAAACAGAGCAAAGTCATCCTTAAAAGTTCTGGAATGGTCAAAAGTACAGAGTGATTGAGTAGTGTGCACATGTGTGTGCATGTGTGTAATGTGCTTGTGTTCCTCAGGATCCGGAAATCACTATATGCCCAAATTAACATGCCCTGGGTCAGCTGAGGGCACATTCAGATGGACAAAATGGAAATGCAGCACTCCCCCTTTCTAGAATTTTAACTTCGAATTTGTGAATACTGAGTATATGCATAATTTATTTTAGCCATATCTTGAGAGGTTATCCGTAAGTTAAAGCTTAAACATTTCTCTAATGTTTTTATTCTCAGTTTCTGTTAAAGTTACAGAAAAAGAATGGAAGCAAAGAAGAACTAAAAGAAGAGAGGATTTTGCATGAAAGTGAATTTTTGGTAATTATCATGAAGAAAAATAAACAATGTCAGAGATTAGGGAAACAAATTCCTTCAGGTGACTTTTTTTTTTTTTTGGCCTTTCAACAAAATATTTTACCTCAACTCAATTATTCTGGTGATGTTTATATGAAGTATTCTGGAGGAATTTTAGATTTTCTTTCTGCCAGTAATTTAATTATATGTCATAAGAGTTAGTTTATTTTAGCTCAACTAGTGATGAATACTTTCAGCTTTGGAATAAATTAGAGTTAAAAGATTGTGGAGTGGGGGAATTACTCAGAACATTTTTAACTTTTCCCTGTGTCAGACTTAGAAGATGTACCTCCAAAGGCGACCAAATGCAGTAAGCACTTGTAGTGGATTTTAAGCATGAATAAAAATCCCTCTGTGTTGCTGGAGGAAATTCGGAACACAATGGAAGTGTTGCAAATCATATCCATGTTGTATTTTCATGTTCAGACAGAAATTCTACTTGACAAGCAACCAGAGATCATTACCAAACACTTTAAACCTGCAATTCTTAGTGAATGTGTGGCTACTCTCTTTAATGGAAAAATAATGCATCAATTGCCAAGAGACTGGCTTTCAGAAATGCATTTTCCAATTGCTAAAGGGATGAAATGGCATATATCAGAGAAGACAGGCTGCTAGGAGGGAGGTAGGGAGGGATATTATGCTACACATTCTAAAAAGGATATGGAACTATTACATGGGGAATAACTTTTCAGGCTAGGAAATAAGACTACACAACATTGTCAGACACTCAGATCAATCTGAATGATAATGCTATTCTCCAAAAAACCAAAGAGCCTTCTCAGTTTAGTGGGCAGCTACGGTCACCGGAAGGAGTGATGCAGTCGGGCTCGATGGCTCAGCCTGTAATCCCACGCCTTGGGAGGCTGAGGTGAGTGAATTGCCTGAGCCCGCGGGTTCGAGACCCGTTTGGGCAACTTGGTGAGACCTCATCTCTACAATAAATCAAAAAATTGGCCGGGTGTGGTGGCACGTGCCTGTAGTTCCAGCTACTTGGAAGGCCGAGGTGGAAGGATCACCAGAGCCCAGCAGGTTGAGGCTGCGGTGGCCGGGAGCGGCCACTGCACTCCAGTCTGGGCAACAGAGTGAGACTCCAATTCAAAAAAAAAAAAAAAAGGAGTGATGCAAACCAATGGGTTCCCTTTTAGGTTTGTGAATGCAGATAGCAACATTGAATATCCTTCAGTCTTGCAGACTCATCTCTTCTGAATTCTTCTTTCCCTCTCCCTTGACATCACCATCTTAGCTCAATAGTTACCCCACTTTGGAGTCCAAGCTATTATTCCCTTTTCTCCAATGACATAGCTGCAGTTAGATAAGCCCAGGTTCTAAGGGCTACTGGATCCTTTTCTATGTCCTATGAATGGGAACTTTGGCATTGCACACATGCCACTTGAGTCTCAATTCTTTTTTTCTAAAAGGGGGAAGTGTTGATTTTGTGGGCTTGTGAGCAGAAACAACAATAAAGTATGGAACATTTGATCAATAACATCTTCTGATATTAAAATTTCAAATGCCACCAAGGAGGACATGCAATTTTCTTCCACTCTTTGTTATCCTTGCTCTCCTTTATTTTGACATTCATGTTGAGGACATTCCCCACACACTTGTCTGCCGGTTCCTCAACCTCTGACATTTCATGAGCCTCCATCTTCACCTCACCTTCTTCTTTTTTTGTTTCTTGAGTTGGAGTCTCACTTGGTTGCCCAGACTGGAGTGCAGTGGCTGCTCCCGGCCACCGCAGCCTTGCCTGCTGGGATCCAGTGATCCTTCCGCCTCAGCCTTCCAAGTAGCCAGAATTACAGGCATGCACTACCACGCCCGGCTGATTTTTTGATTTATTGTGGAGATGAGGTCTCGCTGCCCAGGTGGGTCTTGAACCCGCGTGCTCAGGCAATCCACTCACCTCAGCCTCCCAAAGGCGCGGGATTACAGGCTGAGCCACCAAGCCCGGCTTCACCTCACCTTTGATACCTGTCCCTGCCACCACCATTACTCCAAGCTTCCCAGTCTTCATGATCTCCAGCTCTGAACGACCATTTCTTTTCTTCTACCTCTCCCATACAGTACATATATTTACTCTCTTAATCTCACAATAACACACAGGGCACTGTTGCTATTGCTATTTTAGAAAGAAGGAAGCTGAGGCACAGGAACATGAAGTGATCTTATCCTATATCACACAGCCAAGAAGTTGCAGAGACACAATTCCAAAACAGGTTAAACGGTGGCAGAATCTGGGGTCTTAACCATGGCATCATACTTCCTTTCCTGGAGCAAGACACTCTTGAGACATACTCCCCATGGTTCAGTGGGAATCACAGACCTATGGTTTCCCATCCACTCCCATTCCAGGTCTCCCTCTGCCACAATCATCTCATTCAATTGCTTCGTCTGGGTCTCATAGTCTCTTCCAAGACATGGGAAGCTCTAAGCATGTCAGTTCATCTGTGTGGCTACTTCCTATCTAGTCTCTTGTGCCTGATTTAGCTCTCCTTCCCATCTGGCTTTCCCCTCTCAGTGACATCTCTGAATTCTGTATCTATCACTGACCTTCAAATTTGCATTTCCCATTGCCCACTGCTCCTCAAATCCAATAGAACCCACCCCACCCTCCAAAGAAGCCGATGCATTCCTTACATTTTTTATATCAATGACTACCGTATTTGTCTAGTCATCTGCTTTAAAGTCTTGGCCCTTTCTGTCTTCAGCATTCAGTGTGTTTCCAAGCTGATAGTGTTACCTCTTGTGTTCTCCTCACTTCTGCCCCAAGCCTTTCCATCCTGCTGCTGTCACTTGAGTTCCAACGCTTACTACTTCCCCATTTCCTCATCATCACGGATTCCTGGTGACTCTGATTGACAGCAATACCCCTACCCCTATCTGTCCTCTTCACTCCTCACCTATTAGTCCTCTAAAGCCAACTGTACTTAGCTCCTCTTCTTCAGGTGGGCGGGGGATGGAATGTTGTGCTTAGGAATCATAGAGGGATAGGATTTGGAGTCCATTCACAGAGGTGGGCACTCATTGCTGATCCAGAGCAACGGGCGTATGACTTTAGAAAGAGCTCAAGGGTCTCTCAGTAATTATAAGAGACAGAAAGAAAAATGAATTCACACACTTACTGTTCATATAACTGAAGATATGTTTTTTCAAATATGTCTTTTAAATAGTAATTTGAAAACCAATATTTAGAATAGATGGGAGAGAAAAGCATGCATAGAGTCAAACAAAATTATGTTGGTAGTATGTACTCAGCAGCAAGTACACAGATATCCAATTCAAACTGCTGCATGGGTGTTTTCGTATCATATATTTAACATAAAAATGTTGAGTATAAATCCTTCTCGATCAAATGTGGAGTGAATGATTCAGGAAAGTTCCAATGTTTATATACAATTAATTTGCTTGATGCAAGGAAATAAATATCTGAAGTGAATGAGAGATGGTTAGATTGATAAAATGGAGCATGCTAATTTAATGACAAGCAGTAGTGGGATATTGCCAGGGTGGGGGGGCACTTAACATCAAAAAGCGTACCTGATCTCAAACCAGGCAAAGTGGGAACCTAAGGAAGGCCCCAACTTTACCTATATGATGTCCACTTGTACACCTAATCCTGATTGTACCCCACATCTTTCAAATAAAATATGTATATAAAATTTCATGACAAAATAAAATATACAAGTATATTTTGTAATGTCAGAGAGATAGAAAGTGGATTAAGTGATTATCTTCTCCTCATCCTTTAGGACTTGTTTGAAGGGTCAGCGTTCCTTAGATATACTTTCTCAAGCTGCCCTCTAGCCCCAGACTGAATTACTTAGATGCTGTTCCCCCAAAGTCCTACATTGTAGAGTCATGTGCAACTCTTTTTGTGGTGCTGATCACAGTACATCATTATCTTTGATTTTCTTGTCTGCTTTACCGTCTAGACTTGCACTATTCAATATGGCAGCCACTAGGTACATGTGGCTATTTCAATTCAAATTAATTAAAACTAAATTCAGTTAAAAATTCTGTACCTAAGTTGCAATGACCACATGCTAAGTCTCTTTAGCCACACGTGGCTAGTGGCGACTAAACTGCACAGTACAGATGTAAAACATTTCTATAATTGCAGAAAGTTTTACTGGACAGGGCTAACAGCCTCCAATCTCCTTAAGGGATTGATTTTCCCCTTTTTAACTTGTATATGCCTTATACCTAGTGCACAATAGAAGCTTGATAGATACTTGCAGGATGAATGAGTACAACAAGTTCAAATGCTGAGCTGAAGGAAATAGTTTATAATCTCTGTTATTTTGAAGTCATACGTTTCTCTCATTTATTTGTTTGCTTTGGTGAACATTTGATTATAATTAGAAATGATGGATTAAAACCAAAATTATCTGAATTGTGTACAACATTGGCAAATGTGTGTGTGCATTCGAGTGCCCTGAACTACAAAGACATTGCTTTCCCTAAAGATAAATGGTATTATCTCTGAATATATTGCCATCCAGCTGTGAGTTTTGTCTATTGAAATTGCTAATAAAGGACATTTCTCTTCTAAATTCTTCAAAATGCCAGACTATTTGCATTCCTTGTGAAGCATCAGGTTACCAAATACAGCAGTACAGCTACTCTTTGCTCTTTTGTATTTTGAAATAGTCATTCAAAAAATGATTTTAGAAGAGATGAGAGAGAAATAAATCCAGGAATTGGCATCCAATGAAAGGCTTCAGTCACGTGCTTTTGGAATCAAGACATTCTCAATCAAACTGACTTGAGCCGGAAGGAGAGGTATTAACTCACATAAAGAAACATCCATAGGTTAAGCAAGTTCAGAGTGGTTGAGTCTGTGACATAATGATGTCAGTAAGGATTCAGGTTCTTGAAGTTACTTGCCTGGGGCCATCTTTATTATTGGTTTAACTTTAAGTAAGGTGATGATTCTAGGTAGTGCCTATGGTGACAATGCTTTCCAAAGAGAGAAGAGAAACGTTCTCTTCTGTTGCCCTCTCAGAACAGTTAAAAAACCTTTATCAGAAGCCCCAACCTGACTTCTTCTCATCTCTTATTGGCCTGCTTAGGTCACATATTCGCACTGTACCAATCACAGGTGAGAGAGAGAACTAATATATTACCACTACATCAATCAGGTTCATGAGGGAGGGAGCTGAAGCCTCCCTCGTATGAAGCGTATGCTGGCTTGAGAGTAAGAGATGTCTGAATGATATAGGGATCACTTAGCAAGGAAGGAAAGAAGGATATGGATGTTGTACAGTCACCTAACAATTCCTACTCATAGGAATTAGTATTATCATCTTCTAGAGTATGTGACATAGAAACCTTCTGGAAAGATAGGTAGGTTGTCACCCTAGATTGTTTTGAAAAGTCAGTAAATACACTAGGAGCAGTATAAATCAACCTTGTCATGGCAACTCAATCCTGAATTCATACTTTGAATGAAATTTTCTCTTATATTCAATGCCAAATAATAAATTATGAGATTTGGATTTATATTCAAGCAATCAAGTTTAGAAGGATGGGTAAACAAAACCACACTGCATTTCTTATATGTCTGATTTTTAAAATACAATCTTCACACTCTCCTCATCTTGTCAACTTCTGGGATGCTTGGAGATGATTCAAAATCTAGGTTGGTGGTTTTCAGTTGGTGATAAAGTTAGACAGGGCCATGGCCATTAGAATTTCTTGGGGGAGCTTCTTTACACACCTCCTTTACCATTCTTCTCATACCCTTTTTAATATGTCCCTATTCCTCTCTCTGTGAGAGTAAGTTTTGGTAAAATGTGTATCTTTTCCTAATACTGTGGGTTTTTTTTCAAAAACATTTTTGGCATGAAATGTAAAACCATGCATCTTAAAATAATAAAAGTCAGCAGGGAATAGAATCAATATTTATTGAGCAATTATTATATGCAAAGCTTGGTGCCAGGTCATCTCATCCTCATTTAATTCACAAAGAAATTCTCTGTGGGGAGTCTCACCCCTGGGTTGTTAATGAAGATTCAGAATTGGAGGTCTTGAGGGAAATGCTGGAGGTTCCCCCGCCAGTGAATGGCAGATCTCGGACTCAAAACTACAACTCTCTCTGTCTAAAGGCAACTTTCTTCCCACTAAATGATTGATATATTGTTCAGGAGCAATGTTTTAAACTTGGGGAAAGTAAAGCATAGCACGTTCAAAGTCTCTCTCCAAGAGAGAACTGGTAATGGGACCACAGCAGGCCAGTGGGCAGAAGAGCAGAATCCCAGCCTTGACTTTGTCATTGATAAATGATGAGGCCCTGGTGAAATATTTACCATCTCCAGTCCTCTCTTTTCACAGAATGCTTCTACTAGATAAAGGGTAGGCAACCATGGCCCTGAGGCCAAATCTTACCCGTTGCCTGTTTTTGTAAATAATATTTTATTGGAACACAGTCATACACATTTCTGTACAGATTCTCTAAGGCTACTTTTGCCATGCAACAGAGCAGTTGAGTAATTGTGACAGAGACTGTATGGCAAGCAAAGCCTATAATAGTTACTCTCTGGTCCTTGCAGAAAATATTAGCTGATCCTGTGCTGGATCAGTGATTCTCAACTTTGGTGGTACTTTAAAGCATTTAAAAATTGCTGATGTCTGAGTCCACTTCCAGAAATTTTTATCTAATCGGTTTGGTATAAAGCCCAGTTATATCTAGATCTTTAAAACTAGCCAGATCTTGTGTAGACCATGAGATTCTCCAAGTGTAGCATTCTTTGGGTCCATAAAGATGTAGATGTTCAGATAAATTTCTTAAGTTAGTAATTGACCCAATTACTTAACCCTTTCCCCACCTAACCCAGGGATATTCACCTGTGCTGTTTGTGGTGGTATGTGCAACTGTAGCATTTACCTTGAGATAAAAAGTGATCTCCGTCTCTCTCTCTCTCTCCCCCCCCTCTAGTATTTCTTGTTAGGATTAGAGACAAGTTCAGCAAGCTGCACTTTTTTTTTCTATACAATTTAAGCTAGAATTTGACTCAGATTTCTTTCTTTCTAAAGCTTAAGCTTTTTACCACCACTTACTAGCCAGTTTGATTCACTCCTCTGATTCACTTGTCTCTTCATCTACAAAATGATGACAACAACATTTTGCTTGCCCTTAATGATCAAAATGGGATGGAGTGTCCACATGTACCTCAAAAACTGTTAAGTGCTAAATAAATGTAAATATGTTCTTGGAAACATTTTCTGGAATCAGTAGAAGAAACTTGAAATGAAGAGACGTTATTTTTATTCTAAATGTTGGTAAGAAATATATATTTTCCAAATTTCATTCTATTTCATGTTTTTGAAACTTCAGGTAGAATGAGCAGCACATATCTCTTTCTACAGCGTGTGTGATGCTCTTACATAAACGCTTTTGCGTGTCCTCAGTAGTCTTTCTTTATTCCACCCTGTTACATAGCTTGGGTTTTTTTTAGTCATTCTGTAACTGTTAGCTTCCCAAGCTGCCCTTCTGGCTGCATGTTTCGGAATGCACTCCAGTGGCTATGAATGCTTTCCAATGTTTTTTGGACATTTCCGCCCCCCCCCCATTTTCTCCTTAATGAAGTGTCTGGACCTATCTACATTTTTCCAAGTATGATCTCATCAGCATCCTCTAGAGAGAGGATTATCTCTTCCCAATCATGGAGTAAAGCCTGTGAGTGTGGCCTAACCATGATGTGGCCATTGGCATTGCTGCTATTTGTTTTTTCTTTTATTATTCTTATCATAGATTCATGTTTTTGTCTAGACCTAAGAAGTTCCATCATAGTGTTTTGAATTTTTTTAACATCAATTTTTCTGTTTATACCTTTAGCAGCAACTATCATTTTCTTGATACTGGCTGTGACCCACATGTTATATTAGCAGTTGTAAACTATGGCCTGAGGGCCAGATCCAATGGCTGCTTTTTTTTTAAATGAAGTTTTATTGATGCACAGGCATGCCCATTTGCTTATGTACTTATGCATTGCTGCTTTTGTGCTACAACCACAGAATTGAATAGTTAGGACAGAGACCATATGACCACATAAAGCCTAAATTATTTATTTAGTGGCTGCTTACAGAAAAAATTTGCCAACCCCTGTACTAAATGAATTCATTGATTTGGACATTATCCAGCTAGTTTGCTAAGGGAATTAACTATTATATATTTATATTTCCATTTCATTTTCATCAAAAAGTCAGTTTATGATATATATTTCATTTATTGATTCCTTTACCACCATTACATGTCATGAACAACACTGGGGGTGGGGGATGGAGAGGGGAGCAATATAAACAGATTTCTTCTTTTGTGTGTTTTTGTGCTGGTGTGATGACACAGACAAACTAGTTAATGAAAACAGGCACCAAGATCACTTCAGATGGTCAGTGTGGTGAAGAAAGTATGACTCAGTAATGTGATAAAAATGTGACTGGTTTTGTGGTCATCAGGAACACACCTCTTAAGAATTTAAAATTTGCATTAGCCGGGCTCGGTGGCTCAGCCTGTAATCCCGCGCCTTTGGGAGGCTGAGGTGAGTGGATTGCCTGAGCCTGCGGGTTCGAGACCCTCCTGGGCAGCGAGACCTCATCTCTACAATAAATCAAAAATCAGCCGGGCATGGTAGTGCATGCCTGTAATTCCGGCTACTCGGAAGGCTGAGGCAGAAGGATCGCCGGAGCCCAGCAGGTCGAGGCTGCGGTGGCCGGGAGAGGCCACTGCACTCCAGTCTGGGCGACGGAGTGAGACTTCAACTCAAAAAAAAAAATTTGCATTAAATTGGAATGAACGAAAGAGTAAGTCATGTGAAAATCAGAGGAAGAACCCTCTAGGCAAAGGGAAGGGCAAGCACTAAGGCCTAGAGGATGAAATGAGGTTGGCATGTTTTAGAAATAGAGAGATAAACATAGAGCTGAAAACAGAGTTTAGAGAGGGCAAACGAGGTTGGTGCTGAGGCAGTGTTCAGATCCTGTGTACAGGAGTCTATACTTTGTGCAAAATGTGACAGAAAGTCTTGGGAAGGCAGTGAGCATATGAGAGACCTGGTCTGCTGTGAGGGCTCACTCTAGTTATCCTCTGAAAGATGGATTATCAGGGTCAGGAGGGATGGCAGCCATCCCAATTATTAGCTAGGAACACAATACTGTCTTCATTTACAGAGGAAACTTGATAAAACTTAATGGAGCCCAGACTTCCACTTGGAAAGGAAGATCTAGTTTTTTTGTTTGTTTTCTGTTTTTTTTGTTTTTGTTTTTGAGTTCGAGTCTCACTCTGTCCCACAGGCTGGAGTGCAGTGGCACGCTCCCGGCCACACAACCTCGACCTGCTGGGCTCCGGCAATCCTTCTGCCTCAGCCTTCCAAGTAGCCAGAACTACAGGCGTGCGCTAAAGATGAGGTCTCGTCAAGCTGCCCGGGTGGGTCTCGAACCCATAGGCTCAGGCAATCCTCTTGCCTCGGCCTCCCAAAGTGCTGGGATTACAGGCTGAGCCACCAAGCCCAGCCAGAAGATCTAGTTTAACAAACCGGAAAGTGAAGATGAATCAACTACCAACCATTCTCCAATTGAGGAGTTTAGCCAAGGAGAAAGACATATATGTTGTCCATTCTGCTAATGAGATCTCAGTTACTGATCATTTTTCTCTTTTTGCCCTTGTCATTAGGAAGGTCAGAGTTAAACATGCTGTTTAGTCTCATCAAATGCATCAGTGTACATGTTTTATCTACTTCATTCCAAGGCCTTGATCTCCTATTTTTAGTTGGAATTATATATTTACCTATAAGCTGTCTCAAATCCTGCTTTGAAAGAACTGGCCAAGACATAAAGTAATAATGGAGTCTGTAATTTCCACAGTCTACTGAAAGTTATTTTTTCTTCCTTTGCTCAAATGTTAGTGCATTGGTTTATGCTGGCTGTGGAAAGAGGTCTTCATAAGAGCTCGTTACATAGATGATGAACTGGCATTAGAGTTAGCACCAAGCACTTCAATCATTGTTCCTAATTGTTCAAGGATGCCATGAGTATTTTCCATCCCCACTGAACTAGGTATACTTTGTGAAATTAACTCACTCGCATATGCTAATATAAATATAAACAAAAAGTTCTAATTAGTTTGTTCATGGAAAAAGAATTCTGGCTGTGACAGATCTTTCCATTATTGTTACTACCCTGAGCTACATAATTAAGAGAGGAATGGCATGTTTAAACACTTTCCTTCATTTATTCTTGGAATGTTGGTCACGTGTAAGGAATACCTCTTTCTCAATAGAAGCACAATTCTGTTTGAAGAGCAGTTAACTGTTAGATGCTAAACGCAAGGCTGAAATGCAGGATTTCTCTCTGATGAATTTACAATCTCAGGCTATACAAGAGAGGCAGTAGAGTAAACAGTATTCAGTAAACTGGGGCTTGCAGTCAGATTTACTCTACCAGACACAGCAATACTGTTCATACATATATGTTATATAGCAAAACAGTGGTTGCTTGCACAAAATTACACTCTTGAGGCAGAATTTCTTTCTTATTACTCTCTGTTTTTAGAGTCCAGAATAGTGCTTGCTACGGTAGCAATATTGAAAGGTTATTTGTTGAATCAGTGAATGAATGAATGAATGCGTCTCTAAAGGTGGAGGATATGTACCTAGAAAACCATGATTTAGGTGAAAGTTTGATGAATTTCCTAAGAGAGTTATAAACAACAACTAAGGTAGCAGACAAGGCTTCACAGGGCGGGGTGGAGAAGAGGAGAGTGGTATATGATTTGGGGCTTGGAGGCTAGGCAGGGTTTGGCAAGTTGGAGATGCTGTGAAGAGTTCATTGCATGCTGGGAGAAAAACAAGGACAAATGCAGTGTCTGTGTTCAGAATATAGTTCTACTTGGCAAGATCTATAATTCTCTACATAGAAAATATCAAAATTCTTCCATTATCATATATTGCTTTTCTCATGCCCTTAGAAATTTTTTTTTTAATCACGTAATCTTTCATAGTGTAAATTAACTAGTTTTAACTAGAATGTGTTTAACTTCCAGTAGAAACTTATTCTAAGATTTTAATAGCTAGTCACTTTTTAAAAATGCATATGTAAAGACAAATTTTGTCTTTTCCCATTTAATACATCCCTGTCTAGCAGTCGTTCAAAATTTTCTTGAAAAAAAATATCTAAGATCCATGGGGAAAAACTAGGTGGGGGAAAGTGTGATTTGTTGATCTATAAATTACTAGCTATGGGACACTGAGATAATTGTTTACCATTCATTGTGACCTCATCTACACACAGAAGCGATAGTGCCAAAATTATCACAAGCATGAAATAATATATTGGATGACATTTTAGCAGTTATAAAGTACTATACAGGTGCAATACTGGATGAGGAGTTTGGAAACATCTCTCTACCAGTTTTAAACCTACTGCACAGCCTAAACGGAAGTGAAAGAAAGCTGAACTTGTAGTAATAATTTGGAGATGATCCAAAGGGCGAGAGTGTCATTTCAGAAGCAGTATGAATCCAATTCAGTGACTAATTAAATAAGCAAAGTTGACAGGAGAAGGAAGACATGAAAATGGCTAAAGTCTTGAACCTATATGATTAAGCAAGTGATGATATTAGCACACTCACACACACACACATATAAATACATACACATATGCATGTGCATATATGTGCATATCTTTTAAAGGTGAGAATGAAAATTAGATTCCAGAGACTGTACTTTATCTGATCATGTATCAATACAAATTTTGCTCTTTGATATTTTTACCAAAGTGTTAGAGCAAAGTATGGCTGGATTTGACACAACCAGGGAAATGGCCACCATCCCTCAAGTGCTTTTTGGATGGTCTTGTAAGGTAGAAGATGGGATTGAGATTGAATTTCCTAGTAGTGAGTGTCTTTCAACTCTGGAGCAGGGTATAAGGAAGATTTGAAACCTCTTTTACTGGAGTTTGTAAAGATTGGAGAGTTGATCATTCACCTGATGTAAGTAGCTTTCATACTGGGGACAAGTAGCAAACTAGAAGTTTTCTCTGGTTTCCAGATCTATAGATTCCCATGATCATCTGTGAAAATGATGATTGGAATTATAAAGAGGAAGGCAGAAAGATAAAAACTTAGCGGAATGACCAAATCTAGCAATCATTGCTTTATTGGATCACTCTCAAATATTTATTGAGTGCACACATGTGCCCGACCCATGCTTAGTTGAGCCCAGAGCAACAAATAGGAACAACCTGGTCACCATTTTCCAGGTAATCATCATGTCTTAGGTTACAAAAAGACAAAGCAATCACTTCTATTTGTGATTCATAAACCCTAAATGACACATTTAACATTTCTATCTACTTTCCGCATTGCCTCTCATGTAGTTCATCATCCCTGAAATCATTGCTGTAACTTCTAGATGTGTGACAATGTGACTGTGTCACAGGGGAGTCTCTTATCAGGCTGAAATTGGCAACCACTTGTGTGGTGGGTGCTTACATGTGCCAATAGCTCCACTTATTTAAAAATAGCTTCTCCTGCAGTCATCTGGGGAGCCTTTTCATTCTACTTGAGACTTATGTCACTGGGATATAATACTATATCTTAAGAAGTTCCTTTACACCATTAACATCAGTAGTATTTCTTAAAATCAATTCTGCAGTACATTCTTTCTATATGACACTCAGAAGACAAAGAAGAGTTCCATATTTAAGCACATTTTTAAAAATCTGTGCTTTGCTGTCCCATCTGATATATTCATAGTGAACATTAATATGGAAAGCTCAGGGCATAAAGGTTTTGAGAAATTTTGGCTTCCCATGATTTAATCATGGAGCTGTTCTTTCCATGGGACTCTTGTTAACAGCTGGTAAAGCACATGTCTCTGGGGGAATGCTGGTTCATCAGATTGGGTGGCATCAGTGAAAGTAGAGAGTTGAGTCTCAAGGGAATGGAATGCAAGACAAGCACATTCAGATGGAATAAAAAGCAGAGCAGATTCTGGATTATGCATTCTCCCAGCAGTCGTCTGTCCGCAGTGCTGGCCTTGTTCATACGACAAGAAATGGAACAAAGTCCCACTCTCAGCAGCCTTGTTGCTCAAGGAATTTTTAAGAGACAAGGGTGAAGGATTCCAACTGCAAACATATATACATGTGGGTGTAAGAAACATAAACAGAAAAGAGCACTTATGGGTAACAGAAGTACCAGCTGGGACTTTAGAGCTGGGTGGTTTGTTCTGCACAGTTTTTTTTTAAAGTTGAGAATAGATTTTAGAGTACATAATCCATATGGTGTGCTTAAAATAGACCACATAGTCTGAAAATGGAGCTCCTGAGAAATTCACAGATAAAAATCTCAACTGCTATTTTCATATGTAAAAGCTGAAATCATCTTGTAAAGATAATTCAGGATGATCTATTTCCATTTCCATTTGAATGCAGAATTACTTCGTTTCATTGCAAAAAGTTCTAGCCAGAGTCTCCTAAAAAGTCACATGCCTAACTCCAGGCATTTCTGAGTGTCTGTTATAATACTGCAGTATCTAGCTTGTAGGAAAAGATAAAAAGAGAAGATAGGCAAAGAAAACAAAAGAAGACCTAGAGTCAGATGTTCTAATAATTAGTTCTACTGGGGAATAGGGAGAAGCAACCTATAGAATTACAATTATTACAGTTAGAATGCTTGATTACTTGGTTTTATGGTAAATATCTCACATTACTTTCAGCTTTACTCTTTGTTTAACAACTTTAGTTCATTCCTGAAAATCAGTAAATGAAAAAAAGTTCATTAATTAGGTTATACTAAGTAGATAGTATCTATAATAGATAGTATCTATTAGATAAATATATAGATTTTGGACCTATTTATATAATGTTAGGAAGATTTGTTGTGTCTATTTTTGACACATTTTCTTTACCAACTTTTCAACATTTTATGGCTTATGGATGCATTATGCTCAAAATACACTTACAAATACAGTTATATTGCAAAAATATACTTTTGGGGCAACATTAAGGTATGTTTCAAAATGTGGAAATGGCCCATGTGGCAAACAGCCATCAACCTGTTCATCACTCTTGCTTGGCCTTAAGAACCAAGCAAAATCCTTTGAATTTTTTCAGACATGGTATCCATAAGACCTGTCCTTCAATATTGTATTCTCTTACTAAAAATTGTTGTGTCAAGTAAATTGCTGTTATGTCTTTGCCTAAATTAATAATGTTGACACATCACTTCTTATAGTTTATTTAGTGTGTTTTAGGGTGAAAAAGTTGATATTCTGGGAAAAAAGCATTATCCCCAAAGTGGTACAGTTCTTCAAAAGTAATTATGACAAAAAATCGTTAACTGCACAGTATTATATATTAAGTATTCTGTATTACACACTTAAGTACACTTAATAAGTGTACTTATTAATAAGTATACGTATGAAGTCTGAATTATAATATTTTCAACTCACCTTAAAGAAGAGAGCGTTGTACTATGTGCTTAGTAGAAAGATTTTCTTTTCAGACAAAAGATGGGAATAAATAACTTGCTCAGGGACTTATACCAAGTTTATAAACTCGCAATAAATTAACTAACACAATTTTACATAGCAGTTTTGGAAAGTTTGAGTCGAAATAAGTCAAGCAAAGAAAGATTAGTCTGTTGGAGAAATCCCAGAATATTTTAACAGAAGAGCAATGCTCTTGTCCAGGATTGGCCAGCGACCAGCTCTGTGGCCTTGGAAAAGTCTCATATCCTCTGGGATACTCTGCTCATTTGTAATAAAAAAAGGAGTGGTTGCACTAGATACTCATTAAAGGCCTTCAAGTATCTGCGTCCTGGAAAGCTAATGCTCTAGTTAACCTCTTAAAGGAAAGAATACAGTACTTGTGAAATTTCTAATTTAAATATGCCCCCAGAGGTTACAGGGTTATATCTATCCCTATACCCACACCTATGCTTATGCATATAATAGAAGGAGAGAGAGATTGATTTGAGTGTTTTGAAATAAAAGTATTCTAAGTCATCTCACATTGTGGGACCCTATTAGACCCAAAAAGGATTTGAATACTCTATCAGGTTGATAAATGTAGGCACTAGAAAACCATCCAGAAACTTGAATTTCAGACATATTTTGAACTGGAGTTAATAAATCACCAGATATTGTCCACACCTATTATGTGAGAAGCACTTTGCTTCGTGCTTTTCTTTTCATTTCCAGGGCATTGGTTTGGTGGCAGATCAGTGTTTCAGGAAGCTTATTGTTAGTGAGCTTTTCTCAGAGTAGCTTCGGAAGTCAATTTAGTGCTATTACATAGGTGACTTTAAAGATAATATATGTTAATTTATATAACATTTTCCAAGATGAAAATGTAAAAGCTTTACCTTCAATGAAAGGCATCAAACATCTGAAAAACAAAAGTAGACGTATAAAATTTAAGTCTTTTAAAATTGGGCTTATACCCCATGACTTCATGAAGTAATGAGTGTTGTAATCTTAAAGCTAAGTTTCTGAAACTTGACCCTTTTGACATTTTGGACCAGTAATTCTTTGTGGTGTGAGATTTCCTGGGCACTGTAGGATGTTTAGAAGCATCCCTGGTCTCTACCCACTAGATGCCAGTAGCACCATCCTCATCATTGTGACAAACATGTGTCCAGATATTTCCATATGTTCCCTTGGAGACAAAATAGCCCCAATTTGAAAATCACTGCTTTATGGCAGGATAAATTGACAATGATATTACATGGCAATTTTGTTTTCTTGAAAATAATACTGGTGAAATTATAAATTTGACAAGAAAAAAGTGTAACACTAATTGAACCTTGATTTAAGTTTTCAGTGCTGCTATGCTGACCTCTATTTGTGAGTCAGGTTCAGTAGAGTTAATTTACTGCCCTTTTAAATACTTAGGCAACATGAAACTAATTCACATATGCAGAATCGAAGTTGGACAGGGAATGAGGAGTTAGTCCATATATTAAAATGGATGGAGGGGGATTACTATCGAAACTGCACAAAGAAGAACTTGTTTCTTTCCCTTGGAGTGGACCTAAGTAACTTAATTTATGTTGATTTTTTTTCCTTAAGTGTTGGAAGCAAGGAAAATAAAGCCAGAAAACAAGCACATTTAAAAATGAATAAATCAAAAGCATTTCCTCCATATTTATTTCAGTTGAGAATATTATCCCCAGCTGATAGACTTAAACTTCTTCTGGAAGGCCATAATGCTTTTGCCTAAGAAATATTTTATACTCAGAAACAGGTTAACCATTTGTAAAAGCATCCAAAAAGACAGAGTCCTGAGGAGTTGATGGTGTGTGTGTGTGTGTGTGTGTGTGTGTGTGTGTGTGTATAAATTTTGTGTTTTATAACACAATTTTGTCAGAAGCAGAGACAACAGTGAGGGGCCATTGTGATAATCTAGAAGAGAGCAACAGTAGTATGGACCTGGGTCATCAGAGTGGAAGTGATAGAATTTGCTGATGGATTCAATGTGAATATGGGCTGAATCAGGGGTGCCTCCAAGTTCTTTGGCCAAAGCATACAAATGGATGGAGCTGTCATTAACTGAGATGGGGGACACTAGGAGGAGCCAGATTGTCAGCAAATGGCAGGTGGGGGAATATCAAAATACCGTTTTAGACATATTGCATTTGGCATGCTTATTGGACATCCGACAATGAATATTGAGCAGGCAGTTAAATATCAGAGTATAAAGTTTGGAAGAGACTTCTGAGCTGGTGCTATACAGCCTACAGATATTGCTTAAAGTCATGTGACTAGAAGAGATCCACTAAAGAGTGATATGGAAAGGAAAACAGAGAGAAAGGGTGGGAAGACTAAGCACTAGGGCACACTGATATTAACAGGTTAGGGAGATAATAACCAAAAGGTGTAAACAACCCAAATGTTCATCAATGGGTGAAACAAAGTGTGGTCTCTATATATAATAGGAATATCATTCAGCCATAAAGGAATGAAGTACTGACACTGCTACATCATGGATGGGCGTTGAAAACATCGTACTAAGTGAAATAAGCCAAACACAAAAGGTCACATATTGTATGATTCTATTTATGTGAATGACCAGAATAGTTAAATCCATAGAAACAGGGAAAAAAAACTAGTGGTTACCAGGGATTGGGTGGAGGAGAAAACAGAGAGTGACTGTTTTATGGGTACAGGGTTTCCTTTGGGGGTGATGAAATTGTTTTGGAACTAGATAGAGCTGGTGGTTGCATAATATTGTGAATGTACTAAATGCCATCTATTGTTCGCTTTTAAATTATGTTTTATGTCATGTGAATTTCATATGAATTTTTTTAAAAGAAAGAGGAAGAAAGTCAGGGAGTAAAGGGACCAGTAAAACTGGCTTAGAAGAAGTAGACAGAGGGGCAGAAGGACAACTATGATGGGCTTCCTGTGCATGTTCCAGCAGTCAGGTATAGGAAGTGTTTCAAGGAGGACAGTAATGACCTTTCTAAAACCACATGTGATGAGGACTGAGAATTGAGGAGGATATGGTATGTGGGGTGAACGTTTATTAGAATAGCTTTGGTGAATGATGATTGCAATGACTTGAAAAGAAAAGGTTCACACGATTGAGAGGTGGGAAACTGAAAGGAGGAAGTAGAGAACAAAGGAGAAGGTTCACATGATTGGGAGGCAGGAAACTTGTAAAAGGAAGTAGAGAAATACGTCACCGTCTGGAGAAGGATTGGGTGATGGGAGAAATAACTGCATGTTTTGAAGGTGATTGTAAAGCTTTGACATTTTCCTCTCCCCACCCCATAATTACTCAAAAGTTGCTGGCAGGGTTTACTATTAGAGAGTGAATACACTTGCAAATCAATCCATCACCCTAACCTACAATTATCATTTGGGGAAACAACACATTCACATTCCGTGAGCACAATTATAAAAGTGCAAGATGACTGAATGACATCTGTGTACTTAAAGGGTACACAGCACACATGTGCACACATATTCTATTTACTAGCCCTGACTAGAATGGGTGGAAACGCAGTATTTTAATTGTGTGTCGTGATGATTTTTTGGCATTGTCCCAGATTTGGACAAATTTGTTGATCTAGAAAATATTGCCGCCTACAAATAATAACTGACAATGGATTAATATTTGTGCTGCAGAATGAAGTTGTAGACAGTGTTTTTACTGTGATTTTATTGGCCTATTTGAGGAGCCACCATGGAAGACCACAGCTAGTACAGAAATTCAACTTGCCCTAATACACACGTCTAATTAGAGTACCATCTTAAAATTAGAGAGTGGAGAACTAGAAAGAAAACGAAATTTAGCTGAAAAACAGATGATTTGTTTTGTGTTTGGGAAGTTTTCCTGTACATGGGTTTATAGTGAGATAATGAAATTGAAGTAGCATAAAATGCACGGGAAAGAGAAATTAGCATCAGGGCATCCAGACCATTCTTCAGAGGGGTTTTGTTATAAATTACAGAAAATAAATGGTGGATTAGCAGGAGGGGGATTGGAAAATATGTTTTTTTTTTAAAGATAGAAGACATAGTATGATATTTGTAAAGGTGAGTTTTAATACTAACATTTTTTTTTAAAGTTTAACCTATTCCCTTTTCACTCATAATTTTTTTAAAAATTACCTTTAATAGGTGGATGCACTAGCAAGTCAATATCTATCATTAGCACTTAATAGCACCATGTTAGGGAAATAAACTTCACCCTTTCTTTTCCCCTTCATATTAAAGATTCAGATCATCACCATTTATTTCCCAAAATAATAAATAAGAATACAGCTTTTAATATCTGCATTTCACAAATTTGTGAGTTTTTCCATAAGAATTCCTTAAAGAAGAAGGGACACAACTGTTATATTCATTGACTGTAACAATGGCTGGGAGAAGGCATAATCAATATGATGGTGCCTGATGGGATTCACTAGATAATAAATTAATTTCAGAGGTTTGTATAACAGCATGGTTATGTTGTTGATGAGTACGTAGGTCCAGCATTAGGGATGTCCTGAATCCAGTCCCATCTCTCTAAGAGGAAAAACACAAAGAGCAGGATGCAGGGGGAGGCGACCCGCCAAACATCTGTGTTTAATTCTTCAACAGCAGTGACCACCCAGGGGGCAGCGGCTTCTTCCCAGAGAAACTCGATTACACCAGCATGAGGTGCCTTCACTTCCTGGAGAAAAATTATACCTTTGGTCAAGCAGAAAAAAATCTGCTTTGGAAAGAGTTTCCTAAAGCGTTGTCCCTGCTTTGGTTCAAGAAGGAGCCTTGGAAAGTTTTTTTAAGAGGAAAATATTCTAAGCTTAGTAGTTCCTTCTCTCCTGTCACTGGCAAATTTTAAAAGAGGTAGGGGTGGTAAGGGGTTCATCTTGGGAAAAGTCAGTCAGTCAAGAGCTGATGGGATCATGTGTTTTGTGCCAGTCTGCAGAAATCATTAAGGGCAAAGTATATGAATCAGGTACGTTCACAGAGGAATTCATAGCTACCATCCTTGAGATCAGTGCTTTTCTTGGTCAGCCAAAGAGCTTTTCAAACCTGGCCTCCAGGTGCAAGTATGTGCTGGCAACATCCTCAAATGTTCCAAGAGAAGCTCTGATAGATTTGGATAGAGACTCAAGTGATGTTCATGGTGCCTCACTGCCCTGCCTACAGCATTGCCTTAAGGGTAGAATTCAAGGGCCTTGTGTCTTTTGTACTCAAGCCTATCATCATCCTTAGCATATAGTAGCATTCGATGAATATGTGTTGAATGAATGAACAAATGAAAGAATGGAATAAACTGGCAGAGTCATTCATGATGTGGTGCATGCTCTTCATGTCAGTCTGGTAGAATTGAACTGTGCACACTGGCTCTAGGTTACCTGGGTTTGAATCCTCACTTCATACCTTATTGGGCACTGTGACCTATCTCTGATTTAGTTTCCTCAAACTAATACTTAACCTCCCAGGAGTTGTGAGGACTAATAAGCAGCTATTAAACAGGAAGTACCATGAGTGGCATGTAGTAAAATTATTATAAGGACTAGCAATTTTTATATTTCTTCACTCCATGTCCCACAATCTATGCTCAAATCATATACATTCTTGCAGCTGATGCTTTGGGGATGCCCTCCAGCCTCTTGAAGTACAGTTGTCTCTCTTCTTTACTTATCACGGCCCCACAACCTCCAGTAAAAAAAAAAAAATCTTCCTTGGCCTCTGCAGTCTTTGTAAGGTGCCTCAATCACAGGTTTGGACAGTACCACATACCATGCCTCTGTCAGTATGCTTATATTATTTTGTAACTGACTGTTGTCTGTCCTTCCCACAAAAATGTGAGCTCCTATAGGGCAGGGACACTCTTTCATCTGTAAATCCCCAGTGGGGTCCATGCACAAAATCGGACCTCCCAAATGTCGGACATTGAAGAGTTTCTGGACCACAATGACATTTTGGGGTAATAATATATCCCTGTGTTTGACTCTGACTATATTTTTGAGGCATTAAATGGATAAAACGTGAAAACAGCTTTTCTACAGGAGTAACTAGAAGATTTGAAGAACTAAAAGCTGAAAGATAATATGCGAATTACGAGGATGCGAAAGAATGTGAAAGCTAGCCAGGAACTTATCAAATTCCAAAAGCGGTAAATTAAATAAAACCAGAGGCTACTGAGAGAGACAGTTTTGAAATTGATATGGTTTGGCTGGTGGAAGGGGATGGCAGCTCAGACTATACTACACTGGTAAATTTTAGCAAACTTTTCAACCTTCAAAACTCCTCCCAGACTCAGGGCAATGTTATTTTATATGGTATATTATCAGAACGCCCATCCTCGGAGCAAAAAAGAAATATTAAATATGTCCATCATGGGTATAGGGATACACATCTCACGCTCTAGGGTCAGGTTCCAAACATAGGTTTGGAAACCAGAACATTTGAAATGTTCTGATGTTGATGATATTTGTTTTCTTCGTGCCTTTGGCCCAATTTCAAACTCTTTGGTTCATTTCTCACTGGAGTGATTTGTTCTGGTTTTGGTCACATAGAGTACTATGGTGATTTTTTTTGCAGTAATTAAGATGAGAAAATATTTCTCATCACTGTTAAAGTTGTTGATTAGAATAGCGTCAATATTACAGACCAGTTATGACTAAGAACTCTGAAGTTTGATACTGTCAGTTTGAATCCGAGCTCCACCACTTGAGGATCTTGGGCAAGGGGCTCAAACTCTCCAAGCTTTGTCGTTTTCATTTGAGGACAATGACTGTTACTACCTCAGAGGATTGTTATGATGTTAACAAGCAATAATGCCATCCTGGAATCAGGAAAAGGGGAGGACACTTATCTCCATGGATGTATGCCAGGGACCAGGGGGCCTGCTGCCCTACCATGGCCTCACCATGCTTCAAAGACAGATTGAATGCTCTGTCAGGGACCTGCACATCTTTAATTTTTACTCTGTTAAAATATGATGTGGCAACCAGGCTCGGTGGCTCAGCCTGTAATCCCGCACCTTTGGTAGGCTGAGGTGAGTGGATGGCCTGAGCCCGCGCGGGTTCGAGACCCGCCTGGGCAGCGAGACCTCATCTCTACAATAAATCAAAAAATCAGCCGGGCGTGGTAGCGCGTGCCTGTAATTCCGGCTACTCGGAAGGCTGAGGCGGAAGGATCGGCAGAGCCCAGCAGGTCAAGGCTGCGGTGGCCGGGAGCGGCCACTGCACTCCAGTCTGGGCAACCGAGTGAGAATCCAACTCAAAAAACAAAACAAAACAAACAAACAAACAAAACAAACAAACAAAAATATGATGTGGCTAAGAAAGGGGCAGCGCCTTCCCAGAAGGGTTTAGCCTGTTATTTCTCTTTATCAACAGCAGGGAGTCTGACCTCAATTGAAAGGTCCACAGATCTAAAATGTACAAAGCAGAACAACATGGTTCTCCACCTTGGCTTTCTAGTAGAATCCACTCAGAGTTTTGAGCAAACACCAGTTTCTGAGCCCCATCTTAGACTTAATACAGAGAAACACCTCATCCTCAGTGTATTTTTAAAGGTCTCCAGGTGCAGCAAAAAAGGTTGAGGGAAGTTGTAATAACTCCTTTATGTGGTGGAAAGAACTTAGGAAGACCTTGGTTCAAAGTAGGTCTATTGGAAGTTCCTCAAATAGTTAAACATAGAATTACCCCATGACCAAGCAATTCAACTCCTGTATACCCAAGGGTAGAAAAAATATATGTTGATAAAAATCTTGTACATGGATGTTCATAGCAGTAGTATCCATAAGAGCCAAAATGGTGGAAATAACCCAAATTTCCATCAATTGATAAATGGATAAGTAAAATGTGGTATATCCATACAATGGAATATTATTTAGTCAGAAACAAGAATGAAGTACGAATTCATGCTACAACATGAGCGAACCTTGAGAATATTATGCTAAATGAAAAATCTAAACACAAAAGACAATGTACATGACTCAATTTATGTGAAAGAGCCAAACTAGACAATTTCACAGAGCCAGAAAGTAGATTAGTAGCTGCCAAAGGCTGAGAGAAGGGAGGAATAAGGAGTGACTACTAAGGAGTATAAGGTTTCTTTAGGAGGTGATATAAGTTTTGTGAAAGTCTATAGTGGTGATGGTTGTACAACCTTGCAATTACACTAACAACTACTGAGCTGAATACTTTAAAAGGGTGAATTTTATGGTATATGAATTGTAACTTTTAAAAGACTAAGTTTAGTCCTTACTATTTATGTGACATGGGCATATTGGTTATTGAAACTAGTTGAACCCCAAATATCTCTCTTCTGAAAATGGAGGAGGGGCTCCCAGCAGGGATGTTGTAAGGATGAAAGTTGATAGTATTTGTGAAACCTGTAAATATGGTCTGCCTTCTGTACTTGGGAATATTCTGCCCTCCTCACTTGCTCCCCAAATCTCAGAGAGGGGCACCATGAAGATGGTAATAGACTGGTTCCTGTAGGGGAATATGAAGCACCAAGAAGAAAGGGTAGGAGCTGCCCAGTCATCCTTTACCAATTAGGCTGTTTTTTCATGAACTGGTCTTGGGAAAGCCACGCTGGATGTTATGGATTGAATATTGTGTCATCCCCAGATTCAAATGTTGAATCTCTACCATCCAACATGATGGTATTGGAAGATAGAGTTTTTAGATTATGAGAGTGGGGCCCTCGTGATAAAATGAATGCTGTTATAAGAAGAGACTCCAGAGATCCTGAGGTATCCCTCTCCACTATGTGAGGACACAACTTGAAGATGGTCATTTGCAAGGCAGGAAGAGGGTCCTAACTAGAAACCAAATTGACCAATGACTTGATATTGAACTCCTCAGCCTCTAGAACTATGAGAAATAAATATCTGTTGTCTAAACCACCCAGTCTATGGTATTTTGTTATGGCAGCCTGAGCAGACTAAGATACTGGAGTAGAATTGGGAATAGCTCTTTGGAGAGATGATAAGTTCATCAAAGGTCAAGTGTATGAAATCTTCTGCAGCAATAGCATGGCTAGAGTGTTGTGTTTTCTTTCTTTCTTTTAAATTTGAGTGTCTCTTTTATTTTTCACCTTATTGTTGCCAAACTCTATAAGTAGGGATGCCCAACTCCTAGGCCACAGACTGGTACCAGGAACCAGACTGCACAGTACAGCAGGAGGTGAGCAAGCAAACCTTCATCTGTATTTACAACTGCTCTCCATCACTTGCATTACTGCGTGTATTCTGCCTCCTGTCAGAGCAGCAACAGCATTAGATTCTCATAGGAGCATGAACCCCATTGTGAACTGTGCATGCAAAGGATCTAGGTTGTGCACTCCCTATGAGAATCTAATTTCTGATTATCTGAGATGGAGCTGAGGCAGTGATGCTAGTGTTGGGGAGTGACTGCAAATGCAGATTAACATAAGCAGTGAGATTTGACTGCACAGAGACTATAAATGAATTGCTTGCAGACTCATATCAAAATAATAATTTTATAATAATAATTATTTCATTGTACATTAGAATATAATAATAACAGAAACAAAGTGAGCAATAACTGTAATGTGCTTGAATCATTCCAAAACCATCCTCCCTCAGTTAATGAAAAAATTGTCTTCCACAAAACCGGTCCCTGAAGCCAAAAAAGTTGGAGACTGCTGTTATAGAGGACACATAAATTGAAATTGTTTTTATCTTTTTCTTTCTTTATTTCTGTTTTTTTTTTTTTTTGGTCAGGATCTCACTTTGTTGCCCAGGCGGTAGTGTAGTGACATGATCATAGCTCACTGCAATCTCAAACCTCTGGGCTCAGGTGATCCTTTCACCTCAGTCTCTTAAGTGGTTGGGAGTACAGACGTGCACAACCACACCTGGCTCATATTTTGTTTTTTTGGAGAGACAAGGTCTTGCTGTATCAAGACCAGGCTAGTCTCAAACTCCTGGGCTCAAACAAACCTCCCATCTCGGCCTCACAAGGTGCTGGGATTACAGGCATGAGTCATCATGCCCAGCATGTTTTTATCTTTATCTAAGTTGAGAAAAATCACAATTGAAGCCTGTATGATATGATTAGTTGCTTATTATAAAGAATCAATTCAATTAGGCTCACAGAAGTGAGATTAGGGTTCTGACTGGCGAAGGGAATTAATTACTGATTGAATAAAGAGGAAGGCAGCATTCTCATTTAAGTTGTCACCATTTCTCTACTCAATCCTGAAGAATTCTCAAGATTTATCTCACAATATTTCTAATCTTCAGACTCAGAATGGGATATTGGAATTCTTAGGAATTTTATAAGTTTTCCTAACTCATATGTTATTTTTAAAATACTTCCACCATTCTTCAAACTCAATTATTATAGACATTAAAGGGTTTTTTAGCTTAACATTATTTACCAAGAATTTCAGCCTACAACAACTATTCAAGCACTGGGAAATGCTGGCAAATGTTATTAAGTAATATCTGAATAACCTCACATTCACATCTCCTAATAAGATTAACGTCATTATCCAGAGTCATATGTGGAAATTGCCAATTGAAGTACTTATTTTGCTTCAAAAACTTGTAATTTCTTGGAACAGCAATCATATGATTTGCATACACTATACTATACATATAAACTTATTCATATTTAATTTGCAACAAACACACATGTAATATGACAACATCTGTAAGCAAGGCTGACTTATTAGCACATGACCACTTTTCTGAACTCTTGTCTTGATTCTGGAAATGCCATCCTTGATCTTTGACTCTATGTTTCAGAATTTCCTGCCGTTACTTAACATTTTTGTTTTTTTATTGACATGAGGGTCATGTTCCCCTGACTGGTCTCAAACTCCTGGCCTCAAGTGATTATATTACCTTGGCTTTCCAAGGTGCTGGGATTACAGGCATGAGCCACCATGCCCAGCCTCCCACTCTTACTTTTGACTTTGAAACCAGTGGCTTCCATCAAACCAGTTATGTCCCCATATTGATTGTTCGCTTTTAATTTTTCAAGGAGAGTTATAACACCTTTTCTCATTTTCTTGATGTCTCAACTTATTTCCCTTGGAATTTGGGTTTTAGAAATACCTGTAAATTTGCTGGGAAGTGCCAGGAAGGAATTCACACATGAAAGCACTACTCGGGATAAAGCCTGGGCTGGCTGACTGTTGACTCTACCCAGATTGAGCAGGCGGGGAGAGACTGATCTGGAGGTAAAACAGCATGCTCGTAGGGTGAAGCTAGCTCTTTGGGATACAGACCCAACTTTGGGTGCTGCAAGAAAGTCCAACCTGACAAGCTGAGAGGCCATGAACATGCACCCAGGAGCCCTGTTGACTGCAAGGAGTGTAATTGATTAAAACCCCATCTGTTGCACTCTGGAATTGATCACTGGCTTTGTACCAAGGCCCCCGTAGGCTGCTTGCTCCCAATGGCTAAATGTGATGGGGGTGGGGGTTCCAAGGCAGGCCCTTCCTTTAAAGACATGGTACCACTTGGTTGGGTGGCTTTGGCTGAGATGTCCTGGTGGCTTTCCCAAACTTTCCTAAGACTGAAGGACCATCTAGGATCTTCCACCTTCTCCTTCCCTCTCCTTTATCAGAGGTCAATATGCATCACAATCTGAGTGCTTTCCTGGCCTTCTCCAGTACTCATCCTAGTTCCTTTCATATAGGCATGTCCCCTAATGAAATCCTTGTATACTTCATCTTGTTTTGCCATCTGTTCCTCAGAGAATATGAACTAATAATACACAGGTAGATCATAGGATCCAGCCACTGTGACTACAGAAAACTGGGATTAGGAGACCCTGGTAAAATGTCTGACAAATAGAAGGCGCATGTTGACAAGAAATGCAGGAGCAAGCGGGGACATTCAGCAATCAAAGTAGCAGGCAGGCAGGAGATTTCAGGAAGCTTCTTTCCCTGAGCTGGTGGAGAGCAAGTGAATACAGCCCTCTATCACTGTAGGAAACATAGAAGGAATGCAGATGGTACAGTCCTGAGGATACTGAGCTGATTCTGATTACTGATATTTAGATTGAACTCAAGAGATGAGCCAGAGATAACAAGGGGAAGTAACTGTCCTGGGAACAAAGGACCAGAGGCAAGATCAGAAGCAAAATGGCAGTCAGAAGAGTATGAAAGGATATTCTGGTTATAAAACCAGAGTTTCTTCAGTCCTCCCAATGAAGATAAAGGTTGGTTCTAGAAACTAGCCCAAATTGAACCTTCAGTCATAAAGAAATATTTTTTGTAGAAGCACAAGGGCTCAGCTACGGGAGAGAATGGAGCTATTAAAAACCCTGCAGAGAGTAGGGTAAACATTCCTGTGGTTTGGAAAATATGGCCACCCACCGAGGTGACCCTGGCATAGTCACTTTACTGACTAAGCCTGGGAGCTGCGCTAGCCTGTGAGAGCATAGACCTGGGGACCAGAGAGATCCCGGAGGACTGAAAATACTAAATGGCTTGAACTGCATTTTACAATTCGAAGTATGTTGTTTGAAAATTATCCAAGTCACGGGCTGGCCTTAACATATTTTGGCTGACTGATATGGAGAAATATTTATAGAACTATTCATTCTTTTCAAAAAAATTCACTGGACAACTGCATGCAAAGCAAATATAGAATGATGCTCAATTATAAAGATATTTCTATCTGTGCTGTAACATATCAATTATTTGCACCTGAAAAGTGTAGTGTATTCAATTTGCTGGAAATCTCAAGAAACCATGAAAAATAAAGTGTTGGAATAGCCCAATGTAATTCAAGATCAGCAGAATCTAAAGTAATGAGAATATACAGTAAATACAAGGCTCTTAATGGTAAGTTTATTCTTTTTTTTTATTACTGAGTATCCCTATAGGTGAAACTAAAGATTCTAGCATATTTCTCCAAAGAAATATGGGGTACTGGCAGCATTAAATCTGAATTTGTTCTCCAAAGAAATCTGGAGGCCAATATTTCTCTAACTTATACCACTGTCGTCATGGATGGCCAGATTTGGCATAGCTATTCTGGAACCAGAGCTTGTAAGAAATTAAAGTGGTGCAAAAGCCAGGAGAAAATTTGAAGTAAAAACTCCTAGTTTAAATAAAAGATGAAAATATCAGACAAATGATGAAAGCCCAGTTTTTTAGGTCACTTCTCACCATTGCTGGCCACATTTTCACTAACAAAAGAAAGAATGGGTGCAGCTGAGTTAGGTCAATGTGCATTTTTGCAATCTAATGCATTAAAAAAATATTAAACTGGGTGAAATATTTGAGAACTTTCCTCGCTGTCATTGCAAACTTATCAGCGGAGATACAAAATATTTTATGAACTTTGAGAAAAACTACTCCCCTAGTGTCAAGACAAAGGTTAATCTTGTTAATAGGTTGCTGATTGGTTGTCTCTATGGTCTTCACCATACCAGGTAACAAAACTGCATGTCATTGTCATGCTCTGGCTTCAACATAAAAGTGTCCTTGGAACTGTGGGTATATGTGGGTTATGGTGATCACCTTCAGTGTCTCAATGATATTACCAAATGTTATGCCCAAACCGATGGCCTAATGTTGCATTCTGGAAGGCCAGCCTTATTTACTGCCGTGTCTGAAACTTTTATTGGAACAGGATACTGTGTTTTCTTTCCAGTGACTGCACAAGAACTATATGCTCTCTTAGAGGTGTCTTAGCCCAAGATACCTATAAAGCTACTTTCAAGTGTTTATAAGATTGGAATCAAAATATAAGATCATAGGTCTTTTGCTGCAAATATCATTATTTGTTTAAATGTCCTTTTCTGTCATATTACAACATCAGGAAACCACTCTTTATGTGTTTAGTAACAGCACAACTGAAATCTGAAAAACCAGGCTCAAAATCTGCTTGACTTAGTTGTCTATGTTGATTTGACTTAACTGAAAGGTTGGAAAAAGGAAAAAAAAAATCCTGAGACCTTATCTTATGTTGATTTACCTTACATTAGATAATAGTTTAATTACATGCTATCAATATTTATTGGACACCTACCATATACAAAGATAGCATAATAGAACATTGGAAGTGAAGGCATGCTCTGTTTTCAGTGGGGTCCCACAGTTGAGCGGGGAGTCAAGTACACCATTTACTTTGGAACAAAGCATAAGATGAGAGACAAATGTCATCAAGCAGGTGCAAATTATAGCTGTCCATGTGACTGTGTAGAAACAACATCTTCTTCAAGCATGGCACATGGCACTTATATACTTTGCTCCAACAAAACTGGCATCAGGAAGTAGCTGATGACTCATGCATCACACATCATTTAGTTCTTTTCATGCATGTTCTTTCTGGAATGTTCTCTCCTCAGCATCTTCTCCTCCTTCCCCACCCCAATCATATTACTCACTTGGCTTGTCTCATTACTGTTCATTCCTAGTATTTTGAAATAACCATCCATTTATTTAGGAATCTCTCCTGACCCCTTCCCAAAGGGAGTCTCTACCCTGTGCTCCAGGACTCCCTGTAATCCTTGTTTTGATCATGAGTACTTGCTTAATTCTTTGACTCTCCTAATATCATATTAATCCCATGAAAACAGAGTCTCCATCGGTTTAGCTCACCAGGATCTAGTGTCGAGCCTAATATATGAGCAGTACCCAATAAATACTTAATTACAGGAACAAACAACCGATGATAATTATATAGAAAGCTTCCTGTTAGGTCTGTCGTGAACAGTTGACCAGGTTGTACACTGCACAACTCCAAGGAGCACTATTCACATCAAAGACTTTGTGAATGGATTGTTTCCCCTAGTTGTGCAGTGTACAACCAGTACAGTCTTACATGATAGTCTTGCCTCCCATCTGCTATGTATTGCACCCAAATTTTTCTTTGCTGAGTTAGTTGAAACACAGACTTTTAGTGTGTAATAAAAGCCAGAAATTGTATTTTAGCCTGCACATCCAGTGAAGCTCTATAAAAATTCCTTAGAAAACAGCTTATGACTTACAAATCTAACATTTGTATGGCCATTCGCAAGGATTAAAGTCTTGAAATCTGGTACAGCAGGAAATTGTTTGTCATTAGAGAAGGCATTCTGGTGGTGGCTAAGAAATATGTTCAAACAAAGGAAACCAAGACAGGCTTGAGTGAATCATCATCCTTGTTCTTTACCTGCTTTATCCAACTAAGAAACAGCAAGTTCCTTCATCTCCAACCTTTTTTTTCATATTTAAATTTTTTTAATTTTGAAGATGTGGGGTACAATTCAGGGTTAGGGATACAAATATTCATTATGCAGGTACCCTTGTTAATGAGGTGTGCATCTCCAATCTTAAAAAGAAAGATAAAATATGTAAAGGAAGGAAGAAAAGGAGGGAGAGAGCAAGGGATGGAGGGAGGATTTGCAGTATCCCAGAATAGATGGACAACATAGAAATCCAGGGTGAGGGTAGAGAAGTTAAAATTTAAATACTTATGTGTATTTTCGGCTATAATGTTACTAAAGTCAACTACTGCATCTCAATTTTTCTGGGTTTTGCCAAACCACAGGAGAGGTGTCCATCACACTGGCCAAGGTCAATCAGCCATTGATAGTAAAGCCATTACTGCCAAGGAATGGTCTAGAAAATATGAATTGACAATGTGTAGTCAAAAAGTTACTCACTTGTCATCTGATAAGTACAGCATCTTGGAACATAATTTTGCCAGCTACTCTCAGCTTTATATATTGTATCCCTGGGAATACTTCCCTGTATTCCAAAATTGCTCTATCTGAAAAAATGTGCTCTTCCCTGTTGATTGCTGATCCACTTGTGTTAATTCATAGCTTGATAAATATAATAGAGTTTTGTCTATATTGTCTTCCAGTTTGACTTAAAGCCCTTGGATAATTCTGGGGACTTCAGGATTTGGTTTCCCTGTTAATTCCATTCAGATCTCACTAACTCTTGAGTTTATTTTCCTACTCAAGGATTTAAATCGATATTTTGGTGTTTGAAGATTCAAAAATGAATAATAGTCAGCTATTTTGGCCATGGTTATAGTTAAGTTGCTGAAGTGGATTAATCAACAGCACATGCATATCTGTGCTAGAGCTGGATTATAAATCCTTTTGCTCTTGACCTGCACATCAATGCTCATTCTCCCATACTGCCTTGCCTTTTTCAACTCGACTGCTATCTTACAGGTATCTGCCTCCATGAAGGAAGTGCATGTGTGATGCTGGACGCTTCTCTCAAAGCTAACAAATACTCCCGTCTGGGATGGGGTTGGAGCATCTGTATTTTTTAACAAGGCAATTTTATGCACAGCAAGACTGGAGATCCACACCTTAGTTTATACCTCTTTCGATGTACTTATTTTTCTTATCTCATATTATAGTTGTGTCCTAATCTTATATACTCTGTCAAATATGTCCTTGGAGAACAGGGACTATATTCTATGCATTTTTACTTTTCGGGTGGTATTAAATTGTGTTGGATGTATGCTTGAGAAATGGGTATACAAACAAATCAGGCCACATTTGCACGGAATTTCGGGGAAAATTCTGATTCATCAATAAAACAAAATTACTTGCATCCCTGGCCATTAACCTTTTGATTTTCCATACTCTATGAATTTAGGTACCCCTGGAAGGATAAGAAAAAGTACAAGTTTAATCTTAGAGTAATTTCCAGAGGAGCATTGTCCAACAGAACTTTCTCCAATGATGGATATGTTCTAGTCTGTGCTGTTCAATAGGGTAGCCAAATGTGACTACTGAGCAATTGAAATGTAGCTTGTGTGATGGAGGCACAGAATTTTTAATTTTATGTCATTTCAATTTATTTTTTAAATTTTTTTTCAATTTATTTTAATTTAAATAACCTCATTTGGTTAGCAGCTTTCGTCTTGTACACAGTCACTCTAAAGGATAATTAAACATCCTTTGGCACCTAAGATGGCAAGCATTTTCATTCTCTCTTTTTTTTTCTCCTCTATGTAGCATCTGGCATTTTAAAAATTTTATTGCATTTTTGTTAACTTGAACTGACAATTTTTCAGACTTTTAAAAAATTTTTGGTTTTGCTGTTGTTGACTTACTACATTTAAAAATGTAGTTTTCTACCTGTGTCTTAGGTCTTTCCCACTGTTCCTGTTTGCAATCCTCATGGATAAAATAGAATCTAACCCAGGATACGAGATTTCCTGTCTCTCTGAACTTGATAGGGATTTAATAATATACAACTTCCTTGGGTGAAGGAATCAACAAATATCCACAAGGTTCTGAATGATTTCTGTACGGATCTTCACTGTCCTTCTCCAACAGGATGCTTTAATCTCAGACCCTGTATGGATTGGCCATGCATTTCAAGTGTCACTTCCTCTCCCCTTGGCCAAACTTAGGGCTTAACATCTTTGCTAATTCAACTCTCCCCCAAAGTAAATTGTCGTTCCAACATAGGTACAGAGATCAGCCCATCTGATTAAAAATCCAGCCATGCAGTTTTAAATGTCAGACTGTTCAAATGTGGAACTAAATGAAGCAAGTAATCCAGTGATTTCCTAGCCAGGCATACCAGATGCACACACCTGGAGACCGTTTGTAGATGTTGACAGTAGTGCTCAGTTGTAATCCTTTCCAGCTGAGTCTTCCCGTAATGGACTGTGTTGGACAGTCTGTAGTTTGGATGTTAACTTGAATGACATCAGGGAGAAGGAGAACATACAGGCCTCGACTTTCAGAGATGTTTAATAGACACACCATCTCCTCCCAGATATTACTTAAGCCCTTTTCAGGGAGGTGCATCTCAAATATTAGGTCTGTGGTTCTCAAACTTGAGCATGTCCTGGAAGGCTTGTTAAACACAGATGCTGGACCCCACTCCCAGAGTTTCTGAATTGGATGGGTGAGGTGGGATGGGGAGACGTACTAAAAATTTGCATTTGCAACAAGCTCCCAGGTGATGTCCAGGACCAGGGACCATTTTTTGCGAAACACTCTCTTAAGGGATATATATTTATTACACAGTCAACATAAATCCCAAATTTTCCAGGAGAGTTCCAGTATCTTGTCATTTTGTTCTTTTCAGTAAAGCTGATTTTACAAAATCAGTGGCTTAATTTGTGTACATTTTTCAGATATTTTGTGTAAGTAACATACAAATGAAGTCCTAATACCAAATCTTGAATTGTACCCCCATCTTTAAAATAAAATAAATTTTTTTAAAAATTTAGTGATAGTGTACATTTGGCTTATATTTACCCAATAACACTGACTGACAATTTAACGCAAAGTTGTAATCTACTCACATTATACTAGCTTCTGGGGATGCAGACACAAACCAAGTGATCATCCCTTACAGATTGTGGTAGTGGGTGTGGGTAGGGAGTGCGCCACAAAGTGAACAAGTAAATATAATATCGATAAGGTGTTATGAGGGATGGAACACAGAGAATTGTGTCAGTACCTGAAGGACATGTGATAGAAACTTGGGTGCTTACGGGCCCTTCCTGAAGGAGGTGCCTTTTAAGTTGAGATCTAGTAAATACTCAGTAGTTAGGTGAGCTTAAAAGAGAAGGGAGGGGGTAGGAGAGGGGAGAGAGAACAGCAACATGGAGAACTGAAGAGAAACTACATCTTAGTACTGTGCAGGAAATGAAGGAATCTCCCTGTGGCCAGAGCATCAAATTTAAGGAAGAGAGTGTTACGTGACTAGAAGGAATAAATGTGCTCAGGACCACACTGAGCCTTATGAGTAGTGGTAAGGAGTTTGAATTTGTTCTCATAGCCTCAAGCCAAGCTTTCTGTCTGCCATATCCTTCATCACCTTTTTCATTTTGGAAAATATTGTCCTCCAGGAAATAAAAAGATACATGTAAGTCAAATAAGGACAACCAATGCTGCAATCAAAATGCAACTTTATTTCTTATCTCCAATGTTCCTAGTAGAAATTTGTTTGGAAGCATTGAATATCCTCTACCTCAAGATAAAAAAATTTCTGCTCATTCTTATGTAACATGTCTTTTTGTGGCTATAGACAGTTGCAAACAATCCCAGTTCACAAATCATTGTCCAATCCAAGATATAGATGAAAATAGTAAACTTGATTTAAAGGCAGCACTGTATGCCTTTCCCAGGCTTGAATCCAGGGAAAGAAAGAAAGGGGCATAGGCTTGGATTTCTCCTCTTCCTCAATGCCCTAGCAGGTTGTCCACACCACTCAAGGGTCTAGGCATAAGGAGTAGTGGGAAAAAGAAGCAGAAGAAAATGGAGTTGGTTTTTTCTGAGGTGGCTTGGTTTCTGTATACCTGGCGGATATTTAAAGTTGGTCTTCTGTCATATGGACCTTTTTTGAGACCCTCTTGAAAGATCTCTGCTTGAATGCTCTGACCTTGATATCCTTGAGTTAAGTAGGTGCTTTTTTCTTCTATTTGATCACTTGTGTTTGATCAGCTCCTTCTACCACCTCCATGGAGTACATACTCGTGGTATCTTTCACTATGGCTTTGAGCCTAATTGATCTTCCTGCAGCTGGGATGAATATTCCACACATACTGCCAACATGCCACATGGCAGTCTTGGAATCTCCTTTCTTGTCTGCTCAGGGCTTTCTCTAAAGCAGAGAGTCTTTAGGCTTTGAGCAGCCATTTCTGAAGATGGAGAATCCTAGGGAGAAAGTCAGAGAGGAAAAAAATGGTAACTGATACATGAACTGAGAGATTTGACTGCATGGAAATCTGTATTACCATAAAATCATAGGATATGGGAAGAATTAGCAGCAAGTAAAAAAACAACTAGGCAAAGGGAAAAGAGACAGTCATCAGCACTAGGGGAAAAAGGGTTACAAGAAAGTTAATTTAGTGATACTGCCACACATGTTTATTGCAGCACTATTCACAATAGCAAAAACATAGAGCCAACTGTGCTGCCCACCGATACTGGACTGAATAGAAAAAAGTGGAACATATGCACAATGGAATAGTATGCAGCCATAAGGAAGGACAAACGTGGACTTCACAGTAACTTGGATGGATTTAGAGTCTATCATACTCAGTGATCTATCACAGAAACAAAGAAGAGAGTACCACATGTTGTCACTTATAACCGGATCCTGAACATTTGCCATAATACTATAAGAAAGGGATTGGCCGTAGCAGGTTACTGCTGGCATGGACAGGGGGAGACACAATGTCAATAAGCGTACCTGATCTCAAACCAGGCAAAGTGGGGACCAAAGGGAGGCCCAAACTTTACCTGTATGATGGCCACTTGTATACATAATCTTGAATTGTACTCCCATCTTTAAAATAAAATAAATTTTAAAAAAATTTAGTGATAGTGCACATTTGGCTTATATTTACCCAATAATACTGACTGACAATTTAACGCAAAGTTGTAATCTACTCATATTTGGATGATGGGTTAAGGTAAAAGGGGATGTAAGAAAACTACATAATTATATATCAAAATGACTAATAAACAGATGGTGTCACCTACAAAACTGGTTCTATTATGAAATAACTTAATCTGAGCTAATTTGGGGTTTTGCTGCTTTTTGTCTCATATAAACTACTTCTCCCAAGTGTTTGCAAAGATGTTTAAGAAAGCTTAGATTTTCCATAAGATGGTCCAGTAAGTTCACGCTTTGGTGTACAGTTACTGCCCTGAACACATAGCAATGACAAAAGACCAAAAAAGACTTCATGATGAAAGTAAATACTCCTGTGGTCCAAAAAATAACAGAAAGGCGAAATAGTAGGCAGAGATGAAGCTAGCAGTCTCTGAGAATCTGGGTCTGATAGTAGAGAGTTCAGCTTCAAAGCAATGGAGACAAACATGCCCTCTGATTCTCCATCTCCACTTTAGATGCTCAAAGCTAGGACTGAGGTGGGACTTCCTCTTCCCCCACTAATGAAAACAGGCTGGAAAACCTTCTGCTACTCACTGCCTGAGGCCAGAACTCACAGTTACCTGAAGGCCAAACCAGTGAGAGAACTCAAACATAGTTGGTCCACCAAGAACTTAGCCAAATCACCAAGTGGCTTGGGACCCAGGTCTGTGATCATTCTAGCTCATTGAAAAAGGTAAGGCCCTTAAATTACTTTTTAAACCTGGTTCTGGAGCTGAAATCTAGTGCCTGAAGAAAGAAATAATGAAATTACTAGAAAGAGACGGAGTATCACGGGGGGGGGATAAAGCAAAATCTCTTTCTCAAAAAGAGTTTGCAAACCAAAACGCAAAAACAGGTAAAGAAATCTAATATGAGTAGCATAGCCTAAAATATTGATAATTGAATTATTATTTTCTTCCCACTTAAATTTAATTTATAGAAAAGCCTGATGAAGACATTAAAATACATAGACTTTGCTTCCAGGAAGATGAAGTAGACATGCTTTCTTCTATTTTTCCAACTAAGTACAAATTAAAAACCTGAACATTACACATAAAACAAATATAACAAGCCTCTGAAAGGTGGAGAAAAGACGAAAGACGGGTTGGGGACCTTGGGATCTGAGGTTTTCTTTTCTTTCTTTCTTTTTCTTTTTGAGGTTTTCTTTTTGCATCATATATTCCAGACTGGATACCTGGAAATGCCAATAGGTACAGACAAAAACCAGATCTCTCTAACCAAAGACCACAAAAGGGGCATCTGGCAGTGTAAAGAACTTTCAGACACTAACCACTCTACTCCAGGTTAACAACATACACACACACACACACACACACACACACACACACACCTGAACACAAAGAAAAAATTGCAGCTGCACCTCCACCACCGCCAGAAAAGGCAGAGTGCAGAGCCTAGACTTCCACCCTGGCCAGGCTGTAATGAGGTGCCCCAAAGCATCGCCCTGACTCTTCTGGAGTTGTATCAGAGAAGTGGGGTGCTGAGAATGAAGGAAATGACTGTTATAATAGCTGGAAAATACCTAAATTGAAGAAAGACATGAGTCTTCAATTTAAAAGAATGCCCAGAGTACCAAAGAGGATAAGTGGAAATAAATCCATACCTAGACACATTGTAATGAAACTACAGAATATGAAGGGTAACATACAAAAGATCTTGAGAGCTGCCAGAGAGAAAAGACAGAGAACTGACTCTTGTTGGTTCCACCCCCAGCACATTTCTTCATAATTGGAAATAGATGCCAGAATATAATGAATTAATAGCGTCAGAGTGATGAGGGTAAATGCCAACCCAGGATTTTGTACCCAGTTAACTACCATTCTAAAGCAAAAGCAAAGCAAAGACATTTTTCAGTTAAAATAAAATCAGAGAGCCTCACTAAAGTAACAAGGAGTGAGGGGTTTCTGAATGAAAAAATATAAACCCAGAAGAAACTGTGGGGTACAAGAAGCAATGGGGAGCCTGATTTTTTAAAAGAATATGTAAATAAACATAATTAACTCTAACAAGAGATAAGTTTTCTTTTCTTGAAAAAGATAAGAGCAAAATTATAGACTAATAACAAGAGAGTGGGTGGAAGTTTCTCTGGCTATGTAAAGCATTAACATTTTTGCCATGTCCTGGAGGAGATTGGAACTACCAAATAGCTTAAAGTTAGAAAAATGTAAACTTGCTATGTGTGCTAACATGTATAAATAATCACCAAAGTAATGCAAATGCAGACCTTACCTTATTCAGAAAAAAAACCAGTTATTAATCCCACAGAAGTCAGAAAAGGAAAACGAAAATAGTAGCAAAAAAAAAAAATAAAGAAAAAAAATAAAAAGACAGCATAAGTAACTTTATCTTATCAGTAAAAAAAGTATGTAAAAAGATTAATTATACTTATTAAACATGAAGATTATCAGACTGGATAAAAAAATTGAATGTACCCATATTATACCTACAAGAAAAACATATAAAACAAAATGACACAAACTACTTTAAAATAAGACATTAAAAGGGATGCAATACCACCTATTGGGCACAAAGTACACTATTCGTATGATAAGTACACTAAAAGACTAGATTTCACCACTACATAATACATAATATGTCTATGTAAAACAACTGCATTTGTACCCCTAGATTCATTCTATCTATGTATCTATCATCTATCTATTTATCTAGCTAATCTCCAGGGAATGACCGATTACCAAAACAAAACAAATATACTAATGTATTATAAAATAGAATCGAATTTAAGAAAGACATATTTAAAACGAAAAAAGAGATACTAAAGTCAAGATTAGATAAGTAAAAGGTAATTATTTCATAAGACTATTAAAGGGTTTTGGTACTGGTAAAATGTGTTTGACTAGGAGTGGATTGTATCAGGGATCTCTAGGATTACTGTATATTTTAAGTATTTTGTTAATAAATTAAAAGATCACTCAATATTATAGAAACAAAGAACTGAGTATCACATGTTCTCACTCATAAGCGGCCTTGAGCAATTATCTTAATGCTATAAGAAAAAGATTGACAGTAGCGGGAAACTGTCAGGAGGAGGGTGGGGAAGCAGGATTGGCAGTAGCGGGAGTCTGCCTGGGGAAGGGGGGCACACCTCATCAACAAGGGTACCTGCATAATGAACATTTGTATACCTAACTCTGAACTGTACCCCACATCTTTAAAATAAAAAAATTTACAGTTAAAAAAGAAGAAATTAAAAGAATGTTAAAAAGAGAATTGATATCTAGACTAAGATACACAATATATTTAAACAGTGGTAGTGTAGTGAGTAATCTACAAAGAGCATAGAGCATGTTTTTTGCTATTTTACAACTTTCTGATGATCAGAAAACAAGGTAGTTAGGCTTGATAATAGTGATGCTGTCAGATTTATTAAACTTTTATTCTCAGGTTTTTTTGTTTTGTTTTTTTGAGAAAGCATGATTTACTGAGCGGACAGGAAAGCTCCCACAGTGAGAGGGAACCCCAGATTTCATTTTCTAAAGGCTTCAAAAAATATTAGAATGTATGAATATTAGAATGTAGAATGATATTTAAAAGACTACTTACTAGCCGGGCTCGGTGGCTCAGCCTGTAATTCCGCGCCTTTGGGAGGCTGAGTACGAGTGGATTGCCTGAGCCCGCGGGTTCGAGACCCGCCTGGGCAGTGAGACCTCATCTCTACAATAAATCAAAAAATCAGCCGGGCTTGGTAGCTCATGCCTGTAATTCCGGCTACTTGGAAGGCTGAGGCGGAAGGATCGCCGGAGCCCAGCAGGTCAAGGCTGCGGTGGCCGGGAGCGGCCACTGCACTCCAGTCTGGGCGACAGAGTGAGACTCCAACTAAAAAAAAAAAGACTACTTACTGTGTAATTGATGAGGAAATAAATATTTATCTTGTACAAGTATTAAAGGTTTTGATATAGATATAATTAGTTTGACCTGGGAATTGGATACATCAAGAGTCACATTTTCAAGGATAAATTACAGAAAAGATATGGCAGTAAGCTGACTATATGGGTATGGATAATACCTTTTTATTTTAAAGAATTCTGATATTCCAGCCATACCTATGCTCACTTTCCCAAGTTACAATTGTGAATGCATCTTGAATATAACCAAGGGAGTTGTTCTTGTTGAGTTGTTTGTCACGTTTTTATCCCTTGCTATTTTTATATCGAAAGGCTCACACATTATTAGCCCCTACATATTAATTTTGTGCAGGTTGAGTTTTTTTAAAAATCTCCTTTCAGTGCTAACACCGTATTAAAAGCAGATATTATCAATCCAAAGTTCTCATTGATAACAGGATGGTTAAGTAAATTAATGTCACTCAGTGGACTATCCAACCTCATAATTACAAAGCAGAATTAGCAAACATGGAATCATATTGATAGGATAATGTGGGGTGAAAGACATTTGGAATAGAATTCTATGTACACTCTGACTATCACTATAAAGAATGCAGCACATATTAAAAGAGAATAAATCAAGAGCTATTGCAAGTGGGCAGTAAAATTATAAATGATTCTCTCCTCTTTTCCAAAATGGTTCATAAATAATTACTTTTATAATTAAATTACATTTTATAAATCCAGTATGATTGTAGTTTAAAATAACTTAGAATAATTTGAATAAGAGTAGGAAAAGGCGAACTTTAAGAAGCTGAAAAATACATCAAAGAAGGGAGAATGAACACAGCATTAAAAGGGATATTCATAATGGTACATTTGGTGGTAAAAAGGGTGAGAGAGTTTAAGCCAAAGAACAAATCAAATACCAATGCCCAGAAGAAAAGCAACACTTGAGAGCTAAGCACTTCGGATTTTTTATTAGCTCTTAGCAAATAAAGTAAGATTAAAGGAAAGTATCGTAGACAGCCAAGAAATCTTCACTCCTCACCCTCCTCTTAGTCTTGGCGGTAAGCACGAAATAACTAAATAAAGACCATATGTTCTCTTACTTTACCTGGCCAGCAGGCCATAGAGTTCTGAAGGAAAATAAAGGAAGGACAACTTTACAGAGTATTCAGGTGCTCAGTTTGGGGAGCTGAACTTTGCTTTCACTGGAAGTGGCCACTTCACACAACCAAGAGTAGTCAGTGCTAGAAAAAGAATCATGCACAGCTTGATTTCTCACGGGGCTTAAGAATTCTACTCATGACTGCCTGTAGCACTGGCTGCTTTGCCTTTTTGCTCTCTTTAAAGCATGCTGTGCATACCCACCATTTGCTTAACCAAACCTCCATTCTGCCTCAGAAGTTTATTTCATATATGGAGGAGACTGAGGCAGACCTACAGGCATGTTTTCTAAATTTGAAATATTTTGTTAACATAAAATATTTTGTTCTGATTCCACTTCTAAGTTACATTTTTGACTATGGATTGGATTTAGTAATGTATTCTTCAAAAATTCTTATCTAGTTTTTTTTTTAATCTAGGTGAAATATAAGTGCGTTGTCAAGAATGCTGTGTAGACTTTATTGACTTTTGTGCTACTCCCTCTCCCTAGCTCCAGGGTAGAGAGGAAGGGTCATCCCAGCAATAAAGGCACTGACACCGGCAGATGGGGCATCCATCTGTTTCCAGTCCTAGGACTTGTCTTCCCAGACTTTTTCCTTTTGAAAAGGGATCTAAGAGCAAACCATGTCATTCGACTTGAATGCATAACCACATCACTTTTGTTATTTAACATGGAGTCCACCAGAGTTCAGGGAGAAATAGCACATCAGTAGCACTCAGTTAAAAGTAACTTTTAATATTCTCCCCCTTAATGACATCAAACCCAACCTCCTGCTCAAGACTTTGTCAAAGTGGAGCCAACCATATGATATACTTCTCCACCTCCAATTGCTGTATTCTTTTTAACATGTGAGTTTCTCTAGATGTTATGGAAATAAGGAGTGAGTCTTAGTTACTGGGCAGCCAGGAGTGGAAAATGTGCAGAGCAGTTGCAGCATCAACCTTTAAAATACCTGGTCAGTTTCCCATGATTATCTTGGTTCCTTGAATGCTATGGCTAAAGAATGCAAACCACATCGCAACTTTGCCTGTTTTCTTATCCTGCATTATCTTTCTCCTGCCCAAAGATTTTGCTGACCCATAGAGTATATATTAAATTTACTAATTTAGTTCCTATAACTGATCTTGAGACTTTTTTCCTCATCCTACACAATAAAGGCCCCAGTGACTGATTATTCCACTTAACAATGTTTTTTTAATATATAAAAGTTTTCATTATTTATTAAGTCTGGGCTAAGGTTTACAATTACAAGGACGCTTAAATGTATTCTTTCTCCACTGGTTCATTACCATATATCTGAAAATAGTATTAGTAAAACTCTCTCTAAAACTGCCAATTGTCTTGGTTTCAATGGGAAATTTTCTTAGTTTCAATAGATAATTATAGGATTTGAATAAGCAAGATACCTTTGATCTAAAATAGGGATAATATTTGTCATGAACTGCTCATCTTCTCTTTCTCCTCAGAGACTTCCTCAGAGTCTTTGGTACTTACCACAGAAAAGCAATAAAATTACCTTTGACAATTCTGATCACATCCAGGAAAATCCAAAGGAAAAGTGCCAACCAAGTTTGCCTGTGAGATAGTTTTGCATTTCAAAGGTCTTTGCTGAGAAAGCAACTAGAGCCAAAGAAAATTCAGCACCATTATACCATAAATTCATCATTGTTAAACATTTTTAGCTGGGAACCATGGACTCCATAGCCTATGGAAATATTATTTAGAGTCTGCAAGCTCTTCAATGAAATTTTTAAATTTATGTATTTTCGTGTCAATGATAATCCAAAAATAGTACAACTTATTCTGTATCACAAAGATAATAAGATAAACAAGAGTTTCTTGCTTCAAATTCCTGAAGCCAAGTGTATTTTAGAATTCACAATTTTTCAAATTTTATGACTATTACATGCTGCACATACTGTGTATTATGCCACACACCCACATTAGAGACTGGGGCAGCCCCAAGAAATCAATCATATAAATATTTCTGTAGTGAAACATGTTAATATTCACTAAGTGTGATGAAAATTTAATATAAATAGACCATATTCTGGGCCATAAAATAAGCCTCAACAAACCTAAAAGAATTGAAAATAGGCACAAACTGCTAGCAAATCACATTTGACAGCATATTAAAAAGATTATATACCATGATCAAGTGGGATTTGTCTCTGGGATGCCAGGAGGGTTCAGCATATGCAAATCAGTAAATATATGCCACCATTAACAAAATGAAAGATAAAAATCATATGAGCATCCCCATAGATACAGAAAAAATATTTGACAAAATTCAACATTCTTTCACAGGAAAAACTCTCAAAACTTTGGTATCAACAAAATAAGGGCCATATATGACAAGCCCATAACTATCATACATGGTGCTGGGAAGCGGAAAAGTTTTCCTCTAAGATTAGAAATAAGAAAAGGATGTCTACTCTCACCACTTCTATTCAACATAGTACTGGAAGTCCTAGTCAGAACAATTAGGCAAGAAAAAGAAATAAAAAGCATCCACATCAGAAAGGAAGAAGTACAATTTTCTCTGTTTGCAGGTGAAACCGTCGTATATATATAGAAGACCCGAAAGACACTACCAAAAAACAACAACAACAACAAAAAACAAAAAAACAAAACTAAAACTAAAACAAAAACCCTGTTACAGCTAATAAATAAATTCAATAAAGTTGCAGGGTAAAAATTAACATACAAAAATTAGTTGTGTTTCTATACATTAACAATGAATTATCTGAAAAAGAAATAAAGAAAATAATTCTATTTATATTTATAGCATGAAAAACAATAAAATACTTAGGAATAAGTTTAACCAAACAGGATAAAACATTGATAAGAGAAATCGAAGATGCAAAAAAATTAAAAGTTATTCTCTGCTCATGAATCAGAAGGATTAATATTGTTAAAATGTCCATATTACCCACAGTGATCTATAGATTCAATACAATCCCAAACAAAATTTCAATGGCATTTTTCACATAAACAGAAAAAAAAATCCTAAAATTCCTATGTAACCACAAAAGATCCAGAATAGTCAAAGACATCTTGAGAAAGAAGAACAAAGCTGCAGTCATCATACTACCTAATTCAAACTATATTACAAAACTATAGTCATCATGATAGTATGGTACTGGTATAAAAACAAACACATAGACCACTGGAACAGAATAGAGAGCTGATAAATAAAGCTGCACTTTCATGGTCAACTAATATTTGACAAGAACGCTAAGAATACACAATAGGAAAAAGATAGTCTTTCTAGTAAATGGTGGTACAAAGTAATGAAATTGGACCCCTATCGTTCATTGCTCACAAAAAGTATTTACTTAAGTTTAATACCTGAAACCATAAAACTTTGAGAGGAGGGGAGAAAACAGAGAAAAATCTCCTTGACATTGGTCTTGATAATGATTTTTTGGATATGACACCAGAAGCACAAGTAACAAAAGCAAAAATAAACTAGTGGGATTACATCAAACTAAAAAGCTTATGCATAGCAAAGAAAACAATAAACAAAATAAAAAGGCAACTTACAAAATGAGGAAAACATTTGCAAGCCATACTTGTATTTGATAAGAAGTTAAAATCCAGCCGGACTCTGACGCATGCCTGTAATCCCAGTACTTTGGGAGGTGAAGGCAAGAGGATTGCCTGAGCTCACAGGTTCCAGACCAGCCTGAGAAATATGGTGAGACCTTGTCTCTACAATAAATTAAAAAATTAGCCCGTCAAGATGGTGCATACCTGTAGTTCCAGCTACTTGGAAGGCTGAGTTGGAAAGATAGCCTGAACCCAGCAGGTCGAGGCTGTGGTGGCTGTGAGTGTGCCACTGCACTCCAGCCTGGGTGACAGAGTGAGACTCCGACTCAAAGAAAAAAAAAAGTTAACCTGCAAAATATGTAAGGAAAAAACCAAATGACTGTTATGATCATTTGATTGATATTTATTATTTTTTTTATAATCAATATTTTTTATTATGATATTGTGGTACAGTTAAGGGTTAGGTATGCAAATATGCTTCGTTCAGGCACCCTTGTTGGTAAGAGGTGTCTCCCCATCCCCACACAGATATTTACTACTGTTAATCCCATCTCCCTCCCCTCCCATAGTTTCCCACTACTGTCAGTCATTTTCTTATAGTATTGCATTGGATATTCAAGGTCCACTATATGAGTGAGAACATGTGATACTCAGATCTTTGTTTCTGTGAGAGGTCACTCAGTATTATAGACTCTAGTTCCATCCAGCTTGCTGCTAAATTCATGATTTTGTTCTTTTTTATGGCTGCGTAGTATTCCATCATGTATATGTACCACATTTTTAAAATCCAGTCCTCTTTTGATGGACAGCATGAATGAATACTCCTAAAATTGTCAAATTCATGTCATCCTTTAACATCATCTCTCATGTGTCATAGCAGCAAACTTAACCTCCATAGGCAAGACAATGCTGGTGACTAAAAACAGTTTCGAAAAAAAATAGAAATGCCCAGTGGGAAACTTGAATGGAGAAATTTGTGGCACCTGAATTGTCAAGAGCATATTATGAAAATGAGAATGTATAAAAGGTGACCAAGCCACTTAATTCTTCAGACACACTCCCTTTAGGGAGAGCTGGGAGTGTTGACTAGAAGCAGTTACTTATTCTGTTTTCATAATAGCTCTGCTTGAGCAAATTAAGAGAGATATATTATTACAGTAAGATCTTCAAAGGTAGTATTTTCTGATGAAGGTTGTTTGTTAAAAAGTAGAGAGAAATGAAATGAGGCATGCTTTAGAAAAAGCTTGAACAAGATCAGAGACCACAACTGTGAAAAGATGATTGGTTTTGTGTCAATGCTAGGGGGGCAATGAACTGATTTTCAGAAATCCCTTGGCATTTCCCATTGAAGCCTTACAAATGATTAGTTTTGTTTGTTTGTTTTGCTGTTTGTTCTGAGTCTGTCTTTGTTGCCCAGGCTGGATGCAGTGGCATGATCATGGCTCACTGTAGCCTTGACCTCTTAGGTTCAAGTGATCCTTCTGCCTCAGCCTACCAAGTAGCTTGGACTTCAGCCACACACAACCATGCCTGGCTAACTTTTTTTTTTTTTTGTAGGGATAAGGTCTTGCTATATTGCCTAAGCTGCTTTCAAACTCCTCAGCTCAAGTGATCCTCCAGCCTCAGTCTCCCAAAGTGCTGGGATTACAGGCATGAGCCACCGCCCCCAGCCAAGGAGCAATGTTTAAAAGCACAATATTTGCAAAGAGCAAGAAGCAAACCCATTTCTATGCAAGAGACAGAATTTAAGATATAGTACTTTGTTGGGTTTTTTAAATGTGGCTATGTTATACCTTTCTTTTAATATTTAATTTTAAAATCTCTCTCATTTGGAAAAAAAAAAAAGACTGTTTCCTAAGTCTCATTTCTCCCTCCAACTCCCAGGACCATCTCTCTGTTCCCTTTATACTCATTGTCTTAACCCTCTTCCAATCTTTTCTGCACCCATTCTAATCAGTTTTGCCCCCATCCCTAAATATTTCTTGTCACGAACATGAATAACCTTAGTGTTTTCAAATCCCATGGTTAATTATCGGTCCTTAATTGATCTCAATGCATCATCAATACAGTTGATAACTTACTCCTTGAAACACTTCCGGATATTTTTTCCCCATCACTGCCTGATCTTTTTCAATCTCCTTACTGGACATCCAAGTTTTGGAATGCCTAAGGACTAATGTCATCTCTCTGTCCCTCTTCCCAGGTGGCCTCATCCAATACTGTAACTGTAAATTCTATCTATACATCAACGACTCCTTGAGGCAGACATAGCAAGTTGGCTTATCCAACACTCACTCTAAACTTTTCTATCTTGCCTTCTAATATTACAGAGATTTCAAAGCTAAGACTGAATGTTTTTCTTATAGCTACAGAGGAGACATGAGACTTTATTTTTTTTTACTCAAATGAACAGGTGCAATATTTGAGCACAGTTGTTACTAGGAAAGACTACATCTTCAATGACCAGTCCCTAATGTCATAGTGGATAGTAACAACAGTGGTGTTTCACTAGAACTTTCCTGTGGTGTGATTGGACATTCACTCTGGCTACATTGTTTCTAACTAAATAACATTAGATCTTATTCTATCATATCCAGAGATTCTTGGAACTATGTAACACCCCCCTTCTATTTAAGCTGGTTAGAGTGGATTCTGTTGTCCTCAATTAACAATCCTGTGCAATCCCACTCTCAAGTTTATATCTACCACCAAGCACACAACTTTAGATTCAATTTCTAAATAACTATTTAACTTCTACATTTGGATAGTTAACAAGTTCTCGATGTTAACACATTCTAAAGTGAATTTTTAATATCCTCCTAAACTGGCTACTTCTCCTAAATTCCTCAGCTCAGTAATTCGTGCCAGAACACTTAGAGCCATTCTTGAGTCACCTCTTATACCGAATTCATCTACAAATTCTGTTGACTTGGTCTTCATGATGTATCCCCAATCTGACCACTTTTTGCAGTTTCTGCCTCTGATGCCCAAATCTAATGCAATAGACTTTTAAATTATATTCCTGCTTTTACCTTAGTCTCATCACAATCTGTTCTCACATAGTGGTAGAGACATTCTGTAAATTAGGGTTTTAACTATGGCACTGTTGATATCTTGGCCCAGAAAATTATTTGCTGTGTGTGTGTGTTGGTCAGTGAGAGGGAGGGAAAGGTAGTAAGAAAGAGTGCATTGTCCTGTGCACTGGAGGATATTTAGCAACATCCCTGGTCTGCACTCACTGGATGCCAAGAGCACTTCTCAGTTGCAACAACCAAAATGTCTCCAGACATGCATTGCTTAGTGTATGTACCCTAGGATAAAAAATTATCCCTGGTTGAGAACCACTACTAGAAACTCTGAATCAGATCATATCATTCTTCTCAAAACTCTCCAATGTCTTCCCGTCACACTCGGAAAACACACACACACACAACTAATGTCCTTTCCATGGTCTACAAAGCCCTTGATGAACTGGCCCTTACTCCCTCTTGACTTCCTCTCCTTCTTTTGTCACTAATTCTGTTCCAGCCACCTGGCTTTCTGATACATCCTTAAGGGATCTTTGTACCTGCTGTTTCCTTTGCTCAGAACAGTTTTCTCCAGGATACATACATGACCTGTTTTCTGCTCTTCTTGTAGTCTCTACTCATGTGAGTATGTCACTTCTCTGATCAAAAACAGCACTTCAATTCCATTATAGTGCTTTAGTTTTCTTCATTGCACTTACCACTACATGACTTACTACATATTCATTTCTTTATCTGTTTATTGTCTGTCTCCCCGACTAGAATGTAAATTCCAAGAGGACAAGAACAAGGACTTTATTTTATCCACCACCCTACTCCCCAGTGCCCAGAACAACATCTGACATATAACCGGTACTCATTACTCATTTACTTCTAAATTAGTGCTTGAGATGATTCGCACATTATGAAACTATTAAAAGATTGTTAATAAAAAGAATATCATTAATATGTTTGACATTTCTAAAAATATTACACCTTAAGGAAAACTACCTATGTATCAGCTGCTTTTTTCACATGGTGGAAACAAAAACGTGGAAAGGTAAACTGAGTTACAAATAATGCCATGGGAAGCTTCGAATACATCATCTGGGGGCCCAGATTTATTGCTTCCAATTCTAGGCCTCTTTTATCCATATTGTGTTGCTTTTTCATCATTGTTTTACATGTGATATTGTTCAAAAAGTGAATCATCCCACCTCCTGATTTGGCTGCTCTAAGTTTACTAAACTTAATGCAATAGTAGAAAGCTCATAAGAATATTACTTTCAAATGAAGAAATATTGCCTTCATATGAATAATGATAGCTCCAGTATATATATAATGGAGAAACCACATTATTGATTCCCACAACACTGAACTTCAGAATTCTTTGACTTTCAATTCCTCTGTACATGATCATTTCCTCTTCTAAATCCTTACTTATTTTTCTTTGAAATGACTCTGTTTTTTGTCCCTTTGTTTCTCATTCATATTGTCATTATTCTGCTGTTGAACATTATTTATCTATAGGAGGAATATAAAATCATTTCATTATTATCTCCTTGGTTTCAGGTTTTTCCTTCTTCAAATCTTTACGGTGCCATGACACACAGATGATATTATTAATTAACCTGACATGTCATTCCCACACTAAAAAACAGTCTCCAAAACTCTTTAGTTTGCCAATATGCTTCAAAATTATTGATCTAGCCATCCATCCAGAAAGCCAGTCAAATGTCTATTTGAGGGAGGTGCTAGTCACCAGGAATAAAAAAATGATGAATTGTACATAGTGTCTATAAACTGGATGGTAAATAATCAGTGGTACAAATCCAGTACCCTGGAAGAACTCAAAAAAGAATAGAATCACACCTTTGGAATGCCCACCAAGGCCACACAGGTGCTCTGGATTGGGAATTTGGGGACAAATAAGAAGGTCACGAGATAAGGTAAGGTGTGAGTTTACAAAATGGGTTCTAGCTTATACTGACCTGGTTTAGGACTCGAGGGAGATGTTTGGAATAAGGTTAGACTATGGACTTTCTAGTCTCATCCATAAGCTCTGTGAGGACACTGTATAAGCATGATATCTAACATCACCTGGTGTCCAGTACCACCTCTAACACAGTAGTCAGCTGTTGAATGTATTGATTAATGAACAAATAACTTAAAGGACTGAAGATGAATACCTATCTTACTGTTTATAAAACTGGTTCTCACTAGAGGGCGAGTTCCCCACCCCCCAGGGATACTTAGCAATGTCTGAAGACATTTGTGGTTGTTATGACTTGAGAGGGGGTTGCTACTGGCATCTAGTGGATAGGGGCTAGGGATGCTGCTAAGCATCCTACATTGCACAGGACAGATCCCCTCCTCCCAACAACAATGAATTACCCAGCCCCAAATGTTCATAGCACCAAGATGGTTGAAAAACCATTATTATAAAATATCACTTCAAGAATCTTTGTCTCTCTCATCTGACAGTAGAAACCACAAATCTAACAGGTAGAAGGAAACAATGATTTTGCCAACATGTGTGATCTAAGGAATTTGGTAAGTAACATGATATCTCATTGGCTTTAGCATACAGGTCCATTATACTAATGAAAGACCTGGCATTGTTCTTCCACTGGTGAAGGTCTAAAAAGACATTCTAAATCCCAAAAGTAGAACTTGACAAAAACCAAACACAACTGTGAAAAGGCACAATGCTCTGGGAGAAACCTGTCTTGAGCACAAGACTACTACATAGAAACTTAGATGTTCAGGTTCTAATGATGACTATTTGAATCCATGAGAGGCTGTTTGTGTATGCGTCTCAAGTCCCCTAGTGCAAGGGTCCCCAACCCCCAGGCCATGGACTGATATGATCTGTGATCTGTTAGGAACTGGGCCTCACAGGAGGAGGTGAGCAGCCGGCAAGACGAACTCCATCTTCTGTTAGATCAGCGGGAGCATTTGATTCTCATAGGAGTGCAAACCCTATTGTGAACTGCACAAGCAAGGGATCTAGGTTGTACACTCTATGTAAATCTCATGGCTTGTAATCCTTCCCACTGTTCCACCCTCTCACCCCCGTCCATGGAAAAATTGTCTTCCACGAAACCAGTCCCTGATGCCAAAAAGTTGAGGACCACTGCCCTAGTGTTTAAAATGCCATGTCTTCTAGAGTTGCCTTGAAAGGGAAACTCCAGAATTATTTGGTCCTGGAAGCGATGTATTGGGCTAACTTCATGAAATTGAAGGTAAATGCCAATATTTACTTTTTAGCTACATGAAAGACAAGTATATGGACTGCTAAACTGCACCATGGTTCATTAAGAGAAATGAATATTCTCCATGATGCAAACCCATCGTTGCTCTCATGAAGGGGACATTTCCCATGATGACTTTGTTCTTAAAAATTCTGACAATTAATGGAATACACTCCAGTGTAATGCACCCTCCTTTTGGGACTCTTTTGGATTTTCCAGGTTTTCTTTATGTCAACTCAACCCCGGAAATAAAACCCTCATACCTTGGCTCAGGTCACTCAATGAAGGCAAAACGAAAAAACCCCAAATCCCACAACTCTTTTAAAAGATTCCTCCTGGATACCAAAAGCAAGGATTGTAGAGTGGATTGGGTTCAAAACCAGTGTATATTTCAGACACAGATTTAGAAATGCACCTTTGTTTCTGCCACATAAAAGAAAAGCAAACCTTTGTTTAATGGTTAACACTTTTTGGCAGCTACTACCTTTTAAACCATTCCAGGGCCAAGATGACTATCTGGAGAGGCGAATTACAGATCATTTAGACAAGAGATTATGCCGTGTTGACCTGCTCTGAAGTTTGATTTTAAACAGTGATTATATTCTTATTGTGCAGGCTACATTTACTTGAGCCTTGTTATCTGTACTAAACAGTAATAGAGCAAGCAAATACATTTGTGCAAACTTTGAAAAAGAGCTCAAGGCCACACGGATCTATAGAACACAGCACTAAAATGTGGATTGCAGAAAGGTCCTGTTCCAACCAGGAATTTAAACTGAGCCATTCACAGAAAACATTACAACAGAAAACACCAAATTGCTGATATTCAAGTCTAAATATTAATTTCTTGATTGTCATATGACTCAGCTATGAACTAAACCCAATTAAAAAAGATAAAAGCAACAATGGAACCAATTCAAAATAAAGTCTTAAATGAAAATAAAAAACTGGCATGACCAAAATTTTATTTGGCTGAATCCCCTGATGCAACACACACACACACACACACACACACACACACACACACACACACACACACACATACACACACACACCCCTTTTGAAAGTAAGTTTTATCAATTCTTCAGTTGTACTGAGGGCCTACAATGAACAAACTTTGTTTATAACAATGCCTGGTCAGAGAAGCGAGTCCTTTGTCTGGTGGCCAAATAAAGAATCCCTTCCCGTGCCCCTACTACCGCATTTATCCTCTTCCTGCTAACCTGAGCGGGTAGTCACTGCCAACAGAATCAATTGGCTGCACTATCCAATCAGGACAGGCATCTTTTAAATGTTTTGATCTGTGGATTAAATGATATGCCAATTCTATATTCTTAATAGCTGCCTTATAATCCCCATTGCTGGTGTGTAATAAAAATATGATTTGAATAGATAAATTATAGCTTGGTAAAATTTGAACCGACTTCAAACTATTTCTGAAAATTGAATGGAACCATAATAATTTGGAGAAAGTAGGACCCCAGATTTTTTAGCTTCTACTTCATGTCATGAGCAAATTAAATTTAAACAAAGCAGTTCAAAAATGCTTGAGGCAATTGAGGACATTTGAAAATGGATTGAATATCGGAGGACGTTAAGGAATTATTATAAATTTTGTTATATGTGATTATCTTTCCTTTTTTTTTAAAGACCTTTTTTTAAAAAAGTCCCTTTTTTAAAGGGATACACACTTAAATATGTACTAGTGAAATGAAATAATGTATGAGATTTGCTTTAAAGGACTCCAGAAACAAACAAAAAATGGTGGTAGTGATTTATGAAAAAATGACAAGTACTGATTATCATTGAAGCTGAGTGATAGGTTCACACAGATTTTATACTATTATCTCTACTTCTGTACACGTTTTAAAAATTCCAGGAAACAAGAAAAAAAAGCAATAAAAACAAAACAGATTACTTGCTGGATTAAGAAAACAAACAAACAAGGTTTTAAAAAATACAACCCAAGATAATTTAGGGCATCAAAATGTAAAGGGACCACAATGAGATACCACTACATAGAATGACTCAAACCAAAATAAACAAACCGAAAACCAGATAACATCAACTGTTGGCAAGTATGTGAAGGAACTGAAATTCTCATATATCACACTATTTTGAGAACTCAAAATAGTGGAGCCTGTTTGAAAATAGTCTAGCATTTTCTTATAAAATTAAACACAGAATTGTCATATAATGCTGCAATCCTACTCCTAGGCATTAGCTCAGAATAAATTAACATGTTTAGTCACACAAAAATCTGCTTGTGAATGTTTATAGTGGTTTTATTAATAATTACCAAAACTAGAAACTGCTCAAACATCCTATAACTGGTGAATGAATAAATAGTGTATCTCCATTCAGTGGACTAGTATTCCTCAATAAAAGGAATAGACTACAGACACATGCAACAACATAGATGAATCTCTAGTTCATTATGCTAGATGAAAAAAGCCAGTCAATATTCCACTTATTTAAAACTATGAAAAGGCAAAACTATTGGAAGAGAAAAGAGATCAGGTGTTGGCTTTGGGTAGAAGGAAGAATTTATTATATAGGGTTAGCATGAGTGAATTTTGGGGGAGTGATGTTCTGTGCCTTGATTGTGGTGGTGGTTATACAACTGTATGTGCTTGTCAAAATTCAAAACAATACACGAAAGAAGATAAATTTCCCTGCCTGTAAATGATACCTCAACAAAATTTTAAAAAACGTAACAGGGACACTTTCAATGTTTTCCGATAAAAATTGTCATTGATTTAAGGTATAAGGTTCTTATGTAGCTTATTACTTTTTTCTTATCCCTTTTTTCTCCTTCCCTCCCTTTCTCCTTTCCTTCTTTCTTCTGTTCCCCTCCCTCCCTCCCTCCCTTCCTTCCTTCCTCTTCCCTTCCTCTCTTCTTCACTCAATCTCTCCCTCCTTCTTTTTCTCCCTCCCTTCCTTCCCTCCTTTCTTCCTTTTTGAAATAGAGGGGCTAGGGATTAAGCACATGGAATTTTATGTTTTTGTTGCAGTGGGAAAAGGTGCATGACAAGGTGGTATTCTTCTTGGGTCCCACCTCTTAGCCTTACCTTAGAGGGATCACAACTCCCTGGGTCTCTCAACCCTGGGTACTCATTAAACCCACCTGGGAACTAAAATAATCAAAATACTGATGCCCGTCCTCCATTCCCTGAGAGATTCTGGTTGAATTTGTCTGAGGTGAGACACAGGGATGGTATTTCTTGAAAGCACTCTAGGTGAATTCTAATGTGCAGCTAGGATTGAAAAGACTAGACTCAACTAACTGCATAAAAAGACTAAATGTTTATAATATAATATTTCTAATTTTATAATTTTCTAATGTACTTTACAATCACCTGGGGATCTTGTTAAAATGAGATTCTGATTCAAAAGGTTTGGGGTGGTACTTGAGACTGCAATCCCAGTAAGTTTTCTGGAGATACAATGTTGCAGATTCTCAGGAATTAACTCTGAGTTGCAAGGACTAAATCTAAACCAGTGTTACCCAAACTTGGGTAATGATGAAAATCATTTGGGAGGCTTGTTTAGTATATAGATTTCCAACCTGCTTCCCTGGAACTTCTTTTTCTTTTTTTTTGTGTTGGAGTCTCACTCTGTCGCCCAGACTGGAGTGCAGTGGCCACTCCCAGCCACAGCAGCCTCAACCTGCTGGGCTCTGGCGATCCTTCCGCCTCAGCCTTCCAAGTAGCTGGAACTACAGGCACGCGCTACCATGCTCGGCTAATTTTTTTGATTTGTTGTAGAGATGAGGTCTCACCAAGTTGTCCAGGTGGGTCTCGAACCTGAGGGCTTAGGCAATCCACTCACCTCAGCCTCCCAAAGCGCGGGATTACAGGCTGAGCCACCAAGCCCAGCTTGGATCTTCTAATTCAGTATCTGGTTTGGGACCATGGAGATGTCATTTAGCCAAAGAACATAGTGTCTTATCTTCAGAATAGTTAGGGAATATTGGAATGCTGATTTATGGGTTTACAACAGGCCATTTGCTGTCTTTGGCATGGCTCTAGCTGCCTTCCTGACTCTTGTTTTCCGTTTTTTTCTAAATTGACCAGATTAAAGGAACATGTTCACACAAAAACTTGTACACAAATGTTCACAGCAGCATTATTTTGAATAGCCAAAATATGTAAGCAATGCAAATGTCCTTCAACTGATGAAGGAACAAACAAAACATGGTCTATCTACACAATGGCATATTGTTCAGCTATAAAGATGAATGAAAGTCAGGCATGGTGGCTCACACCTGTAATCTCAGCATTTTGGGAAACTGAGGTGGAAGAATTGCTTGCGCTCAGGAGTTTGAGACCGGCCTGGTCAACATAACAAGACCTCGTCTCTACAAAAATAAAAATAAACTTAGCTGGGTGTGATGGTATGCATCTGTATTCCCAGTTACTTGGGGGGCTGAGGTGGAAGGATTGCCTGAAGCCAAGAGATCAAGACTGTGGTGAGCTGTGATCATGCTACTGCACTCTATTCTAGGTGACAGTGAGACCCTGACTCAAAAAAAAAATGGAGTAGTGATTCATGCTACAACATGAATGAAACTCAAAGAATTATTCTAAGTGAAAGGAGTCCATCACAAATGATTACATATTGCATTTTTCCATTTATATTTATATCCAGAATAGGCAAATCCATAATGACCAAGAGTAGCTTCCTGGTTGCCAGGGGCTGGAAGAGGAGGGAACAGCAAGTGACAGCTTAAAGGGTACAGAGTTTCTTATTGAGATGATGAAAATATTTTGGAATTAGATAGTGGAGATGATTGCACAACACTGTGACTATACTAAAAATAACTAAATTGCTTTAAAATAGCAAACTTTTTGGTATGTGAATTATTTATTGATTCAAATAAGAAGACTGAAGCTTTACCTACTGTAAAAAAAAAAGAGCATTTTCTTTCAATGCACATATTCTATAAATCAAGTACCAGTCAGGTTTTTGTTTTTGAGGTAGCTTATGTTTTGAGATAGCTTAGTTGAACTCAGTCTTATGTGTTAATTTTATTGTTCTAACTGTTGGGGTTCTAAGTATAATTTGCTCTAACTTCTATGAATTGAGTTTTAGAATAAGTCATTTTCCACCTTTAATGACAATATATAATTATTGATTATCTTTTATGTAACAGATAGAAATCAGTATTAATGAACTTTTTATCTTGATGCCTGGCATATAGCAAGGATTTTAGATTCATTAATGTTTATTGAGTAAATGATTCTTTTGGATGAGAACAAGCTCTACTTTGAAGAAATTATCAAACTTCCTTTTTGTTATTCAGTTTTTTCGTTCAAAAAAAATGTACCTGCATGTTCCCCCACTTTGAACTAAGAAGCCTCCATTAGAACTGAAAACTTTTAACCTTAAAAATATTTTTGGCCAGGTGCAGCGGCTCATGCTGTAATCCCAGTAATTTGGGAGACTGAGGTGGGAGGATCACTTGAGCACAGAAGGTCAAGACCAGCCTTGGCAACATAATGAGACCCCATCTCCACAATAATATAAAAAATAAAAATAAAAAATCAGCCAGGCATGATGGTGAGCATCAGTAGTCCCAACTACTAAGGTGGTTGAGGCAGGAGGATCACTCGAGCCCAGGAATTTGAGGCAGTAGTGAGCTATGATCACACCACTGCACTTCAGTCTGAGTCACAGAGAATGACTCTGTCTCAATTTAAAAAAAAAAAAGAAAAAAAATCCATTTTTGAGTTGCATGCAACTCTGTGATTTCCTTCCAGCTAAATATTCTATCACTCTTTTGTTCACTAAGAGAAATGTATTCTAGCAGCTCAGCTTTGTAAACAATTTTACAATAATAAATAAGTTTTCACATTCAATGACTTAAAAATATTTTAGACAGAAAATGGGCTTCAGGTTCCAAATTCAGTTCCTATGTTCCAACCAGGAATGTGATTAGGAAAATATTGGTTTGGGGATTGAGAAGCCTTCTCTCTACATAATTAACTGAAGATTTTTCTGTTTCTTCAAAGTTGAAAGGAATAATGAATTTCAAAACTCTTTCTTCTCTGTGGTCAAGAAAGGATTCCTATGTGAGGTATTTAGGTAAAAGAGAGAAGAACTAGTTATTACCCTTTATATGTTGGAATGAGAAAAAAATTGAAGCTACTACTGGCCACTGGATACTCTTTCGGGAATTTGATGTGGGTGAGAGAAATAAATTTGGAATAAACAACCCTGGGTTCTAATCTCAATTCTTTTGCATTCCTCCAGTGTGACCTTGGGACTTTATAAAATGAAGATAATATCACCCAACTGGAAAAGTCATTGTGAAGTTTGATAATAATTAAAGGAAACTCATTGCAGAGGGGCTCATAACCCCAGATGTAATCAAATCGATCAAACGAAAATGTTTGTAAGTTCCTATATTATGTGCAAACTACTAGAACACTGTGGATGACACCCTGAATGGTAAGTACTTGATCTCCCTAGCAACACGAGCTTATAGTCTAGTGAAAGAACACGGGCAACTTCTTAGGCAATGAAAACAGGACTTTTCTTCTTCCTGGTCTTTATTTACCTATATGGAGAAGTGTAGCAAGAATTTGTATGGTCATTTTCAAGTACACTACATGTAAACAGGAACATTTAAAATATTGTCATGCTTGGGTAACCAAAGAGTCCTGACTAATAAAACATTAAGTGATACTCTGAGTATTCTATGGGAAAAGTAAGTGAGAAACTGGAACAAATTAAGAAGTTCCATGGTCTCAGTATTCCACCCAATAGGAATTATTTCCCAGGTAGGGAACTGGCACCCATTGAGAAAACGATACTGTAATCCTACTTTATCTTAGAGGTTTCCTTTGCAACTTTTGGACATGTTAATTTCATCAGCCTCTCCTGTTTTATGGAAATGTCATATTTTAACTCGATGAGTTTCATAATGATTTTTTTCTAAAACCATTGAGGAAGTATGTCAGCATTTTTCGTATTTTTTTCTCTTACAAAGAGAAATCTGGAAATGCACTTTCCTCTCACAGCTAAGGAATTAGAGTGGAAAGTTTTGATCTAGATCAAAGTAGTACTGCTGGTCTGACTCAATTTTTTATTAACACAAACTTTTGAAGCATGAGATTGACTGATGTGTTTCTGAACCTCCTTCATCCCTGTTCTCTCGCATATCTAGATACTTACTTGATTCCTGTGCATTCCATGTTTTTATAAAATTCCTCGATGTATGTTATGGATGATAGTATTAAAATCCACAGCCCAGGAAATAATTGTGGCCGTGATATTTCCCCTAAAATCTTAGAACATTTCAATAATCCCACATTTACTCAAGAATACACATACTTTACTAATCAGAGAATATACTATTCAAATAATTTACTCAAATATTGAGCTGGTCTTTCAAAGTAAAAATCTCCATGAAAGGTTGTAATATATACCAAGAAAGGCCTTTGAATCTCTTGATTTCTGCAAAAAGAAACTGATTAAGGTCATTGCATGTGCTGAACATCTTTCTCAGTCCATAACTTGCAGATTTAAAAAATATTAAAATTTGAAATACTCCATTTCAAATACACTTTGTTGCTTACATGAGACAGCTGAATATTTTTGTATCCCAAGACCAATATGATGTAAACCCAGTCATTTTCTATTGGAAATTGTAATTTTTAAAATCAAAACCTTAGAACAGAGTCCTCAATTGCTTAGTGGTGAATATTTTTCAGTGAACCCATATCTTACAACCACATTTGCTGAACCATAAGGTTTGTCAAGCTATGGTCACTCTCCAAAACTGTTCTGTGGCCTACTTAATTTATGCTCAAAGGAAAACATGAATGTAATAATCAGAATTTTCATAGCCCTAAAACTCAAATGATTCTATAGTCTATCTACTGATTTGGGGATGTGAAACTATTATATTTTTTTCTCAAAAAGAAGGCAAAATTAAATTACTGAAAAAATGTTTAGATGAAAAGCAAGTTTCTTAATATTTCAACTCCAATGTTACAAAATAGTAGATTGAGACACAGATCCTGTGTATCTTACACCAATGTTTCGTCTAATGAAATTTAAAATGTGAAAACAATTTTTTGATATTTTACTGAAATCTATTATTTTACTTCAAATCAAATCTGTAAAGTATGACACATGGTTGAAATTAAATTTCCAGGGAACTAATAGAACATTATGGAAACTGAAAATATTGAAAGATTTTTTTCCTTTTTCTTCCCTCAGTTGAATGGCCATTCATTTTGTCTATCTTGCATTATGTTCATGTCTATATAACTTCCAAGGTTGTTAAAAATGCAAAATATCATAAAATTAAGTTAGCAAAGAATTCTAAAGTATTCTTATGCTACTTGAGAATAAATATACAAAAATATCTTCACAAGGATTCCAGTTATTGGGAAAGGATTTCAAAGATTCAAGAAAAGCCCAGAGGGTAAAAGGAAAATAGAATCGATATCTCACTCCCAAAAGGATTAATTTAACATTTTCTATATATTTTAACCCTCCCAGAGTGAAATGATTTGAAGTTCTCCCCTGGTTCATCCTCCTCTATTTAGTCACCAATATGACCTAAAAGCTTATATTTCAAAGGTATAATGTTTAAGGAGAACATTAAACAAAACACCATGCCAGAGATGAATCAAAAGATGGAGAGAATGTTCATGTTTCCTTTATTTCAACTTACTGGAATAATTTAAGGCAAGAACTTGGTTCACATTACTCATGTCATAAAGTTCCAAGTTAAGAGACCATTTAATAATAGCAACGGCTTATGTTCAATTTGGGTTCAAAACATCTCAAGAAACCTTAACATAAAGTGATTCTAAAAATCTAACTTCCAATTAAACGTGTGCAATATATCTAATTCGAAGAAATGTGTTATAAGCATAAGTATTTTGGAATTCAGGTTTAAACTCCAGAAATTTCTATGTCCTGTGTATGTCTTCTCTTTTTTTTTTTCTTTTAGTAAAATACCATCAGGGGATGATGGTATACCATCATATTCTGAAGATGCAATCAACGATGCAAGTTGACCTACTGGTCTACCTCAAATTATGTAAACTGTTTGTGTCCTTTCAATCTCCTGTCTTAAATGAGACAGAAGCAACAACTCTTCCTTACAGAAGTATTTCAGTGAATAAAAGTAAAAGAATGATGGAAATTTTAAAATAGAGTTTCCAAATTGAGTAGCTCAAAAATAAAAATTAGAAAATTACAGTGATAATTTCTCAGGAAAAATCCACCAGTGGATATTAAAATGAGTGGGTGAAAATCTAGGATGAAACAGGGTATTTGTTTAAATGCGAAGGAGGATCCAAAAACTCCCAGAATTTATTTATTTAAAAAATTAGGTATTTATTCTTACATGTTTAAACTTCAATTACCTTCAAAGTACTCTCCGTTTTATGCAATATACCTACAAAGACACTTTTTCCACTGCTCAAAACAGTTTCGGAACTCATCAGTTTGATGCCTTTTAGTGCTTCTGCTGTTTTTTGTTTCACCTCTTCCACATGGGCAAAACATTTCCCTTTGAAGACTTTCCATCAGAAACAAACAAACAAGAAAAGTCACTCAGGGAAAGATCAGGTGAATAGGGAGAATGGGGTACAGGATCATGCAGATTTGGGTCAAAAACTGTTGAACACTCAGTGCGGTGTGGGCAGGTGCACTCATAAATCACCCATCATAAATGGGCAAACGTGTTGAAGGAATCTCCCAAAAAAAAAAATTCACTGAAGCCACTACAGTTTCTCACAACAGTGCTAGCTGATACACTGATGCCGATGAGTTCCTAGAATACTTAACCTAGTGAGGCAAGCCTATACTACGAGGGGATTGCCTTCCAAAAACTAATTCTGTTTTTTGGGGGGTTCCTCCCTCATAGTATCTCTTCAAACATTTTTAGTAGTTACAAAGGGAAAAATAATAAGTTTATAGTGGAGAATTCTGGCAGACACAAGTTTAGCTAGGTAATCAAGGTTAACCACCAGTAATAGCTATGGACACCATGTACCCCTAATATGATATACTGCAAAAGGTAATCACACCTGTGCTATTCTTGCCACAAATGCGTAACCGCAGTCTAATGATGAAAACATCAGACAAATCCAGACTGAAGGATATTCTACAAAAAAAGTAACCAGTACTCTCCAAAAGTGTCAAAGTCCTGAAAGACAAGAAAAGAAAGAAAAACTCACAGATCAGAAGAGACTAAGGCAATATGACAAGTTAATGCAATGTGGAATCCTCAGTGGGGGCCTGGAGCAACAACAACAAAAGGATATGTCTTGACTTAAAAACCTCCCAAGAGGCAGATTTTCTCTTTCATCAGTGGGCAAACTGATGAAATATGAATAAGTCCTGTACGCTGGTTAATAGTGTTATGCTAAAGTTAATTTCTTAGCTTTGATACAAATTCTATGGTTACATAAGATGTTAAGGACAGGGGAAGCTAGGTGAAGGGTATATGAGAATTCTGTGTATTATCTTTGAAACACTTCTATAAGTCTAAAATTATCTCCTAAAAAAGATTAACTGTTAAAAAGAAATTGCATCTTGATTCCTGAGGGGTGTCTTGTAAGAATCATGTCAACAAAATTCACTCCAGACCTTCTCTTTTAATCCTTTTTCACTTTCCTCTACCATTTTTGCTAATTCTTCAAGTAAAAGATTCTCAAGGTTGACAGTATGATTAAGTGGTTCCATAACTATGCTGAGATTGTTTCTTCTTTCTAGCATGAAGTGTCCAGGGTCCAATAGCCGGTGATGAGTCTCCTTTGCAGCATGTTCCACTCAGAAAAACTTGTCTCCCTGTAGAGAGTTTGTTCTAAACAGACTCAGCTTCATGGTGGGAGTGGGAGAGGAGGATAAAATAGAAATGAAAATACATTGGAAAACAACATCACCAGTCAGAAAACTGCTTGTTGATATTTGGGATGATATTTCATGTCACATGCATAAAACCTGTGGAGCTATTTTCCACTGTACTGGAAAGTATTTTCCAACTGTATTGAAGGGAAAGTACAATTACCACATATTCTTTTTTTTAATTTTAAATTTTAAATATGTGGGGTACAATTCAGGATTAGGTATACAAATGTCCATTATGCAGGTACACTTGATGAGGTGTACCCCTACCGGCGGTTTCCCACTACTGCCAATCCTTTTCTTACAGCATTATGATAGCTGTTGAAGGTCTGCTTATGAGTGAGAACATGTGATACTTGGTTCTTTGTTTCTATGATAGATCACTCAGTATTATAGCCTCTAACTCCATCTAAGTTGCTGTGAAGTTCATAATTTTGTCCTTCTATATGGCTGCATAATATTTCATTGTGTATATGTACCACATTTCTTTAATCCAGTTGGTTCCATGTTTTTGCTGTTGTGAATAGTGCTGCAGTAAACATGCGTGTGCAGGTATCTTTTTCATAGAGTAATTTGAGTTCCTCTGGGTATATTCCCAGTAGGAGGATTGCGGGGTCATATGGGATGCTGTACTAGTTTATACTCCCACCAACAGTGTAGACGTGGTCCCTTTTCGCTGCATCTTCTCCAACATCTGTTGTTTTGTGACTACACAAGGCCAGGTGCAGTGGCTCAGCCTGTAATCCCAACACTTCGGGAGGCCGAGGCATATTAGATTTGGATTCAGTAGATTCTGGTATTTTGAAAAAAAAAAATGAAAGAGTGTAACGTATAGCCAAGTTTAAATTTTAAAAATAAGGTTCCAAACAGTGTATATACAAACACATACATACTACTATTTGTGCGAACAAAAAAGAAGAGCCTATTACTCAAATAGATATGTACATGTTTTTCAACATGGCCCCTCAGAATTGAATATGGAGGCTTAAATGACTGTGGAAAGTACAATACAAATGATGTTGTGTTCAGCATAACACTTTCAGAACAAGTGATGACCTTGACTGAAAACAGTACTGCATTCATCGTTTGAAGAATTTGGCAGTCCTGAGCTTACAGGTGCAGGCGGAACCTACATAGGGAGTGGTGCCAGTGGAAAGAAACACCATTCCAACTAGTAAAATCATCAGAAGCCATCCTGGGCATCAGGGTATTGACGTTTTGTAGGTACCATTGCTTTATATGCAGACTATCTGAGTAGAAAAGTGACTGTGTTCTCATGAGGTAGTGACCCCACTTTCCAAGGTAAAATCAGTAGATGTCAGATCATGCCTCTAAGATAGAATGTCCCAAAATGCCAACCACAGACCATTAGTTCTGTCTAAAGGCCATAGTTCTGTGAAAGGAGTAATTCCATGAGAAAGGAGTTGTGTGGGCAAGTGATTTGGGGGAGCATGACATTTTATATTCATATCTTAGAGATCCACAGTACATGTTAGCATTTTTAAGGCTCTGATAAGTCCCACGTGTCTGGATAATATAGTTTAATCTAGCACTTTCAAATTAATGCTATTTGTGTGTGTGTTTGTGTGTGTGCATTTTTTTAAATAGAGATACCTCTTTATATCAGGATAATCTGTTCCTTACACTCTATTTAATAAATAGTGCTGGAAAAATTGGCTAGCAGTATGCAGAAGAATGAAACTGGATGCCTACCTCTCACCGTATACAAAAACTAACTCAAGAAGGATTAAAAACCTAAATGTAAGACCTGAAACTATACAAATTCTAGAAGAAAACCTAGAAAAAACTCTCTGGACACCAGCCTAGGCAAATAATTTATGAGGAAGATCCCAAAAGCGAAATCTTGAGAAACAGTGTTCTATGATACTAATATGTGCTGGCCTCTGGGAAAATTATTTATGGTATTTAATATTGATGATGAGGAACAGGCATTTTCTCTGTTCTAAGGAGATGAGATTTTAAAATTGAGTACATTGAAAAAAATGCGTTTTAAAAATAACTGATGGAAATAGCCACACAAAAAAGTGAAAAAGTTTTGTTTTATATGTCACCATATATATTGTGGGATTTAGAAAATCAAACAAGTGATGGAGTCCTAATTTCTAAATCAAACAACAGGCATTTATTATATATGGCTTTTACTGTTTGCTCTGTTCTTTGTTGTGCACACTAGAAAGGAATGCAGAGCACAGAACTTATAATATATTCAGTCACATTAATAGTGACTATCTATCAAGTGTCTAATATGCACTAGGGTCTAGGCTAGTGCATTACATTATCTCACTTTGTCTTTGTAGCCATACAAGGTAAATGCTGATACTATGCCCATGTTGTCTGAGGTCTGGTTCAGGAACTTTTGTAAGTCACACTGATAGTTGGTAGTGGAGTTGGCACCTAAGGCCAGAAGGTTTTATTCAGGAAACACCAAGCTTGATTATTATCTACATAGCCATCAAACTGCATTCATGGGTCTTTGATAGCTAGACATGCAGATGAAAGGATTACCAGGCTTGGGAACTCATTAAAAAGTTCCTTACTTGCCATTGCTTTACTTTAAAAATCTCAGTATGACTCAACTTAAAATACGTGTGTATGTGTACACTTATATACATGTGCGCGATATGTGTCATTTGGTTTAATCAGCAAACATATAACACATACACAATATACATTCACTGGATCCCATACATTTGCTTTCATAATTCTGTCTTTTCAAGGAAGTTTCTGTCCCTTGCTTTTTAAGGAACTTTTTTTCTTTAAAAAAATTCCTGGCTGACTTCATTTTCATGGTCCTACTTCAGTGGCAGACTGCTTGTGAAATTTCAGTCTTGTTTGGACTCTGCACATGGATGGATTTTGTAGTCTGTCATTATTTCCCAGTGACATGGAATTAAAGGCCTTTCCTTGTGTTTGTTGGCAACTTTTGGTTCCTCAGTCATACTGGGGTACTAAAAGCATGAAGCCACCCCACTGGGTCACCAGGAGCTTTAGTTTAGCATGCCAGATATTATTTCAGGCAAACCCTATTTGTTCATTTTCTCTTGGTCGCCTTTGGTCTTCTCCTATCCCTTTGGGCCTCTATCTCTGGATATGTATTTATGGTTCTGTTGTTTTAGAATTCAGGCTTCCCTGTTCCATGGTATCCTTTCAAACTATTAAGTCAACTATGAAGATGACAAAACATTCTTATTGAATGTTTTTTCTTTTCTTGTGTCGCCTTATTCCTGCAGTTTCTAGGTGGGGGGCTAAGGCAAGACTCGCTACTGACTGGGTGCCAAGCTGTTCACCATATCACGTCTGTTGACTGTACACACGGCAAGAGCTCATGTGCAGGGCGAGGGGCATCCTTGGATAAGCCTTTTCCCTTCCAAATCCCTTCTAGGATGACTTTCCTATTTCCTGTCCTGCTGATTGCACCCTTGAAGGGGATTTGAAGTCTAGAGTGTCTTTGATGTTTTCTTCTGGCCATGCCAAAGCCTCCCCAGGGGACAACAGGCTCTCTCAAATCCATGCAAATGGGTTTTTAAGTCAGAAGCGTCTGCCAAGCGGCTGTGTTTCATTGCTTTCTCTTTCATGTCCATCTAGCATGGTGCCTTGTAGGCCTCACCCAGTGCCTGGCATGTAGCAAGGCCTCATTACCATTGGCTTACTATGGCAACTTGCATGGAAAATATTTCTAAAACTCTCCCCTTTCTCTCTCTCCCTATCACAAGTTTATTTCCTTCTTCCTGTTCCATTGTTTGCCTCACTCCTCTACCATATAGACATTAGCCAGATGTAAAGAAATTAAATTTAAACAACACAAAACACACAAGTAAACCCAGGATGAGATGAGAACTGGTTCCTTTAAATGGAACACTGCAGGGTTGGAATGTATAAGTGTCATTTTACTATTACACTGAGATTCGATGGTTTCAAGACTTCAGACATTCTGACAAGGCTTTGGACTCATCCAATAAGCTCAGTTTACATATATTCTGTTCTTGTTCTTTCTGAGGCTTGAGAAGGTTATTTGTGGAGGGGCTGATCCAAAAATGAGGTGTTAACAAATCAGACGATCCCTTTCACCACCTTTTGACACATACATGGATGTCAACTGACAACTTTCACCACATTCCTTTTATTTTATGCTTACTAGATGGTTTCTGAATTAAATATTTTCTTTCTTTACATGAAGAAACTAGTAAAGTTACACAAAAGTGGTGCAACTTTAAAGGATGATCTGTCAGATTTAGAGTTTGGATAAGACACTAATGTCATTCAAAATATACATACATGCACATCAGTTCACAGACTAAAAGGACACAGGCATTTGTTTCAGTGTAATGATATCATTATGCAAAGGAGGGTGCTAGGATGTGGAGAAGTTATGGGGCTAGAGTCATGGCCATTCACTGAGCCATTTTTTCCTCAAAGCTTTCTTTGAACATTTTCTTCTCTTTCTTCCTGACTGATGATCAGAAATCAGTTTCGGCTGTGTTCTTGCTTATCTTGGAAGATATTTCAAATGCACGACTTGCCAATTGTAAATTATTAAGAATAGCCTAGCACTGGCAGGCTCTAGCCCTAGGAATATTTCCCAAGGGACAAGTCAGGCTGTGTAGAACCACAGGACTGGCGGCATCATGTTGCTTGAAATGATAATAATAAAGCAATGAGATGGGGATAAGGGCAGCAATGTTACTTTTGTTGGCTTTTTATTAAATATGGAATGGACGTGAGCAGAGGAATAGATAATTCAGATAACTGAAAATGGCATTTGCATGTGACCTTAGCCTTCTCCACTTGCAATGAAATTTGAATGTGGAGCTTTTGGCCTTCCTAACAGTCACCCGTTAAACACCATGGGCATTTAAACACTGGACTCAAGCGGGTAAGTTGTCTAAATTACCTCTCCTGAAATCTTCCTCCCAAACCATATATTCACTGAAAAGGGGCTGCATCTCATTCTCTACTAATTTTTGTGGCTCAAACTGTCCTAATTGAAGACTTTTTTTTAATGGTACAACCCTCCTTCCTTGTGCAAGAGAGAAGAGCAACATTAGAAGGATCAGCCTAGCATTTCTACCACTCTATCCCTCCTCCTTCCAGGGGGTCATAGCTCAGAACATTTTTCCAAAGTAATATTCAACACACAGACTGTGGTAATGTCTTTCTTTCATGATTATAGCCAAGTATGCTTTCAAAAGGAAATAAGTAAATACATCAATACATAGATAAATACAAAATATAGAAACAAATATAAATTGTAAAAATGTTCATATGTATTCATTTATTTATTTGAAAGAGAGTCAACTTCCTGCCAGAATGGACGAAGAATTTTTCTATGGTAAAAATCATGGAAAATAAAAAAGACTGAAGGAAACTATTAAACCAAACTTCCAATGAACAAAAAGAATTGCCCTAAACACACAACTTTCCAAATGCTTTATAAGTATTTATGGAAATTTTGTAGCATGGCTTGCATTGTCTTACATATACTAATGTCTAAAAAATAAGCAGTTATTTTTGCAAACAAAGGACTTACTATTCTTTTTTTTTTTTTGAGTTGGAGTCACTCTGTCACCCCAACTGGAGTGCAGTGGCCGCTCCCGGCCACCGCAGCCTCGACCTGCTGGGCTCTGGTGGTCCTTCCGCCTCAGCCTTCCGAGTAGCCGGAATTACAGGCGTGCGCTACTACGCCCGGCTGATTATTTGATTTATTGTAGAGATGAGGTCTCGCTGCCCAGGTGGGTCTCGAACCCACGGGCTCAGGCAATCCACTCACCTCAGCCTCCCAAAGGCGCGGGATTACAGACTGAGCCACCGAGCCCGGCTCGAACTTACTATTCTTAAAACATAAACTTTGTATTGGGCACGCAGTGGCATTCAAAAAATAAACAAATAAATGTCGAGTGAAAGAATGCACAATGACTTAAGATTATGTTGGACGTAAGATGTGGAGACAGAAATGCTTCATTTTCATGTAATACCAGAACTAACATAAATTTAGAAATATTTCCTCATGAGCTATAGCGCAGAGATTTATTAGCAACATGTCCCAGTCAGTAAAACATCTACTGATTTACCATCCTGTATTTCCTCAGAATATAATAATAGCAAATAGACAACAAGGGAAGGAAAAAGATAATGAGGCTAATGGCAGGGCCAGGATTCTTTTTTTGGGGGGGTCAGGGTCTCACTCTGTTGCCCAGGCTGGAGTTGCGGTGGCACACTCGCGGCTCACTGCAACCTTGACATCCTGGGCTTAGGCGATCCTTCTGCCTCAATCTCCCAAGAAGTTAGGACTACAGGCACGTACCACCATGCCCGGCTAATTTTTTGATTTTAAAAAATTTTTGTAGAGATGAGGTTTTGCTATGTTGCCCTTGCTGGAACGTCTGGGCTCAAACAATCCTTCTACCTTGGCCTACCAGAGTGCTGGGATTACGGGCATGAGCCACTGCACCTAACCAGGATTTATTTTAAAAATGTACTTCCACTCAACCATGACTGAAGTTGATTGCCATGGATAATATTAGATTTAATTATAGTCTCTTTTGAACCTCAAATGGAATGTTTCAGAAGATGGTCAGAAGATCAATTTGAAGACCAAACAAGCCTGCCTTACAGGTACTTGAGACTACCAGAATTAAATTTCTACCACACCCTAAATGCTTTAGCCTAGTAATGTAACTGTAAATGTTCAAGGCTTTTAGACATAAAAGTACCAAACTTAATGTTTTCTAAAAGGAAATTTTAAATGTGATTTCCTTATAATTTATGGTACAAAAGATAGGCCCCTCCTATACCCACAAACATGAATTGATTCTTCTGCTGTTTCCCTTCTCCCAGACCTCCTATTACTCAGCTGCTGCCCTAGAGGCTAAGCTGTTGTGTAAATAGTCTGTGGCTGATAACTGAAGAGACTACTTTTTCTCTGGGCCAAGGCAGTTTGAATGGTTGTGTTACACAACCTATGACACTAATCCGATAAATGCGAAACGCAGAGGACTAAATCTGAAAGCCAATGCTGCTCTTACCTCAGGTTGCCTTGGGTTTTGCTTGACAAGTAAGAAGGGGTTAGATGGTTACAGGTGTTGGGATTTCCATAGCTTGCCAATTTGCATAACAGCCTTGTTTACCTAGAATGTGAGTTGGACATATTGTGTGCTCAAGGGTGAACGAATCTCATGAGTGAGATGTAACAGGGAATCATGTATTTGGATAGGTTCCCCAGTTCTCTCTTCTGCCCTGTATAAATGTGAAGGTACCCTATTAGCCATGATTTTGAAAGGTGGGGTTTTGTCCTACTTGTATAAGCCTGAAACTGAAAATAGAAATCCAGAAAGAAATTTGAGATTACAGGTAAACCCTTGGCTTCAGAACTCTGCTACAAACAGAAAAGAACACATGCTCATTATTTTTATGTAGCTAAACTATAGGAGTTCAATTTAAGTTTCAATATAATTTAACCTAATACCTCCAGACAACTCCTAACAAGCTAACTAAATTTGCCCAGGTGCTTCAATACACTATTGGGCTTTTTTTTCTTTACAGCTCTGTTTATCACACTCCAAAAATACAGTATCCCTTGAAGTATATACATTTGAGGAAAGAGGTTACTAACGTTTCTCAAATATTCAATATGTGCTAGACTGGTGCTCCTCAAAAAAAATATTTTAAATTAAATTTTAGAAAATCAAATTCAACAATTATATTAAAAAGATAATGCATCATGACTATGTGAGGCTAATCCCAGGAATGTAGGTTGGCATAAAATATGAAAATCAATCAATGTAATTTACTGTATTAACAAACTGAAGAGAAAAAAATCTATATGATCATCTTAATTTACACAGAAAAAAGCATTTTTCAAAATCCTGCATTCATTCCTGACAAAAACATTTCAGCAAATGGGAATAGAAAGAAAATTCTTCAACTTGATAAATGGCATCTATGAAAACTTCACAGCTCACATCATACTAAATGGTGAAAGACTGAAAACTTTCTCTTTAAAATCAGAAACAAGCTCAGGATGTTCATTTTCACCACCTCTGTTTAACACTGCACTGGAGACTTTAGACATAGAAACTAGTTTTAAAAAATAAATAAAGGCATCCAGTTAAAGAGGAAACAGTAAAACTGTCTATATTCACAGATGACATGATAATCTATGCAGAAAATCTGATGGAATCCATTTAAAAAGCTAATAAGTGAGTTAGGCAAAGTTGCAGGATACGGGATCAATATACAAAAAATAATAATACTATAGACTGACATGGAACAATAGGAAATTAAAGTATAAGTCATTTACAATACAATAAAATTATGAAATAGGGATAAATTGGACAAAATATGTAAAGACAGGTATGGTTAAAATTATAAAAACAGCTGATAGAAAAACTAATTCCACTTGTATACCTAATCCTGATTTGTATCCCACACTCTTAAAATAAAAATAGTTTAAAAAATAGAAATAAATTGAATAATTACTTTCATTTACCCAGTGTTCAAAGGTCAGAAGATGCAATATTGTTAAGAGGTCATTTCCCCCAAATTCATCTATAGACTCAATGCAACCCTTATCAAAATCCCAGCTGGCTTTTGTAAAAATAGAAATTGGCAAGCTGATCCTAGTATTCATATGCAAATGCAAAGAATCTTAGAATAGCCAAAACAACTTCGAAAAATTGGAACAAAGGTGGACCAAACATAGGATTCAGTGATAGACCCATATCCTTAATGATATACATATATAGATAACTTAATTTTACAAAGATACAAATGCATTTCAGTTGAAAAGTTTACAGTATGAATTTCATCAAATTTAAAAAGTCACTGCTTTTTTTTTTTTTTTTTTTTTGAGTTGGAGTCTCACTCTGTCACCCAGACTGGAGTGCAGTGGCCGCTCCCAGCCACCGCAGCCTCGACCTGCTGGGCTCCGCCGATCCTTCCGCCTCAGCCTTCCAAGTAGCTGGAACTACAGGCGCATGCTACCAAAAAAAGTCACTGTTAAGAAAACATGTTCTCACTCATAAGTGGACCCTGAACATCTAGCATAATACTACAAGAAAGGGATTGGCAGTAGCAAGACACTGCCAGCGGTGGGGGGGAGGGATGCAAATAACATCAGTAAAAGTGCCTGATCCTAATCCCGGCGAAGTGAGGTCCAATGAGAGGCCCAAACTTCACCTGCATGTACCCAATCCTGACTTGTACTCCACATCTTTAAAATAAAAAATAAAGAGTAGGGAAAAAAAGAAAATCAAAAGACAAGCACAGACTAGAATAAAATATTTGCAGATCACATTGCTAATAAAGAACTTGTATCCAGAATATATAAACAACTCTCAAAATTCATTAATAAGAAAGCTAATTACTCAATGAAAAAATTGGCATAGATAGGATGCTCTTTTTCATACCTAAGTTCAGAGACCCAAGATCCTTCTATCATGTGGCTTTTCCATCTTCAACCATTGTCAAAAAAAGGGAAAAGAGTGTGGAGAATACAGAAATTGGAGATTTTATGAGCCAGGCTAGGTGGTGGTGTGGCATACACCACTCTTGCTTACATTTCATTAGCCACAACTCTACCATGTGATCATTCATAACTGCCCAACAAAAGATGAAAAGTGGTTTAGTGCCCAGCGAGGTAATCCCATCTACGTTCTGCATCATTGGCATTAGCAAGTATCTATAGATGCTTAAAGGTGGTTTTATGGCAAATAAAAGAATATCCTTTAATAAATCCCAAGTGTATGAAATGATTACTACAATATCATTGGTTTGACCCAGTTTAACTTTTTTTTCTTTTTTTTTTCTCATGACTTCTTAGAGTGAAAAAAAAATACTCATTCTGGTTGGATAAAGTTATGGAAATTTTATCTTTTTTTTAACCTGCAAATATGAGTTTTGTGGTTCTTTATCCTTAATCATGCACAGTAGGGTTGGAAAAAATTTTGCTTTTTTTTTTTTTACCCTGGCCTAACAGTTCCTTTTACAAAGAGAAATAATAGACTGCTTGAACTGTGGTAGGTGATATCCCAATGGCTTAGTCTGTAAAAGAAAAAGTTAACAAGAATCTAGAGGACATAGCAAATATTGAGTGCAGAATGGAGGTCATAGAAATGAGACAAGGCTGTGAGAGATGTGGCAAGGAGTTGAAGGCTATAGAGAAAGAGTGTGAGAAATTCCAAGATGGGGGTGTGAGAGAAGTATTTTAAGGCAGAGGTGCTAAAGATTCAGTTTTATATCATTTTGTGTGTTTCAGGATAAATGTTGTCCTTTGCCTCCAACCTTCAATGAAAAACTGCTACACATAGAGCCTTGTGCCATTGGTACTTTGGTGTCTAGCATAGATCAGTAATAAGAACTATGTGTTAATTCAGCTCCTCTAAGAAGCAGATATGCAGATGGAGAAAGTGCCAATGAAAGGGGGTGAGAGGGAGCAGGAGTAGGCAGGGAGAATCTTTAATCCATGATGCAGCTCTGAAACCTATGAGGGGGAAGAAGGAAGGAAGGATGATGGGCACAGAAGACTCCTAAACTGCAGTGCAGCTCCAAGAACATCTTGACCTGGCTAATGGGGAGTGCTTGAGCACAGCTTGCCCTTTAGACTAAGGAATTCACATCATACAGGAGCCTGGCTCTAGTCTTCTGCTGTGCAAAGTCACTGGCTGGGAATGACCCCAGAGCAATGTAGCCTTGGCATATTCGTAAGTGCCACAGGAAAGCAAATCACATTACTGGCAGAATGTTTTCTTGAAGGGATACCTGAGTGGCAAAACCCTGTGGCCCCAAAGATGACAAACTCGGTAGAGTGAGGTGATCCAAACATGATCTAATTCATCAGAAGTGGAAATTGGAGTCAAAAACAGCTAGAAGAATTTCCAGCCCCACCTACCTCCATGAATTGACTGTAGGACCTCCATGGCAATTGGGTTGGAGAGATCAACAAATTTAATGAGAATCAAAAGGGAAAATGTGGCTTGGCTGATGTCTGGGTTATACTCTGACTCTTCTGATATGAGAGGGGACGAAAAAAAAATCTAGAATTGTTTTTGGAGGGCAGGCTCCTTGTAGTACAGACTTTCCCTGCTAGGTAAGTGTTCTAGGAACCCACCAGCATCAGTGTACCAGCTAGCATTGTTGTGAGAGGCTGCATTCGGTTTCGGTGAATATTTTTTTAAAGATTCTTTCAAGTCGTTTGCTCATTTTGTGATGGGTAATTCACAAGCGCATTTGTCTACACTATGCTGAGTGTACAGTAGTTTTTAACTAAATGCGGCATGACCCCCATGCCCCACCCTCCCTATTCACCTGATCTCACCCTGAGTAGCTTTTGTTGTTGTTGTTGTTTCCTTGGATGAAAATGAAAAGTGAAAAAATTCTTCAAAGGAAAATGTTTTGCCGATGTGGAAGAGGTGAAACAAAAAACGACAGAAGCACTAAAAGACATCAAAATCGACAAGTTCAAAAACTGTCTGGAGCAGTGGCAAAAGCATCTTGATTTTGTGTATTACATCAAACGGAGAGTACTTTGAAGGCGACTGAAGTTTAAACATGTGAGAATAAATGGACAATTTCTTACAAATAAATTCTGGTTGTTAAGCTGGGCTCGGTGGCTCAGCCTGTAATCCCGCGCCTTTGGGAGGCTGAGGTGAGTGGATTGCCTGAGCCCGCAGGTTCGTGACCCGCCTGGGCAGGCGAGACCTCATCTCTACAATAAATCAAAAAATTAGCCGGGCGTGGTAGCACACGCCTGTAGTTCCAGCTACTTGGAAGGTTGAGGCGGAAGTATTGCCAGAGCCCAGCAGGTCGAGGCTGCGGTGGCCGGCAGCGGCCACTGCACTCCAGTCTGGGCGACAGAGTGACTCTAACTCAAAACAAGAAGTTCTGGTTGTTTTTAGGGTCCCCTCTCATAAAATTAAAAGATAAAAGTTTGGCCAGGCCCTTGTTGTCCTTCATCTGTGCATATTAGCTTGCAGTGCCAGCAACTCAAAAGTAGATGGAAAAGTTCTCAACCAGAACAATTTCTACAACATGGTCAATTGTGAACAGGAGACAAGAGAGATTAAAAGTACTTAATGTTTTATCTGTGATCATAAATACCTTATTTTCAGAGATCTTTGCTTTATACCAGATGCATTTCAATGTAGTCTCTAATTCTGGGCATAGCTGAATGTGGGCAACAGTGGCAGATTTAAGTGCAGCTTTTTCAAAAGTTGCCCCAGAATAATTAGCCACTGGTGATTTTTTTCTTGAAAGATGGGCATCCTCTTATCTTAGAGAATTTAATGCTTATAATGATAAAAGAAGCGACTTTCTAAATTGCTTTTTGAACACAATACTGCATTTTCATCCATACCATAAATCTTCCTCTTCCCGCCATAGGAAAACGCCAAGTTGATGTGTGTTTCAGACTTGACCCTAACCTTAGAGAGAGTTGGTTTTCCCTAATTGATTTTTTTTTTCGGAATACATTTTATTTACGTCCATATCCTAACTATTCTGAAGACATTGGACAACAAAAAGCACTCATTTTAATCTTTTAAAACATTTAAGGTTTTATTATGATTTCAGGATTTTTTTTTTCTTCATTTAGACTCTGAATATTTCCAGGGATGATCTCAATTCTGGGCACTTGAAGGACAGTCATGTGTTTCAATATCAAATCCAGATGGATGCAATTTGTATCACCCCTAACAAATTTCCCTGCTCTAGGCTAACCAACTCATTGTGGTTTGCCCAGGATTCTCCTGGGTACCCAAAGTCCCACATCTTGTAAATATTTCCAATCCCAGACGAATGGGATGGTTGGTCATCCTATCATACTCTTGCCCTCAAACAAAATGGCAGTGAACATTCTTGACTGGCTGATTACATTCTCATTTATTAAAAGAGTAAGACCCTTCCCATTTCTTGGATTGCTATCACATTATTTCAAATATTTGTCACATTGATGTCAATTATCTAATGAATTTACTTAGTTGTTTAACAGAATATATTCTTCTTAAAATTAAATACTGAACACATTTTGAAAATTGCTTGTTATCCAGAAGCAATGAAGGGATGAAAACAATGCATATATATTTACTTTTTGTTGAATTTGTTTTTATTCAGCTTCTCATTTCTCAGAGCTACTCTACATGAAGAAACCAAATTGACAGTACGTTCAACCATGCATGCAACTCTTGTTTTCTTTTAACTTCAGTTGTACGCACATGCGCATGTACATGCACACACACACACACACACACACACACACACACACACACACACACTCTCTATATATATATATCCATACACACATCCATATCCAAACATGTATTTCTATATCTCATGAGACATCTTGAAAATCAGTAAATTATAAGGGAGAAAATGCAAAACTGGTGGTTTATTCCTCAAAACAAATTCAGTACAACTGAATTACTGTTTCAGTTCACAATGTGACAAAGCCAAGTGGGAATTTCCCGATGTAGAAGAGGTAAAAACACCAACTTTATTAAAATGTAAGCCAAAGCAAAATTACAGTCTAAAATGGAAATGGAATTGAGGAAAATGCTGATTTTGTTTGGCATGTACTGTAAAATTCTAATTTCATATAGGTTAAAAAAAAAGAAACCCCTACTCTTATACAGCCACAGGGGAGAAGACAAGTCCACACTAAGCCTATAGTCCATGATTCTTAAATTCTTAGGTTAATAATAATTTCCATTTCTGATACCATGTTTAAGCTCAATTGATAATGGCATTGGAAGATCTCATAAACTCAGACAAACTGTTTTAGTAGAGACCATAAAAAGGGAGACACAGGCTGGGTGCAGTGGCTCATGCTTGTAATCCCAGCACTTTGGAAGACTGAGGCAAGAGAATTGCTTCCAGGGCTCAAGACCAGCGTAAGCAACATAGTGAGACCTCGTCTCTAAAAATAAAAATAACAAAAAAACAAATAACCAGGCATGGTGGCACGCACATGTAGTCCCAGCTACTTGGGAGGCTAAGGAGGAAAGTTCACCTGAACCCAAGAGGTCGAGGCTGCAGTGATCCTTGATCATGCCACTGCACTCCAACCTGGAGGATGAGACCCTGACTAAAAAAAAGGGGGGAAGGGGGACACAATTTGATCTTGGGAGACCAACTTGGACATACCATGTATCAGTATGTATCCTACAGATGGAGGCATAGAGAAGCCACATTTTTAGAAAAGATTGAAAGTAGGAGTACAGTCTTTCATAAACTGAAAAATGAACCACATACTGTTTATAACCTATAGATGAAACATAGGGAGCCACATTTTCACAAAATATGTGTACTGAAGAAAGCCAGTGTTCTCTGTGAGTTCAGGTATGATTTTCTTTAGAAAGATGACTTAAACAATATGCATACCAATGAACTGAGAGGGCATATAATCTGTAAGATATGAAATACTTTAATACATAGTAGAAAGATCATAGAGTTTGGATTCAGGGAGACCTGAGTTCAAGTCCCTACAGAACTTGCTAGCTTTATATACTTGGAAAAAGTAATTAAACTTTCTGGACTATACTCCCTTCATCCATAAAATGAGGGTGATAACATCTACCTAATGGTGTTATATGAGTAATAATTACAGTTAACATTTCTTAGGTGCTTAGTGTGTACCAGTAGAGATTCTGTGCTAAGTGTAATACATAATCTTGTTCAATCACCACAATCAGTCAACTGAAGAGATAGACTCATGTATGTCCCATTTTACAGATGAGGAAATTGAGGCTTATTGAGGGCAATCAACTACCCCAAGTTTATCTAACACAGGAGGTAGAGGAGCTGGGACTTGAATCCAGAACATTCTGATTGCATTGACCTGTCCTTTCAATACATATTTACAAAGTAATCAGCAACTTTGTTAACAGTTTCAAATACTCTAATTATATCACCTAGTTTAGGTCTTACTACGATGTGGTTCCAAGAGGCTATATCAGGGCATGCTTTTCTTCCTATATTCAACTCAATACCACATATATCTCATTTCATTCTGTAAGAACCTCTACTTATAAAGCAGCAAACACTTCCCGAGTCCTTTGTGCTTGCATATGCTACTTAGGCAGGTTTCTCAGTCACTGGAGCTTAGAGAATGCTATTCCAACCATCTACAAAATCTGACTACAAAAATGTCAGATAAAACCCTTTCTAATCTCTATCTGTAGTCTACCATCCAAAGAAAAGTCCTTTATTCTTTTTGCTCTTTGCCATTTACAACTCTGTTTTTAAACTGCAACAAAATTTTTCTCATGATAACTTTAACAGATTTTAAAATCATAAAAATACCTCAAAAGATAGTTTTATAACATAATTTTATAGTTAAAACAGGTTTTCAAGCGAAGCACACATTCTAAGAGACAGAAAAAGAAAAAACTTGAATCCTAATAATGACATAAATAACATAATTACAAATTATAACAGTGGCAGCTCACATTTGCATGCTAATTATATGCAGACAATAAAGTAATGTCACAATGATCTTTCACAGAAACAAAGAACTGAGTATCACATGTTCTCACTCATAAGTGGACCTTGAATAACTATGGTAATACTATAAGAAAAGGATTGGCAGTAGCAGGAAACCCCCCGGGGAGGGACAGGGAGGTGGGATTAACAGTAGTCGATATCTGCCTGGGGAAGTGGGGGCACACCTCATCAAAAAGGGTACCTGTACAATGAATATTTGTATACCTAACCCTGAATTGTACCCTACAATTTTAAAATTAAAAAAAATTTTAAAGTAATGTCATGTATATATTAACTCACCTTATCCTCAAAAGAATTCTGTGAAGGATTTTTTTTCCCCTGTATTAAAGATAGAAAACTGAGTGCAGAATAGCCCTGAATCATAGAACTAGTAAGGAGCAAAAAACAACATTCAAATATAAGATGTCTCATTTCAAAGCACATTATGCAAAAACTAAAAATTTCTGATTAGCAAAAAAACCTACCTACCCAAAGTTGAGAGACAAATGACATTCAATTGCTAAGACTTTATTCTTTAGATAAACTTGTATGTGCATGCAAAGGTAGAACAAGATCTTCATGGCATTACCTGAAATAACCTCAGACTGAAAAATTATAAATGTCCATTATCTGTGGATTGCTTGTTAATGTGGCATAACTGTGCTATCAAAATGGGTATTCTAGTGCATTTCATGATTTTGAGCCAGACCTACCTACATCTTTCCAGCTCGGCCATATGCACTATTAAGTCAGTTCCCAAAGGGGCTGAATGTGCTACCTCAGATCTTCCTTCCTCTTATTATAAAGCCACCAGTCTCATTCCCATGATAACCCATTAATATGTTAACCCTTTAATCCATTAGTCCATGAAGGGATAATCCATTCATGAGGACAATGCCCTCATGACCCAATCAACTCTTAAAAGTCTTGCTTCTCAATACTGCCACATAAGAATTAAGTTTCAACATGAGTTTTAGAGGGTACAAGCATTCAAACTAGCAATTGTTATTGTAACATTGCATAAATGTATTAATGTTTTAACAAAAAATATTGTATACCTAATCCTGAATTGTACCCCATATCTTTAAAATAAAAATAATAAAAATAAAAAACAGCAGTTGCTTTATAAATAAAATAACAACAGTTTTTAAAATTAAAGCATTTAGAATTTTCAGAAACACAATTTTTTATCACCACCTCAGGCTGATATAAGAATTATCCTTTTTTTATTAGCTACTGTTCTTAAATTGGTAAGTATAGCAAGTCCGTGTTTCATTACCTACTGCTGGAGTCAGAAATGAGGAACGGGCACCCAAACAAATTTAGCATGTAATAAATGTGGAAAAACGAAAAACAGATTCCAGCATCTTCTGAAAGTCTACAGTTCTCCTGACTGCTTCCTTGAAAGGAGTGCTTTTTTCTTTCTTTTCCTTTTCTTTCTTTCTTTTTTTGGAGGCGAGTTCTCACTCTGTCACTCAGGCAGGAGTGCAGTGGCTTAATCATGGCTCACTGTAGCCTCTACCTCATGGGCTCAGGTGATCCTTCTGCTTCAGCCTCTCAAGTAGCTGAGACTACAGGCATGTGTCACCATGCCTGGCCAATTTTCTTTATTTTTTTGTATAGTTGAGTTCTCACTGTGTTTCCCACGCTGTTCCCAAACTCCTGGGCTCAAGCAATTCTCCCGTCTTGGTCTCCCAAAGTACTGGGATTACAGACATGAGCCGCTGTGCCTGGCTGCCTTTTTCATTATGTCTTACTTAATGCAAAATAAACCACATTTTCCCTAACATCTCCTTACTTATACCTACACACACTCATTCTCATAACCACCTTGGGAAATATCACTCTTGTCTTTGCTTTAGAGTAGCAAAATATAACCTAAGGCAACCGTGGTTTGCTCGTTATAAAGAGGCATTGGAACTTTGAGTATGTATATATTCTCATTAGCTAAATTTTAGCTAGTTGAGTTCTATTTCAAATAAGTCTTTTGAGACACACACACACACACACACACACACACACACACACACACACACAGAGACAGTGGGGGGGGGAGAATGTTAGTAAAATTGGGTTTGCCCATAGCTTTATATATTGATGAGAAAAAGAAGAAAACGTATGAGCTTTTTGCTTTCCCTCACTAAGCATCAAACAAGCTGATGAGTGTGACATGTGTTGTCAAAATGGTACAGATACCAAGCCAGAGGACTATAGGTCGGTCAAGCTTAAAATCATGAGATGAAATAAGATATTAGTCAAGTGAGTTCAGGTTACACTGCATTAACAATCAACCCCCCAAATCTTAGTCACATAACACAATGAGTTTATTTTTATTTTTTATTATTTTATTGTATTTTATTTTATTTTGAGTTGGAGTCTCACTCTGTCGCCCAGACTAAAGTGCAGTGGCTGCACCCAGCCACTGCAGCCTCGACCTGCTGGGCTCCGGGGATCCTTCCGCCTCAGCCTTCCAAGTAGCTGGAAGTACAGGCGCATGCTACCACGCCTGGCTAATTTTTTTTATTTATTGTAGAGATGAAGTCTCGCCAAGTTGCCCAGGCAGGTCTCGAACCCGCGGGCTCAGCCAATCCACTCACCTCAGCCTCCCAAAGGCGCGGGATTATAGGCTGAGCCACCGAGCCCAACTATGAGTTCATTTTTAAATCATTCCTCATAAATAGCAGATGATCATGAAGAATATTATTCTGTGTCATCTTATCTCTGGGACCTAGGCTAATAAAGAATATGCCAGCTGGGCATGGCGGCTCACATCTGTAATCCCAGCACTTTGGGAGACTGAGGTGGAAGGATCACTTGAGATCACCCTGGGCAACACAGTGAGGCTTTACCTCTATTTTAAAATATTTTTTTGAAAATAGAGATAGCAACATGTGGAACCTCACTAGTCATAGCATCACGATGAAGAGTGCTGCAGGGTCTCACAATGGTAATCTTTTTTTTTGGGGGGGGGAATGCCACAGTTTACTTCTGCCCACAACCTATTGGCCATTACTAGTCACATGTCACTGTCCAATGGAAAGGGAGTTGGTTAAGTGTATGTCTTCTCATAGTTCCAGGGAACAGGAAGTCCAGAAATAGATGAATGGTGGTAGTCTCTACCACCAGAATGAAAGCAAAGGCAGGTAGGAAGAATGGTGAACTGGGACCTCATGGAATGACAGCCCAGGTGATCACTTCACCTAAGAGTTATCCAGAATCTCCCCAAACTGTGTCTTGGGCTAAGTTTTTGGTTAAGAGATCAACACTTAGTAGAACTTGGAAAATTCTCAAACATTCAGACAATGCCCACAAGTTAACATAGAGCTCTATTCCTTTTCTCATACTCTGTCAGACTACAAGAAGGTAATGCATCATCCAAGGAAGAAAAATATGTGTAGAAGTACTAGACCCAATGATACACATTATGTATATCAGAGAGGCTAAAAGCTAGGGATCCAAGAGGGAGTGTGTGACAGTAGTAAGTAGTAAGATGCCACACTAGGGCCTTGATTTCATTATTGGTCATTAGGGGATCTGGGGACTACTTTGAGAAGATCCAGAAGAAAATCTTGATCAAGTCTATATCTGTCAGCTGAGCACAGTGGTTCATGTCTGTAATCCCAACACTTTTGGAGGCCGAGGCAAGAGGATTGCTTTAGCCCAGGCGTTTGAGACCAGCCTGGGCAACAAAAAGAGAGCTCGTCTCTACAAAAATAAAAATTAGCCAGGCATGGTGGTGTGTGCCTGTAGTCATGGCTACTTGGGAGGCTGAGGCAGAAGGATCCCTTGAGTCCAGGAGGTTGAAGCTTAGGTGAGCTGTGAGCATGCCACTGTACCCCATTGTGGGTGCCAGAGTCAGATCCTAACTAAAAAAATAAAAAAGTCCAGATACTGTACTTCAAATGCAAGATGATGCCATTTCCAAGAGTGACAAGTTTAATATAGTGAGAAAACTACGGTTTTCTCACTGTATTAAAACTATGGTAGTGATTGACTGCAGAAGTACAAGCATGATACTAGTTGATAAATTTTCCAAGCAATCTTACTTGTTACTTATGATCATAAGTTACTATCTCAGCAGGCCATATGAATGAAGGTGAAGAAGAGTGTTTGCTTTTAAATAACTAAACAAAACCAGATACGTGTTGAGCATATATAACAGGCTATTGAAAAGATCCATTTCTCTTATGTCAGAGTTACTGCTAAAGGCCCCAAGGGCAAACTGAATGACAGTGAAAATAGCAGAGGAAGGACCTCCAAATATTCTCTCCTCTATAAGGGAAATGAGAACACAAGCAAGATATGATCAGAGTCTACTTTTTCAGAACTTTGGAAGTTAACCAAAAGCTTTCAGGAATCCATAGAGCACTTATGTAAGAAAAATGACTGAATCTCAGAAAGAAGAACAATCTTTGTGGAATTTTAAATTGCACAATTCCTCTCCCTGCTTCCTAGCTTTGTAGTAGCCTTGAAAATCAACAGTTCATAATCATGGTGAAAACAAGCAGCTCAGCAGCCACTGGAGAAGAAAAAAGTCATACAGTGTTACATCTCCTTCAGAGCTTTATTCCCATGAAACTATCTACTTGACCTATCTGGTGGCTCCCTGGAAGAATTCTCTCACAAGGCTCTCACAAGACATGACTTGGAGCTTACCCAATGCTCACAGCATTTTCCCTGGGGTGTTTGTCTAAAACAACCAAGTGGCAAAGAATACAGACTTTACATCATTGATTTACAAAAGTCACTAAACAAATAAACAAACATCATAACATTAAAAGTGATAACAAACCCTAGAGAAGGAGAATCTGATTTTCAGAGTTGCCATGTTATATTATTTTAAATGTATAATTTTCAACAAAAAATTATGAGATTTGCAAAGAAATAACAAAATATGGCCTATACACTGGGAAAAAAAGCAGTCAACAGAAATTGCCCCTGAGGAAGCCCAGATTTTGGCTTCACTACACAATGACTCTTAATCAACTATTTTAAATAGTTGGGGAAAAAATCTAAAGGACCAAAGTATGAGAATGATGTTTCAGCAAATACAGAATACTAATGAATAGATAGAAATTATATTTTTAAAAGAACCACATAGAAATTCAGGAGGTGAAAAGTATAATAAGCAAATGAAAACTCACTAGAGGAGGCTCCACAGCAGATTTTAGCAGATAAAAACCTCAGGGTGAAAATAACAGGCACCAAACATTCCCACATTCTATTCACAGATCCCACAGAACTTAATAAGAGTTGGGTGGTCCCACACAGCTGCAGTCTACTCACCATCTTCCTCAACTTTTATAGGTAGAAGTCTGGAAATGCACTGGAGAATTATCGGAGGACACTTAAATTATAATTAAGTTATGGGAAAGTTTCTAGAGAGTTAGAAATGAAGGATGGCATCTCATTTCATAGTCAGCTACTTGCATATAAAGCAAACTTGCTGTTTTCTTTTCTGGATCTAGGAGCAGGACAATCATTGTAAAGATAGTGGAAGGCTGGGCAACACCCTCAGGTCCTCTCCCATGGTGGGAGCTTTTCTGTCCTCTCAATAAATCCTGTTTTCAAAAAAAAGATAGTTGAAGGCTAAGACCAAGAGCACATACTCTGGATATGTCCAAAATGTTCGGGTTTCCCATGAGTCAAACAGACATGAAGAAAGGTACTGCTGGGTGTGGTGGCTCATACCTGTAATCCCAGCACTTTGCGAGGCAGAGGTGAGAGGATTGCCTGAGCTTAGGTTTTGAGACCAGCCTGGGCAACAACTTGGTGAGACCTCATCTCTACAATAAATTAAAAAATTAACAGGGTGTGGTGGCACATGCCTGTACTTCTAGTTACTTGGAAAGCTAAGGTGGAAAAGTTGCCTGGGCCCAGCAGGTCGAGGCTGCAGTGGCCATGAGTATGCCACTGCACTCCAGCCTGAGTGACAGAGTGAGACTCAAACTTTTTAGTCTCAAACTTTTTAGACTCAAACTTTTTAGACTCAAACTTTTTGGTCCCTTTTAAGATTAGGAGGATTAGAAGGCTTAGAGAGGTCAAGTGATTTGCTCAAGTATCCCCAGGTAGTGAATGGGAGGGTGAGGATCATGTATTAAACTTTCTAACCAAAAAGTACATCCTCTTTCTAGTAATAAATAAATAAATATATAAAAGAAAAAATCCTAAAGGCAGCAAGAGAAAAAGGCCAGACTACCTACCAGGGAAAACCAATTAGAATAGCAGCAGATTTATCCACAGAAACCCTTCAGGCTAGGAGAGCCTGGAGCCCTATCTTCAAAGTTCTAAAAGAGAAACAATTTCAACCAAGAATAACCTACCCAGCCAAACTAAGCTTCATTAGTGAGGGAGAATTGAAATCTTTTCCAGATATCCAATCCCTAAGAACCTACGCTGCCACCAGACCACGTCTACAAGAAACACTTAAGAAAGTACTGAACACAGAAGAAAAAGAAAAAAGGACAGCAACATTCTTCACAAGAGTACAGGCAAAAGATTAAAAACACACATGAACCAACTCCAAAACCCAAAGAAAGACAACAAACAAACAGGAACAACTCTGTAAGAATCTTGTGACAGGGATCAACTCTTGCATTTCAATTATTAGCCTAAATGTGAAATGGACTAAATGCACCACTGAAAAGACATAGAATGGCAAAATGGATAAAATATCATCAGGCAACAATCTATTGCCTTAAAGAGACTCACCTCACTAGAAAGGACACCCACAGACTCAAAGTAAGAGGATGGGAAACAAACTTTCAGGCAAACAGAATACAAAAGAAACGAAGAGTAGCGATCTTAATTTCAGACAAAATACTCTTCAAACTATTAAAAATCAAAAAAGATACAGAAGGCCACTACATAATGACAAAAGGCTCAATCCATCAACAAGAAATATCTATCCTAAACATATATGCACCCAACATAGGTGCACCGACGTTCATAAAGCAACTTCTAGGAAAATTAAAGAAAGATATTGACTCGAACACCATCATAACTGGGGACTTGAATGCTCCACTCACAACCCTAGACAGATCATCAGGACAAAAAAATCAGCAAGGAGATCCGGAACCTCAATGTGACTTTGGACCAAATAAACTTAATTGATACCTACAGAACACTCCATCCAAAGACCACAGAATACACATTCTACTCATCACCACATGGAACATATTCTAAGATCGACCACATACTCGGCCATAAATCAAGCATAAGCAAATTTAAAAGGACCGAAATTCTACCATGTACCTTCTTGGATGACAGTGGAATAAAAATAAACATTGACACCAACAAAGTCCCCCCAAAACCCACAAAGACATGGACACTAAGCAGCATGATGCTAAAAAACTCCTGGGTCAATGATGAAATCAAAACAGAGATCAAAAGATACCTGGAAACAAATGAAAATGTAGAAACATCTTACCAAAATCTCTGGGATGCCCTGAAAGTGGTAGTAAGAGGGGAATTCATATCCCTACAAACACACATGAAGAAAATGGAAGGAATAGAAATTCACAACCTAACAAGCCACATAAAGAAGCTGGAAAAGCAAGACCACAAAAACCCTAATTTCAGCGGAAGAATACAGATCACCAAAATAAAAGCCCAAATCCAGGACATAGAAGACAAAAAGATAATAGAAAAAAATCAATGAAACAAAAAGCTGGTTCTTCGAAAGGATAAACAAGATCGATGATCCCCTAGCTAGACTGACCAAGAAAAAATGAGAAAAAAACCAAATAAGCACAATCAGAAAAACAAAAGATGAAGTCACATCGGACCCTGAAGAATTACAAAAGATCATTAGAGACTACTACGTACACTTGTATGGAAACAAACTTGAAAACCTTAAGGAAATGGAGGACGTTCTGACATCACACAACCTACCTAGGTTGGAACAAGAAGAAATTGAGATCCTAAATAGACCAATAACAACCAAGGAAATCGACTATGTAATAAGAAAAGTTCCTACAAAAAAAAGCCCTCGTCCAGATGGCTTTCCAGCAGAATTCTACAAGATATTTCAGGAGGAGCTGATACCAATCCTACTGAAGGTATTCCAGGCGATTGAAAAAGATGGAACTCTCCCCAAATCATTTTATGAAGCCAACATCACATTGATACCCAAGTCAGGTAAAGATCCAACAAAGAAAGAGAACTATAGGCCAATATCTTTGATGAACATAGATGCTAAAATTCTCAACAAGATCCTAGCAAACCGGATTCAGCAATACATCTCAAAAATCATCCACCATGACCAAGTAGGCTTCATTCCTGGGATACAAGGTTGGTTTAATATTCGTAAAACCATAAATGTAATTAAATTCATCAACAGATGTCAAAACATGATCATATCATTAGATGCAGAAAAAGCTTTTGATAAAATCCAGCAACCCTTCTTGATAAAAACCCGTAAACATGTAGGCATACGGAGAACATACCTCAAAATAGTAAAAGCCATCTACGAGAAACCCACAGCCAGCATACTCCTAAATGGACAAAAATTGGAACCAATTCCCCTGAAAACTGGAACTAGACAAGGATGCCCACTCTCACCCCTCCTGTTCAACATAGTATTGGAAGTCCTTGCTAGAGCAATCAGAGAAGAGGAGGCAATCAGGGGTATTCAAATAGGAAAAGAGGAAGTCAATTTATCTCTCTTTGCAGATGATATGATTGTGTACCTTGAAAACCCAAGAGAATCTGTCGAAAGCCTCCTTGCATTGATAAAGGCCTCTGGTAAAGTCTCAGGATACAAAATAAATGTACAAAAGACAATCGCATTTCTCTACACCAATAATAAACAAACAGAAACCCAAATAAAAAACACAATTCCATTCACAATAGCCACAAAAAAATATGAAATACCTTGGCATCTTCCTAACCAGAGATATGAAAGACCTTTACAATGAAAATTATAAAACACTGCTCAAAGAAATCAAAGATGACACAAACAAGTGGAAAAATATCCCATGCTCATGGATTGGAAGATCAACATTGTGAAGATGTCCATCTAACTAAGGCAATCTACAAATTCAATGCAATACCATCAAATTACTAGCAACATTCTTCTCAGACCTGGAAAAAACAACCAGGAATTCATATGGAAACACAAACGTCCAAGAATAGCCAGAACAATCCTCAGCAAAAAAAAATAAAGCAGTTGATATAACATTACCAGACTTCAAACTTTACTATAAGCTACAATCATCAAACAGCTTGTATTGGTACAGGAACAGGCATTAGATCAATGGAATAGAATTGAGATTCCAGAAGCAAAATCTCAATTTCTCAACCAACTCATCTTCGACAAAGCCCCCACCACTTACCACTGGGGAAGAGGAGAACCTATTCAGTAAATGGTGCTGGGAAAACTGGCTGACCACATGCAGAAGATTGAAACAGGACCCCTAATCTATCCCCATGCCAAAGGTTGACTCCAAATGGATCCGAGACCTAAATGTAAAACCTCAAACCATAAGAACCTTAGAAAAGGAAGGAAATACCCTCATGGAAATCGGCACTGGCATCCAATTCCTGAACAAAACCCGAAACCCACAGGTCATAAGAGAGAAGATAGACAAGTGGGACCTTATTAAACTGACAAGCTTCTGCAAAGCCAAAGAAACCATCAAGAGAGCAGGGAGACAGCCTACAGATGGGGAAAAGTATTTGTCAACTCCAGGTCTGACAAAGGCTTATCATCCTGGATCTACAAGGAACTGAAACGTGCTGAAAAGAAAAAAACAAACAACCCCATTATAAAATGGGCAAAAGATATGAACCGACACTTCACAAAAGAAGACATCCGAGCAGCCAACAAACACATGAAGAAATGCTCAACCTCACTAATCATCAGGGAGATGCAAATCAAAACCACACTGAGATACCACCTAACTCCAGTCAGAACGGCAATTCAAAAAATAACAGCTGCTGGAGAGGGTGTGGTGAAAAGAGAACACTTCTACACTGTTGGTAGGAGTGTAAACTAGTGCAACCTCTGTGGAAAGCAGTGTTGGCGATTCCTAAAAACTCTAAAAATCGACCTTCCATATGACCCCGCAATCCCCTACTGGGAATTACCCTGAAGACCTCAAATCACTCTATAAAAAAGATACCTGCACATGTATGTTTATCGCAGCATTGTTCACAATAGCATGAACCTGGAAACAACCATGCTGCCCAACAAAAGAAGACTGGATTAAAAAAATGTGGTACATATACACGATGGAATACTACACAGCCATAAAAAAGAACAAAATCATGAATTTCGCAGCAGCCTGGATGGAACTAGAGTCCACAATACTGAGTGACCTCTCACAGAAACAAAGATCCGGGTATCACATGTTCTCACTCATATAATGGACCTTAAACATCCAATGCAATACTATAAGAAAATGACTGACGGTACTGGGAAACTATTGGGGGGGAAGGGGGATAGGATTAACAGTCGCAAATATCTGTCTGGGGATGGGGAAACACCTCTTATCAACAGGGTGCCTGAATGAAACGTAATTGTACACCTAACCCTTAACTGTACCCCACAAAATCATTATAAAAAATATTGATTAAAAAAATAAATAAATAAATAAATAAAAAGAAAGAAAAAAGAAATGTACTCGGGCTTGGGCCATTGTTCTACCCATGATGGCTGCCTATTGGGTGAGGGGGTCCCCGGCAACAAGAGGTTGTGTTGTCCACCATCAAAGGCCATATTGAAGCGGCATCAAACTGAAGTGCATCTTTCACGTGTGAGAACTGTGTAGTGGGAAGATTCATCCCAAGGGTTCTTTGGAAAAATATTCCCATGCACTGCAGGACAGAGTGGACATTTGTGTTCATGTATGCATGAGATCTCTGGGGAGGAGAAGCAATAGCCAACAGAGAGGATTATAAAGGCACCTCTTTCATCATAGTTGTTGTCCTCAGGTACCATCATCCCTATTCTTTCTTTCTAGGTTCTGATACAAACAGGAAGAAAGAACCCTTAAGAGGACAACGAGCAAGGAGGGAAAAAACTCTCTCCCCATTCAAAACCTCTCAGGCCAAGGCCCATCACGGGGGGCGCTGAGCCAGAATTCCTGTTAAGTTGAATATAAGATTGAAGTTTTAAACTGGACTGACCTGGTCATTTTCAAATCTAAAAGTAAGCAAACAACTAAGATCTGCCTGCAATATCTTTGAGGAAGTAAAAGGGAGCTAGAACAGAAAATGTTTGAAGTGAAAGGTTTGTAGAAAAATATTTTCCTATCATGTTCGATAAACCAATTTCACAGGAATCCATAGGTATCATGGAAAATATTATAGTGAGTGTGTACACAGTCCATACACAATTGTTTGTGTCATTCTTTTGTATCCTGAGCTCACATTCACTGTGTAATCATGAGAAACATTGAACTTATTCTTTATGCTTTAGATCACTCATCCAGAATATGAACTGGTTTTTACCAAATATTCTCTAAGAAGTACCTCTTTAAGTCGGGCTCAGTGGCTCAACCTGTAATCCCGCGCCTTTGGGAGGCTGAGGTGAGTGGATTGCCTGAGCCCGCGGGTTCGAGACCCGCCTGGGCAGCAAGACCTCATCTCTACAATAAATCAAAAAAAAATCACCGGGCGTGGTAGCGCATGCCTGTAATTCCGGCTACTTGGAAGGCTGAGGCGGAAGGATCGCTGGAGCCCAGCAGGTCGAGGCTGCGGTGGCCGGGAGCGGCCACTGTACTCCAGTCTGGGCGACAGAGTGAGACTCCAACTCAAAAAAAAACCAGAAGTACCTCTTTAACTTTCTTCAACATAGTAACCAATTTTTTGTGTGCCACCCAAGTAATCCGATTCTTACAAACACCTTGTGAGCGGGTAGGGGAGAGATTTTTGGTCCCTTTTAAGATTAGGAGGATTAGGAGGCTTAGAGAGGTCAAGTGATTTGCTCAAGTATCCCCAGGTAGTGAATGGGAGGGTGAGGATCATATATTAAACTTTCTAACCAAAAAGTACATCCTCTTTCTAGGAAACTGCACTATTACACGCTTAGTCATGCATACGTCATCCAAAATACTTTCCAAAATGGCATTTTTATCTCTTAGTATTTTGTGCCTTATAAAAGGATTATGTTTGTGGGTAAAAAAGGACATTCTGTAAGCATTTCTCAAGTGCTAGAACAGACCAGGTCTTTCATCATGGTGATGGGGACAGTGCTGCAAGTACTCCTCCCTGGAGTGCTTGAATATGTGTGTCTGTACTAGCCAGAAAAAGAGTTCACGGGCTTCAGGGACATGAGGCACCTACAAAAATCATCTAAGAAGTTTCTTGTCCCTGGGCTAACATCAGAAGGAAGTGAGTCAGTTTGTGGCCTAAAAACACGAACAATAAGAAGACAAATGCTGAAATCTTTTTAACATTTACTTTCATTAAAAATTAAAGGCACTTCCAGTGACTTCCTGGTTTAAATTTTTGCCCAAATAGATGGTACTGGAAGATGACAGACATCCAGGCTTTTCAGGTGACAGTATTTATAAAAAAACATTTAGAATTATGTTTATTATGCTGAGAATGACATCCTGGGGAAAGTGCATGTTTCTTAGGGTTTTAGACTGACAAGCATCTACCATTATGTAAGGCTAGTTCTTATTTACACAAAGGATCGCGTTCCAACCTTCTGTCCACTCGGAATTCTTGAAGTGCCCCATTACATTCTTTTATCATGTGGTCATGTGTTTTGGGTTACCCTCATCATAAACTGTAGCTGCATGAAAGAACTATGTACCCAGCCTACTTTAAACTTAATAAAATCTTCCACATGTAAAATAAATTAAACCATCCTATTGTGATATATGTTTATTGTGATGACAAGATGAGGGCAGGGTTTCTGTGTTTTTGGTTTAGGATATTGGGCTTTGGAAATGTCCTGGGAAGTTGTCCTCTTCAAAGGAAATTCACTAAGACCTCAATGTGAAAAGATTGAATTGATTACACGGGTTTCTGGGGGTATGAAAGAGGAGGCAAAGTGATCATAAGGCTCCATCCCTAACCCTCTCCTCCCCACCACTGATGGAATCCGCCAGGTCCCATTCTGAACAGACCGCCTCACCCAGATAGGGCCTAGCTTGTTACTGACCCCTGAATTGCTCAGAACTGGAAATGTTTTTATTAAAATAGATTTGAAACTCACAGATTTCCTGAATCTTCAATCCAAAATCTACCTCCAGGCAGATTTGTTAAAAATAAGAAAGGGATAAAAGATGTTTTTCAGGGAACAAATAATCAGGTCCAAATGTTTAGTTTTTATGGATCATTCAAGTCCCTTTCATAAGTTTCATGTGCCTGGTATGGACCTTCAAGTAGTATTTGTTTAGTAATTCAAGTAGCTTCAGACCCTATCTTCTTTCCCACAGAGTGGGAAAGATGGTTTCTATGAAAGCCTATTCCCTCATCTTCTGCCAATGAGTGTTCATGCACACACACACACACACACACACACACACAGAGAGAGAGAGAGAGAGAGAGAGAGAGAGAGAGAGAGAGAGAGAGAAAACGCCCACCACCACAACCACCAACACTGCTCAATACCTGAAGCAGTGTCCTCCTAAGAACACCCCCATGAAGTTATCTATTTCCTCAACAAGACTGTTGAGGAAATAGATAACTTTTTCCTCAACAGGACTATTTACCCACACAAGATGCTTTTATTTATTTATTTTTTTTGAGCTGGAGTCTCACTCTGTCGCCCAGCCTGGAGTGCAGTGGTCGCTCCCAGCCACCGCAGCCTTGATCTGCTGGGCTCCGCCTATCCTTCCACCTCAGCCTTCCAAGTAGCCGGAATTACAGGCGTGCACTACCACGCCCGGCTGATTTTTGATTTATTGTAGAGATGAGGTCTCGCCAAGTTGCCCAGGCGGGTCTCGAACCCGCGGGCTCAGGCAATCCACTCACCTCAGCCTCCCAAAGGCCCAGGATTACAGGCTGAGCCACCAAGCCCGGCATGAGATGCTTTTATTAACGTTCTTTATGTGACATTACACTTCAAAGCATGGGATAGTATAGATAATATCTGAAAATGCTGATCACTGGCTGAGTCTTCGGTAACTCTACCCTACACGTGTTGCTGGGGCAGGTTAGTCTGTGTTTCAGGAAATGAGTGTGTGTACCTAGCTGAAGAGAGGACAAAGGGACCAGGAGAAAAATCCTTTGATAAGATAGGTGTTACTTTGATAAATGTAGAATATAGGACATGGAAACCTTAAAGCACCTTTGAATCTCCATTGTCCCTTTTCTCCTGGGAACACATTGTGTTGTGCATGTTAAGCATACAATCCAGTCACCAAGAAATCCTTAAAGGTTATCAGTTGCTATTTACCACAGGCGACTGATAAGTTCTGGGTATCTGAAAACTTGTTACATTGTGTCTACACTTAAGGACAAACAAAACTGAAAATTATTTCATCAATGCCACTTAGAGTAAAACACATACACATACTTTAAAATATATTTAATTCTTCTCTTTTTTTGAGTTGGAGTCTTACTCTGTCACCCAGGCTGGAGTGCAGTGGCACACTCATGGCCACCCCAGCGTCGACCTGCTGGGCTCTGGGGATCTTTCCGCCTCAGCCTTCCAAGTAGCCACAACTACAGGTGAGTGTTACCATGCCTGGCTAATTTTTGATTTATTGTAAAGACGAGATCTCGCCAAGTTTCCCAGGCTGCTCTCGAACCCGTGGGCTCAGGCAATCCTCTCCCCTCGGCCTCCCAAAGTGCTGGTATTACAGGCTGAACCACCGAGACGAGCCTATTTAATTATTTTATCTCTAAATGTGCTCATAGTTACATTCTGAATTTTCTCTGCTATTGACTAAATAAAGTAACAACCACTTTTATATGAAACGGTTTATCCAATGTTAAAATAAGGCATGTATCAAAGCATCTGAAAGGCATTTGACGAAACCACAAGGGGTTTAAGGAGGTCTTGGTGGGTGTCACTTTGGTGTATGTGTATGTATGCAAGCCAGTATACACACACACACACACACACACACCACACACACACACACACACACACCTTGTTGCTGAAGGGACCCTGTACAGACTCATGGAACTCTATTTTTGAGGTATGGATTAGCAGAGAGATCTAGATCCTCACCAAATATGAACCAAAGGCACAGGAATTACAGCATTGCCTCAAAGATGGACACAGACTCCTTGTAGCTTCTAGCTGAAACTTTCATTCCAAACACTAGGTAATTGCCACACCACTCAAATTTTGTTGGATTATGTGGTTCTTGGCACCCTAATTACACTCATAACTTCACACCATCTTTGAAAATCACTTTCAGAGTTCGCAGCCAGGTTTCCCATATATGGTTGCTGACAGTGACTGACAACTGCCATAATTATCAAATAGTTTAGAACAATGATTGAAAAGTGTATTTTATTATGCACGTGTAGAAGTAAAAATAAATGCATGTGTATTCTTAATATATGTATATTGTTGTATAAATTATATACATGAACCAGAAACCCATATATTTTGTATCTTATGACGTAAACGTAATAGAATAAAGATGAAGTAAGTAAATAATGTTTTGAAGTGTGTTACTGTGATGACATCACTCTATGGAAAGGCACGGTTCAATCTTAAAGTTTGTATATAATGGGAAATAGTTGTCAATGCATGTTTTATAAGGATTTCTTGATAATGTTAAATATTTGATGCTGAATATGGAGTCATAATGTAGCCAATGGTGGCCTACATGGAATAGGAAAAGAGTTGCTTCTGACATTTTCTTATTATTAACTTAAAATTGGAGTAATAGTACTCCTTCAGCCTGTGATTTCCTTACAGAAAGCTTTAAAGCCATTGGTCCACTGTGTGAGGCTTATTCTAGTTAAAATTAAATAGTATAATCTACAAATTTACCTCGAAGCTGGGCTCGGTGGCTCAGCCTGTAATCCTGCGCCTTTGGGAGGCTGAGGTGAGTGGATTGCCTGAGCCCGCGGGTTCGAGACCCGCCTGGGCAGCGAGACCTCATCTCTACAATAAATCAAAAATCAGTCGGGCGTGGTAGCGCATGCCTGTAGTTCCGGCTACTCGGAAGGCTGAGGCGGAAGGATCGCGGGAGCCCAGCAGGTCGAGGCTGCGGTGGCTGGGAGCGGCCACTGCACTCCAGTCTGGGTGATAGAGTGAGACTCCGACTCAAAAAAAAACAAAAGACAAAAGAACAAATTTACCTAGAACTTGGAAAATTGTATACTTTGCAACACTTCAAAATGGGAATGACTATCTGATATACAGAGTGTGCATAGGGCACCAATGTAAAAATGTATTTACTAGTGATGGCGTGGTAGCGCATGCCTGTAATTCCGGCTACTCGGAAGGCTGAGGCAGAAGGATCACCGGAGCCTAGTAGGTCGAGGCTGCGGTGGCCGGGAGCGGCCACTGCACTCCAAGAGTGAGACTCCGACTCAAAAAAAAAAATGTATTTACTAGTGATGGGATTCAGGACACACTACCCCCAAATGTGGCACCTTGACATTTGGTAAAACAGCAGAAGCAGTAAGATCACTCTTGCTTTCCTCTTGCCTGTCTCCCCTGAGGCAGATCATAAGACCCTCATTAAAGACGTGCCCTGACTATACCCAGAGGAAAGAAGTATCTTTTTCGCTGAAGACACAGGGACATAGTGAGGATCTGAACAAACAGGTCTGGCTGAATTCCCACCAATTTATTACTATTCGTTTATTGTCATTATTACCAGTTTACTATCCCTTTGTCCTCCAATCATAGTTTTCCATGGTTGTCCATTTTTTAAATCAAATCTAAGCTTAAAAATACATGTTTACCCATTTCTCTGGGCCTTCATTTCTGAAGGCTCCTGTGTTACATAGAACTTATATTAAATAAATACATATTTTTTTCTTGTTAATAATTTTGTTTTTGTTATAGAGGCCTGGCCACAAACCTAGTGGTGGAAATCCTTTTCTTTTTAACATTAGCAAAGTTTAATTTATCTCTTCTTTTCCTTCTTCCTTCCTTCCTTCCTTCCTTCCTTCCTTCCTTCCTTCCTTCTTTCCTTCCTTCCTTCCTTCCCTCCCTCCCTCCCTCCTTCCTTCCTTCCTTTCTCTTTCTTTCTTTCTTTCTTTCTTTCTTTCTTTCTTTCTTTCTTTCTTTCTTTCTTTCTTTCTTTCAGTCAGAGTCTCACTCTGTCGCCCAGGCTGAAGTGCAGCGGCACACTCACAGCCACCACAGCCTCGACCCGCTGGGCTCAGGCGATCGATCCTTCTGCCTCAGCCTTCCAAGCAGCTGGAACCACAGGCATGTGCCACAATGCCCGGTTAATTTTTTGATTTATTGTAGAGATGAGGTCTCGCCAAGTTGCCCAGGCTGGTCTCGAGCCCATGGGCTCAGGCAATCCTCTCACCTCCACCTCCCAAAAGTGCTGGGATTATAAGCATGAGCCACCGTGCCCGACCTCTATTTCTTATTTTCTAGATAAAAATAAAAACAAACAGAAGTTCTCATCTTTTCTCCCTGTACCCCAATAGATTCCCTTGCTTACCCTCGGTAGTGCTTATACCTCACTTTGAAGATCAGGGACTTGGGATCTTAGGGATGAATAACTTATCATCAAACGATAGCCATATGTCTCCTCCCCAGAGACATCTTACCTTACAGCAGCCTCCCCTCCTCTGGCAGACGCAGCCTAGCACATCACTTTCACCATAACATTTATCATTCTTTGGATTTACATTCTTTGCATATTGGTTCACTTACTCTCTTGTCTACCATTAGAATGTAAGCACCACAAAAGCATGTGGTTTATCTGCCTACATCACCTCTGTTTCTTGACGTGGTAATTGGTTATCTTTTTTATTACTAAAACTTTTGTAGGCTAGCCATTTACCTCACTGGTCTCATGATACTTTATGGTGCTTAGAATTACAACCTGACCATCAAACTTTCCAATTATCTCCTCAGTTGCTGAAATGAATCATCACACATAATAGTTGGCTTGTGAATTAGGGGAAGAATTCCTAGCTTCCACCACAGAAACCAAAAAATGTTTCTAGTTCCTATCTTGTACAGAGCCAAACCCAAAACCACTTAAGTAAAAAGTATAGATAGGCTCAAAAAATGTGTTTCTTTGGTATTAATTTTGAAGATGAGATGATACAAAATATGAAATTATTTTATAGAGTGTACCAAATCACAAATGATGTCTGAAACCTAAACAGTTATAATTATTTCTACTGAAATTTTCCTAACTTAGGGAAAATAAATATGTATTTTAAATTGTATGCAATGGATAGAGAACTATTTGGGGGCACTTTCTCTACAACAGTAATTTTACCGGTATTCTTAATTTAAAATTCAAAATTTTCAACCTTTTGAAGTGGTTGTGTTTATTCCCATTTAAAGACAACAAGGTAACAGGTCTAGGTTATTTTTATGGCTTCAGGAGAAAAACTTAAACACCCACTGAGTAATTTTAGTTTTTAATTTTCATTTGCTGCTTAATTATTTATAACAGCAAATATAAAGTTTTTACAATTTAAATAACTATTTAATAGTATGGTAGACAGAATAATGGGCCCCCCAAATGTTCACATCCTAATTTCCAGAACCTATGACTATGTTGTGTTACATGGCAAAAGGAACTCTGCAGACATCATTTAGTTAAGGATCTTGAGATGAGGAGATTATCCAGGTGGGCCCAGTATAATAAAAAGTGTCCTCATAAGTGAAAGAGGGAGACAGGATAGTCAAAGAAAGAGATGTGAGGATGGAAACAGTATCAAAGTGATGAAGTGTGAGAAAGACTCAACAAGCATTGCTGCCTTTGAAGATGGAGGGAGGGGGCATGAGCCAAGGAATGAGGACAGCCTCTAGATGCAAAGAAACTGATAATCCCTTAGAGCTTCCAGGAAGAGCACCGCCTGCTGACATCTTGATTTTAGCTCAGTGATGCCCATTTGGATTTGTGACCTCCAGAATTATAAAATAATAAATTTGCGACCGGACTCAGTGGCTCAGCCTATAATCCCAGCACTTTGGGAGGCTGAGGTAAGTGGATTATCTGAGCCTGAGGGTTTGAGACCCACCTGGGCAACTTGGCGAGACCTCATCTCTACAATAAATCAAAAAATTAGCCGGGCATGGTAGCACGCGCCTGTGGTTCCAGCTGCTTGGAAGGCTGAGGTGAAAGGATCACCGGAGCCCAGCAGGTCCAGGCTGCGGTGGCCAGGAGTGTGCCACTGCACTCCAGTTGGGGTGATGGAGTGAGACTCCAACTCAAAAAAAATAAAATAAAATTATAATTATAATAAATTTGCTTTATTTTAAGCCACTAAATTTGTGGTAATTTGTCATAGCAGCTGTAGGAAACAAATATAGCTATCTTTTTTAGAACAGTAAGTCCCCTACATATGAACCTTCAAGTTGTGAACTTTCAAAGATACAAACATACATTCGCCTGTCCAATCACATAAGTTTGTTCACATGTCTGGCATACGTTGTCATGTGCATGCAAGGTACTGTACTGTAAGATTTAAAATGTTTTCTTTATTTTTTGTGTTTTTTATGTATTATTTCTGTGAAAAGTATTATAAATCTATTACAGTACAGTACTATATAATCAATTGTGTTAATTGGGTACCTAGGTTTACTTTGTTGAACTTATGAACAAATGGAACTTAAAGATGTGCCCTTGGAACAGCACTCTTTTTTTTTTTTTGAGTTGGACTGTCACTCCATCACCTAGGCTAGAGTGCAGTGGTACCTCACGGCCATTCCAGCATCAACCTGCTGGGCTCCGGCGATCCTTCCACCTCAGCCTTCCAAGTAGCCAGAACTATAAGCATGCACTACCATGACTGGCTAATATTTTATTTATTGTAGAGATGAGGTCTCACCAAGTTTCCAGGGCTGATCTCCAACCCGCAGACTCAGACAATCCTTTTACCTTGGCCTCCCAAAGTGCTGGGATTACAGGCTGAGCCTCTGAGTCTGGCCTCATTTTTAATGTAGAGTACTTACTGTATGTACTTTTAGAACTCATCAATTCCTCTGTATAGCTTCCCATATTTAGCTCTGGACAAATTTTAATAGCTTCAGCAAACTAATCTAGTTAGAGCTCTTGAAATCTGAGCTTTGATCATTAGAGAATCATTCTAAATTATGCAAATTGGATAATAATACCAAGTCCTTGTATTGGTGGCTGTTTATAACTCTAAGTTCATATGCAAAAACATAACTATTTGACACAAAGCAGTAGTTACATCATAAGTTGTCTGAAGGTTTAGTTCAAGCCTCCTATCTCTTGGAAACTGAGCAAATAGGACCAGGAGTGTGTGCTCAATAAATGTTGACAGATCAGCATGAAAGACACAGATGTCCAAGAGGTGGTCTTTAGACCTACAGATATTTCCTGGTTTCAGAGTCTAATGCTTGGCTGTCTGAAGCCTATTCCTGTAATGGAAAGTGTGGGATCACATATCTAGTATGGTCTTTCAAATAAAACTGGAAATAATAGCTCAAGAAACATATCATCAGCTGGAACTTGAAATAATTGTGACACTTGAAGAGACTTAGCACTCTGGGTGGATTGTGATTTTCTATCAATCAAGTCAAGCACTGTTACACAGTCTTCACTAGAGACTACATGGGAAAGAATGATCCAACTGTGAAATGCTTTATGAACAACCCATATGGAAACTATTGGCAATAATGCATCCTGGCATATGGCAAGGCACATGTATACGTAGAAAAACAAGACCTGTAAACATTGCAAGCTATTTAATAGTGAAACCATATTCTTCCCTACCACCATCTCTCCAACAAAACACACCAAAGTGTTCCCCCTGCCCTTTGCCACCTAGACCCCTAACTGGAATGTGAATTGTGCAATTGTGGCTATACTCAGTCATTGTTATTGGTTGGGGTCTCAAAAGAAAGCAGATGGCACATTCAAATGGGATAAATGGAGAGATGTTAGTGAACCTCTTACAGATGGTTGGGCAGGGGAAACACTTTGGGCTAAAGGACTGATAGGGCACGATAAAGTGCCATAAGGTTATTATTAATGGGAAGCTGCAGGTACCACTCCTAGGTCTAAATAGGCAAGGGAAGGGCATGTTTCACATGGCACCAGAGAGAGCTGGAGCTATGAAAGCAAGGTCTCCTGACAGGAGCTATAACTGTAGCAGACTGCAGCCACTGGCAGAACCATGGCAGAGAGGAAGTGGAAAGGGTAATTACTATGACCTCTTCCTCCACTCACCCACCCATCTATCTCTTACCAAAGCTTTTTCTTGGCCCTACCCAACCAAACCACTTACCACAGCTGGTAAGTGGTCAGAATGGTATAGTCTATTGAAATGTCTTGGGGAGACAACTGAGCAAAGATAGGCGGGAATGGATGGAACATGGAGACTAGTACAGTTGTTTTGGTTCACCAACTTTTTTTCCTTTTAAAAAAATTTTTTTAAGATGTGGGGTACAATTCAGGGTTAGGTATACAAATGTTCATTATGTGGGTACCATTGTTGTGAGGTGTGCCTCCAGTTCACCAAATATTTTAATGAGCATTTATTGTGAGGCATGCTCTATGTTAGCTGCTGAGGATGGAAGTGCTCTGATTTGCCTTGTAATACTCAGAGACTGCCGAAGACAGACAAGTAAACTGGCAAGAACAATGTGATACAACAAGAACAGAGCATTATAGAAACACTTAAAGGAGCATGTTCATACTTAAAAAGTCTGTGAAGACTTCAAAGGGAGATAAATTTAAGCCAAAACATGAAGAATTCATTGGCCATCGCTAACTTTTATTGAGGACTGATTTAAGGGCTTCACATATTATAGCATATTTGATGTAGGAACTCTATGAGTCAAAAACCATTATTAATCCCCAATTTAAAGATGAGGAATTTGACTATAGAGACATGACTTGCACAAAATCATGTGGTTTTTAATTGGTGAATACAAGTGTTTAACTCGAGAACTTCCTTTTTAACCACTACCCCAAAGGTAAGGAGATTTCTAGATAGAGGGAAGAGCCCAACCTAAGACTTTAAAAGAGCACAGTTTGTTCAGAAAACTAAAATTTAGTCTGGTTTATACAGATAAGGGTAAGAAGCCAGGTGAAGTGGAGAAAAAGGATTAGAGGCTGCAAAGATGTAAACAGATGGCACAAGTCTCCATAAACAGTGTTGCAAAGCTTTGGTTTTAATTCAAGAACAGTGGGAGCCTTCTGGAGTATTTTAACCAGTCAAAACAATGCCTGGATTTGCACTTTCAAAAGATCATTTTGCAAAGTGTAATGATCAAATCAGGGCAATTAACATTTATCAAAATATCACTCTGTGCCCCCATAAATGTGTACAATTATTATGTGGCAATTAAAAGTATTTTTTTAAATATGAAATTTCATACTTTAGAAATAAATATGTTGCAGCAAAAAGAGAGATCATTCTAGCTATAGTAGAAAGAAACTGTGACACATAAATCTACCATTCTGCCCAGCAATTCTAATCATATAAATGAAACAAAGAATTCTATGTGAATGTTCATAGCAACATTAGTCATAATAGCCAAAAAGTGAAACCAACTCCAAATGTCTATCAACAGGTAAATGGATAAGTAAAATGTGCTCCATCCATACAGTGGAGTATTATTCAGGTGTAAAAAGGAATAAAGTGCTGACATGTACAACATGGAAGAGCCTTGAAAACATTATGCTGAGTAAAAGGAGCCAATCATGGAAAGACACATATTGTATGGAGTCCATTTATATGAAATGTTCAGAATAGGCAGATCCCTAGAGATAAGAAGTAGATTAGTGGTTGCCAGGGGCTGGGAGCAAGAGGGAAAGGAGATTAACTGTAAATAGGCATGAGGGATCTATTTGAGGTAGTGAAAATGATCTAAAACTAGATTAAGGTGATGGCTATGCAACTCAGTGACCTTACTAAAAATAATTGAAATGTACACAACAAGGGGGTGAATTTTATGATGTTTAAATCTCACCTCAACAACTTTTACGAAAACAAAACAAACAAACAAACAAAAAACAAAAATGGCTGTTGTGGCAATGTAAGGGAAACAGGATGGTAGCTTAAAATGAAGAAAGGGTGATAGGGATGAAGAGTAGAAAAGTGACTGAAGCTAGTAAAGCCACTTGTGGTTGGGAGAGACAAGTGGAAAATTTCTCACCTTGACCAAGAGGCTTTGAGAGAAGTACTATGGTTCTTTGCCATCATCCTGTCATGGATATTTGTTTTGTTGGAAGACAGTCGTCTCCAGCTTTGGAAGGAAGGTTACTCTAGCAGGCAATGACTTTAGATTGAGCAGTAGCTCTCTGCTGATAATACAGAAAATTCTTGCATACAAATTTTCTGGTATAAGAAGGGAGGCATTGAGAATTAACTCAATATTTTGGACTAAACTTTAAGACACTAAAAGCAAGTGTAGTGTGATGACTGTCAAATATGAGTTTCTTCATATTTGTCTATCAATTTTCCAAAACAAGAAAAAGAATATCTGGGTTCTTGAGTTAATACCCCTTCCTACATCAAGTATAGTGATATTTGGTATCCTTTGAGGAATGTTTGGGTTGTGAGGTTCCTCTAAGGTAGCTTTAGAGCCAAGAAAATGTCAATGATCATTCTGCTTTCCCCTCGAGCCACAATAAAATCCAGGCTCTGATTAGTTGTTTGGGCGACACCTAGTCTTGTTTTGATGGAGTTTTGTAAAACAAGTAAGAAGATCTATTTTTCCCAGGCCCATGAAATACATGTAGTGGTAAGAAAATCGGGTTAGGCTGTGTTTCTCCTGCCAGGACATAGAGTTCTCCATGTAGTTCGATACCCCCCAAGGGATGGTCGAACCTTTCAGCATATGGTTAGTTAATTTATCCTATGCTGGGTTATCAGTGGGTCGGCTGAAAGGTCAGAAGCCACAGCAAGAACATGAGAAGTCTGAGCTTGGAGTTCTGAATTGCAGGGTGACTTTTAAGAATTTGAGATGGGGGCAAGGGACATCTAGGGCAGGGTAAGAAGGGGAGTGCTCTTAAGGTACTGTTTCTTTCCTGCTCGATTTTGGCAGCTTTTCTCTGTGTCTGCCTGTGTTAGAATTATCTGCCTTTCTGATATAAAATGTACTCTATATATTTACATTTCTGGCAGCTGGTGGGCACATGTAGTAGAGTTCTGTCCCAAAGAAATGTTCTCAGGATTTCACTGATTTTAAACTGAGACCTGGGACACTTGATTTAAAGCAAGATATTTCTTCTGGTAAAGGGAGAACCAACAATCTAAGCTAAAATTTTTGTGCAGAGAGAGACAAATATATGTTAGCATTTTAATATAGCCGTGAGGCTTAGTAACACAAGCGGGGGGGGCAAATAGGAAGATTCGGATTAACTGTTGATCAACACATGATTTTGATAGTATCACATGCTATTTCTGTGCCCTTGAAAGTCACTCATGAAACACCTGAGAAAATTCCTTATTTGCAAGAGATTTTATTTCAAGTTATATCTTGCATTGAAAACAAACTCATGGTCTGTTGTCTTTTAACTAAAAAAAAAACTGAGATGACATATTGAAGTTAATAGGGCCTTGCTTTCTTTCGTATCCTTTTAATTCCTTATAAGTCTTCAAATCACATGTTTGCTTTGACAATAATAAGGCATTTTTTAGCCCGGGCACTTGGGAAGCAAGTGAGCAAACTGAATTCTGTACCGCCTGATAGAGCATTGAGTCGAATGCAAGCTAAAATTGGATTAGTGGATTGTTATTAAGAGAAAGAAGTTAAGAGGCAGATGGAAGCCAACCCAGATTTCTCATGCTGGGTTTGAAGACCTTGCAGCTTGAAATAGCATATCTTGGTTCCAAATAAACCTATTAGAGAATTACCAAGAAAAGATAAGCACAGAATGTTACGTTGAGAGAACTTTTCCGACAATAACATTTAAAAATTTGGACACAGAAATTTACAGAAACTTGAGTTACAGGGAGGAAGCACTTGAGAGTGACTTGGAGAACTTTTTGTGCTGAGGCATAGTTGCTTGTATTCCTTTGTTTAAAGCACAACTGCCCGTTTACTGTGTAATATCTTTATTTTATGGAATTTCCAGAGTGATTTAACTCAGAAGGAGCATCACTGAAAATATATTTTTGGTGGCAAATTTGTTTCTAAGGATAAAGGCGGTTCTTCAGTTTATTTCTAGGCTGAAACACTAACTTTTTAAGGCTTGTAATTAACTGTTTTCCTTAAGCAGGATGGTGGTTTTGGAAACTTATTTTTCCCTAAGGAAAAATTATTGATTCCTATAGCACTAAAAATAAATTGTAATTGTTGCTACAAATCTTATGGCACTCTTAATGAAACATTATTAAAAGCTTGTCTACATGTAGCCAAAAGAGATCATTTACTTGGGAAATTCTGTTGAGAAAGAAAATATTTGTAAGCATATATGCTTACAATAAAATAACTGTCAAATTTCAGCAAAGTAAAATGCATCAAGTTTAATATCTGTTACTACTTAAGTAGTTTTAAAAGTAGCCTCTATAAGAGCACATTCTTTTGAAGTAACTCTGCCAGATCCCAAGAGAGTGTGGTGAGAATTAAACTTTAAACGTTAGTTATTCTGATAGAGGGGAAGAAGTCGTAGCCACATGGCCAGAATTTAAACTGGATGAAGAAATTGGACGAGGTCATTGGTTAATTTCAGGAGACGCTCTCAAAGAAGAGGCCAGAGCCAACTAAGAATCAAAAGGAAAGTCAACATCCTGAATCTCACCCAGATGAAAGTTGAAAGCTGCAATGGAGTCCAGGTCGTGGGGCTACAGCTCCCAGCTCAAGGCCCCGGTCTCTTTGACATGCTCCTGTATTTTTCTTCTCTAATGGTTCTCCAGAGGGGTAAATAAGGGGGCATGTTGCAATGAATGGAGACATTTTTCGTTGCCATGGCTAGAGTAGAAGCTACTGGCATTTAGTAGGTAGAACCCAGGGATGCTACTCACCATCCTATACTGCCCAGGACAGTCTCCAGGACCAAGAATGATCCCGCTCCAACTGTTAATGGTGCCAAGTTTGAGAAGTCCTGTTATTCGGCCATGAGCATGAGGGGATTGTGATATGACATCAGTGTAACAAAATTTTAGAAATATAACTGTGTCATTTAGAAAGTTCAAAGTCAAATCAAGACCTGATTTTTATGCTCCCTAAACTGAGGAATATGCAACCATGACCGATATCAGAATTTAATTCATAATGTCAGCCAAATTGCCAAGTTTTTTATAATCAGTTAACCAATGTGACAATGAGTAACATGACAATTGCTTCATATGTGTGGAAAATAGTGTTCTCTGATTTATCTTGTTTTACTCAAGAAAATTCATAATATATATGCCATAGCCTTAATTATCATTCAAGTTTAGTAGTGTGCATTTTCTTATCAATAATTAATCCTTTTGTGCATTCATTCATTCAGTAAATAAGTAAGTATTATTTGAAAACCAAACAAGAATATTTCTAGAGAGCAGAGGGGAGGGGCTTGAGACTGGAGCTGAAAGGACGTTGGACTTACAGGAATGACCTCAGAGCAAGTTTGGTTCCTTATTTTTATTTTTGTCTGTTTGTTTTGCTCATTTTTGTTTATTTGTTTTAGTTTTTTTCTCTTTCTGTTTTTGATAACATTTACATACTTGCTTTGTTTCTGTTATTTTACTGAGTTTCTTCCTATTCTTTAGACTTCCTGTTTGTGTATGGGAAGAGTACATCAGTAGGCAGGTTTTTGTTGGACTGTATGTTTGTACAATTATCTGTATGCTTTAGGCGTTTTTCTTTTACTCTTTTCTGTCTTTGTGTCTCTTTTCATTTATTAGTTGGTACATCTGTCTCTTTTCCCTCTTACTCTTTTCTCTCTCCACCTTCTTCTTGTTCCCCTCCTTCCTTTTTCCATTATTTTCCTTTTTCTTACCTCATTTTGCTTCCAAGGAGCAAACCTATAACCCCACTGCATGGACAGATTGTAAGGCAGTGGGAAGTGGGTTCCGGGAAGCCCATACACCTGTTGGTGGATACTGGAATCTGCAGATAGATTTTGAATCACAATTCTCCGCTCAATTAAATCTCAAAATTGCAAAAAGTACAGCCCCCAACCTACAACCCAGTCTCGGAATTGAACAAAGCCAGAGGATCCACATATAGAAGAATAGGAGACTGAACAAACAGAAGTAAGAGCAAGAGGGAGGGAGGAAAATCTCCACAAATGAAGAAAAACCAATCGAGGAATATGGGTCTCACACAGACCCCTGGGAGGTCAGACACTGAGAAAACAGACTTTGAAATGCAAACAATGAAGAGCTCCCAGAATGACTGGTCTCAAACTGCAAGCCCAGATATCAAGATATTAGTAGAGAGAATAAAAAGAATTGAGGAGAGACAAGAGGAAAATAGGAAGGAGTTGATAACTGAGATAACAGTAGTAAAGGATATTGTGAATAAAATAAATAACAAACTGCTAATCATGGAAAGCAGAATTAGCCAAGCAGAAGAAAGAATCTCAGAGCTTGAGGATAAAAATATAGAACTAACCCAAACTGTCAAAAACATAGAAAAGAAGTTTTAAAAGACAGAACAAAACCTTCACGAGACGAGCAATTATTTCAAGAGGCCTAACCTAAGAGTAATTGGACTTTTTAAGGCAGAAAAAGAGACAGAGACCACCCTGGAACAAACGTTCCACAAAATTATTCAAGAAAACTTCCCTCATCTCATCAGTGATGTGACCATTCAAACACAAGAGATTCAGAGAACCCCTGCAAGACAACAAATGAGAAGACCAACTCCTAGACACATAGTAATTCACCTAAACAAAGTAGGTATAAAAGAAAAAATCCTAAAGGCAGCAAGAGAAAAAGGTTAGACTATCTACTGGGGAAGATCAATTAGAATAGCAGCAGATTTATCTGCAGAAACACTTGTGTATGGGAAGAGAACATCAGTAGGCAGGTTTTTGTTGGATTGTGTGTTTGTATGATTACCTGTATGCTTTAGTTTTTTAAAAAATCTTTTATTTCTTTGTGTCTCTTTTCATTTGTTAGTTGGTACATCTGTCTCTTTTCCCTCTTACTCTTCTCTCTCTTGAGCTTGGAGCCCAATCTTCAAAGTTCTCAAAGACAAACAATTTCAACTAGGAATAACCTACACAGCTAAGCTAAGCTTCATTAGTGAGAGAGAATTAAAATCTTTCCTAAACATTTGATCCCTAAGAACTTACACTGCCTCTAGAGCAGTTCTACAAGAAACACTCAAGAAAGTATTAAACACAGAAGAAAGGGAAAAAAGAACAACAATGTGTTTCACAAGAGTGAAGGAAAAAGATTGAAAACACACATGAATCAACCCAAAATTCAAAAGAAAGTCAACAAACAAACAGGAACAACAACAACTCTATAAGAACCTCATGACAGGGATAAACTCTCCCATTTCAATAATTAGTCTGAATGTGAATGGACTAAATACAGCAATGAAAAGACATAGGGTGGGAAAATGGATAAAATATCATGAAGCAACAATATATCTCCAAGAGACTCATCTCACCAGAAAGGACACTCACAGACTCAAAGTAAGAGAATGGGAAGCAAATTTCAGATGAACCAAACACAAAAGAAAGCAGAAGTTGCTTTCTTTATATCAGACAAAATGCCCTTTAAACTATCAAAAATTTAAAAAGATATAGAAGATATCTACGTAATGATAAAAGGTTCAATCCATCAACAAGAAATATCTATTCTAAACATATATGTACCCAACATAGTAGTGCCAACTTTCACAAAGCAGCTTCTAGGCAAACTTAAAAAAGATATCAACTCTAACACTGTCATAGCTGGGGACTTTAATACCCCACTCACAACTCTAGACAGATCATTGAGACAAAAACTCAGCAAGGAGGTTCAGAACCTCAGTGTGACTCTTGATCAAATGGACTTAACTGATACCTTTAAAACACTCCATCCAACAACCACAGAATATACATTGTTCTCATCACCACATGGAACGTACTCTAAGATTGACCACATCCTTGACCATAAATCAAGCATAAACAAATTTCATAAGATTGAAATTCTGCCATGCACCTTCTAAGACCACAGTGGAATAAAAATGAATATCAACATCAACAAAGTTCCCCCAATACCCACAAAGACATGAATACTAAACAGAATGATGCTAAGCAACTCCCAGGTCAACCTGGAAATCAAAAAAGAGATTAAAAGATACCTGGAAATAAATGAAAATGAAGAAACATCTTACCCAGACCTCTGGGATGCCATGAAATCAGTAGTAAGAGGGGAATTCATATCACTACAAACACACATGAAGAAAATGGAAAGATCACAAATTAACAGCCTAACAAGTCACCTAAGGAAGCTGGAAAAGCAAGATGACCAAAACCCTAACTTCAGTGGAAGAATCCAGATCACCAAAATAAAAGTCCACATCTGGGACATAGAAGACAAAAAGATAATACAAAAATCAATGAAACGAAAAGCTGGTTCTTTGAAAGGATAAACAAGATCAATGGTCCCCTAGCTAGACTGACCAAGGAAAAGAGAGAAAAAGCCCAAATAAACATAATCAGAAACACAAAAGATGAAGTCACATCTGACCCTGATGAAATACAAAAGATCATTAGAGACTACTATGTACACTTGTATGGAAACAAACTTGAAAACCTTAAAGAAATGGAGGACTTTCTGACATCATACAACCTGCCTAGGTTGAAACAAGAAGAAATTAATACCCTAAATAGATCAATAACAATCAAGGAAATTGACTATGTAATAAGAAAACTACCTACAAAAAAAAAAAAAGCCCTGGACCAGATGGCTTTCCAGCAGAATTATAAGACATTTAAGGAGGAGCTGATACCAATACTACTGAAAGTATTTCAGGTGATTGAGAAAGATGGAACTTTCCCCAAAACATTTTATGAAGCTAGCATCACATTGATACCCAAGCCAGGTAAAGATCCAACAAAGAAAGAGAACTACAGGCCAATATCTTTGATGAACATAGATGTTAAAATTCTCAACAAGATCCTACCAAACCGGATTAAACAACACATCTCAAAAATCATCCATCATGACCAAGTAGGCTTCATCCCTGGGACACAAGGCTGGTTCAACATTTGTAAAACCATAAATGTAATTAAATACATCAACAGACGTCAAAACAAAAACCACATGATTATATCATTAGATACAGAAAAAATTTTTGATAAAATCCAGCACCCCTTCTTGATAAAAACCTTTGAACATCTAGGCATAAATGGAACATACCTCAAAATAGTAAAAGCCATCTACGAGAAACCCACAGTCAGCATACTCGTAAACAGAAAAATTTGAACCATTTCCCCTGAAAACTGGAACAAGACAAGGATGCCCACTCTTACCCCTCCTGTTCAATATAGTATTGGAAGTCCTGGGTAGAGCAATCAGAAAAGAGAAAGCGATCAGGGGTATTCAAATAGGAAAAGAGAAAGTCAAGTTATCTCTCTTTGCAGATGACATGATTGTGTACCTTGAAAACCCAAGAGAATCTGTTAAAAGCTTCCTTGCACTGATAAAGGACTTTAGTAAAGTCTCAGGGTATAAAATAAATGTGCGAAAGACAATGACATTTCTTTACACCAATAATAAACAAACAGAAACCCAAATAAAAAGCACAATCCCATTCATAATAGTCACACACAAAAAAAATGAAATACCTTGGCATCTTCCTAACTAGAGACGTGAAAGACCTTTACAATGAAAACTACAAAACACCGCTCAAAGAAATCAAAGATGACACAAACAAGTGGAAAAATATCCCATGCTCACGGATTGGAAGAATCAACATTGTGAAGATGTCCATCTTACCTAAGGCAATCTACAGATTTAATGCAACACCCATCAAATTACCAGCAACATTCTTCTCAGATCTAGAAAAAACAATACAGGAATTCATATGGAAACACAAATGACCAAGAATAGCCAGAACGATCCTCAGCAAAAAAAAATAAAGCAGGAGATATCACAATACCAGACTTTAAACTTTACTATAAAGCTACAATAATCAAAACAGCTTGGTATTAGTACAAGAACAAGCATATAGACCAATGGAATAGAATTGAGATTCCAGAAGCAAAATCTCAATTTCTCAACCAGCTCATCTTTGACAAAGCCTCCACCACCCACCACTGGGGAGAGGAGAACCTATTCAGTAAATGGTGCTGGGAAAACTGGCTGACCACATGCAGAAGATTCAAACAAGACCCCTATCTATCCCCATACACAAAAATTAACTCTAAATGGATCAGAGACCTAAATGTAAAACCTCAAACTATAAGAACTTCAGAAAATGCAGGACACACCCTTATGGAAGTTGGAACTGGCATCTAATTCCTGAGCAAAACTCAAAACACGCTGGCCATAAGAGATAAGAAAGACAAATGGGACCTCACTAAACTGACAAGCTTCTGCAAAGCCAAAGAAACCATCGAGAGAGCAGGGAGATAGCCCACAGACTGGGAAAAAGTATTTGCCAACTCCATGTCTGACAAAAGCCTAACATCTAGGATCTATAAGGAACTCAAACATGCTGAAAAGGAAAAAACAAGCAACCCGATTACATAGTAGGCAAAAGATATGAACAGACACTTCTCAAAAGAAGACATATGAGCGGCCAACAGATACATGAAGAAATGTTCAACTTCACTAGTCATCAAGGAGATGCAAATTAAAACTACACTGAGATACCACCTAACTCCAGTCAGAACGGCCATTATCAATAACTCAAAAAATAACAGATGCTGGAGAGGATGTGGCAAAAAGGGAACACTTCTACACTGTTGGTGGGAGTGTAAACTAGTGCAGCCTCTGTGGAAATCAGTGTGGTGATTACTAAAAGCTCTAAAAATTGACCTTCCATATGACCCCACAATCCCCCTACTGGGAATATACCCTGAAGACCTCAAATCACTCTATAAAAAAGATACCTGCACACATATGTTTATTGCAGCATTGCTCGCAATAGCAAGATCATGGAACCAACCATGCTGTCCATCAAAAGAGGACTGGATTGCAAAAATGTACATATACACAATGGAATATTACACAGCCACAAAAAAGAATAAAATCATGAATTTCACAGCAATCTGGATGGAATTGGTGTTTATAATACTGAGTGATCTCTCACAGAAACAAAGATCTGAGTATCACATGTTCTCACTCATAAGTGGACCTTGAACAACTATAGTAATACTACAAGAAAAGGATTGAAAGTGGCAGGAAACTGTGGGGGGGCAGGGAGGGGAAGGGAGGTGGGATTAACGGTAATCAATATCTGTTTGGGAACAGGGGGGCACACCTCATCAACAAGGGTACCTGCTCAATGGGTATTTGTATACCTAACCCCTTAACTGTACCTCACAATTTTAAAATAAAAAAATATGTTTAAAAAAGGGAATAAAAATGGAATTAGGGTATCTCGGAGCAGTACAGATACTCCTTGAAGAGGCAGATCTTGTGTTGGTGGTTATCTTGGGTTGTTATCCACCTGGAGAGCTGGACAATGCTGTCCCGATTGTGGTCAGGTTATAGACTAATTGTCTTCAGGTGACCTCTGAGCAATGGAGAATTCTACCATAGGGTCTCCATATTCTGTTATTCCAAAGTTAGCCTCTGGAATAGCCTCTGGAATTTCTCATGCAAGTATACATTTAGACTATAAATGAAAAATAAATCTTTAAAATGTAGGCTAAGAGAGAAAAGAGCTTACATCATTTCTTAAAAGCTGAAATGGAAATTCACAGTTATAGGAGGTAAGTGATCTTCCTCCTTCTGATGTTTTCTCAATTGCCAAATTGCCATGTTTTGGGATATCATGCTCTAGCCCAACAACTTAGATCAATGTACGAGAAGTGATCATCTTGTAAGAATCAGTGCTAATTGCTGGACAAATTTTTGTTCAGTGTGATTAGAAATGATCATCAATACTGGAGAAATGATTTGAATGATCATACTATTTTATTTCTTGCCATGTGCAGGTACAGACTGTCCAGGAAATGAAAGGGAGAATAGCAGTGAATAGCAGTGTTGTGTCTACATTAGGCTAGATGTGCTGGCCATTGATATAGAAAGCAACTTGAGGAAATGGCTATCTGTTCCATAGTTTGAAGGCTATAGTAATGAAAGTCTAAAATGTCATGTTGTCATATGAACAAAATTCATATTAGAAACAGATGCATCTATTAAAATCTGGATTATTCATTGTGAGAGGGCAAAGTTAACTTTTAGAAAAATCACTTAATTATACATATTGGAATAATAAAATAAAGTGTTCAGAGCCTTGAAACCATTCTAAATCACATTTTACCCAATATTGAAATATTGTCTTTCATCACAATGTTGTGAAAAATTATGAAATAATCAATACCCCTTTTTTGTTTTTTGCTAATTTTTTGTGGAAATGATGATGAAATACAAGATAACCTGAAGGGTAAGAACTAGAGAATGCTTTCCCTTCTGGTTGTAAGATCCTATAATCTTCTACAGATTTGATGATCTTGATGAATGCTGAAAAAAATGTTTGGTCTCAATTTATTAGGTATCCATTGGTTTTCTATTAAACTAAATGTGTGTAATTTAATATGCACAATTGATAAGATCCAGAAAAATAAAATACCGTTTGAATCCTTTATAGCAGTGGTTCTTAGCTTTGAATTCATATTAAGAGCACTTGGACTGCTTTTAAAAATCTTGAACCCAGGCCACATTCAAGACCAATTAAACTAGAATCTCTTGGGCATGGAACCCAGATACAGGCATTTTTAAAGTTCCCTAGGTAATTCTAATATGTAGCCGAGACACTGCTTTATAGTGTATGCCTGTTTACTCTTAGTTAAATTTCAGTACTTCAAGGACTCCTTTTTTAACAATCTTTAGGAACTGTTTCTGTTTTTCTTTTCTTTCTTTCTTTTCTTTTTGCTTTAAATAAAAGCAAATAATTTGAAAAGATTAGTCTTATGTGGTTTATTTTACTCCTCCTCTCTTTTATGGCTCTTTTTTTCCTGACAAATTGATCAGTGTAGACTAATAGCATATGAAGTCAGGTTTTTCTTGGTTTGAATACAGGTTGGTCTATTTATTAGTTGTCGTAGATGGACGACTTACTTAATTTCTAAGCCAGGTTTCCCCTTCTATCTACAGCAGTGGATTACAACCGGAGGCAATGTTACCAACCAAAAGACATTTGGCAGTACTGGTGACATTTTTTATTGTTACCATGGGGGCGTTGCTTTTGACATCGAGTGGGCAGAGGCCAGGGATGCTGCATGACATTCTGCAATGCACAGGACAGGCCCCACAGCAAATAATTATCTAGTTCCCAAATGTCACTAGTGCAGAGTGACATTCTGGAGCATGACTTCATTCAAAGTCTTGTTTCTCCACTTCCTAGCTGTGTAACCTTGAGCAACTTCCTATTCCAAGTCTGAATTCCATCTGAAAATGCATATATTATTAGCATCCATCTTGGAGCTGATGTGAGGTTTAAATGCATGTGGAACAGCAACACAGTGCTAATTATTACCCAAATACGTCTCCTTCTATTCTGGGGCATTTGTGGCCTTTTGTCAATGTCCTTGAGATAATTTGTTTGACCCTTCTCTTGATAATCTCAGAGTTAATATTCCACGATTCAGTGGGGGGGGGAAGAGTTTGGAGGGTGGAGTTGTCTTTGAACATGTACCTGCTTTGGATTTTAAGTGGGAATTCAGAGGAGACAGTCTTGTAGCACACTGTTAAATTCCTTCCCTCACTTTTTAGGTTTCTCCTTCACTTCAGCACTAGCTTGACACTTGTGTTGGGCTGTCGTGTTCAAATAAACAAGCTTGTATTGGGACAAATAAAAATTAAAAGATATTCTTACAAGTGCAGATTTTAAAAGAAGAGGGATTAACAGTTTATTGGTAAAATTTATATTTATTATTAACAAGGCACAGAGAGCTACAGGAGTTTGAAATTCAGGAAAAATCTCCTTGCTGGAATTAGAAAGAAATTTGGAGTTCATTAATACAGGAGTCCAAGTTATGGCAGAGAATAAAATTTCAAGGGAGGGTGTAGGGAGAGGGGAGAAGGGGGCTCAGGATGTAACCTGAGAAATAATGCTCAGCTAATAGTTACTGCAAGCCTACTGTGTGCTTGCCAGTCACCTTTCTAATCTATCATAGTACATTTGACTTTAGGAAGAGTCGCCTACTAGGCCCTTAGTTCTTGTCCCCAAGTGTTTTAAGTTTGTCTTGAAATGAATAAAACGCATCTTTACAGAAGAAAATATAGAGTGCTCATAAAACAAATCCCTGCACTGATTCATTTGTATTTTTAGTCATAATTATAAAAGCATATTACATTTGAAATGTTCTCTATGCATATGCTTATCTCTAGTCAGAGTATGCATATAACATTTTTTTAATTGGGTCTCTCTGTCACCCAGGCTGGAGTGCAGTGGCGCTATCATGGCTCACTGCAATCTCGACCTCTTGGGCTCAAGTGATCCTTCTGCCTCAGCCTCCTGAGTAGCTTTAAGAGGTGCGTGCCACCATGCCAACTAATCTTTAAATTTTTTTTGTAAAGACAAGGTCTTGCTATGTTGCCCAGGCTGATCTGGAGCTCCTGGGTTCAAGCAATCTTCCTGCCTCAGCTTTCCAAAGTGCTAGGATTATAGGCATGAGCCACGTGCCCAGCCCATATAACTGTTTTTTAATAACAGCTTTTTTGAGATAGAATTCACATGCCATACTATTCACGCATTTAAAGTATACAATAATTTTTAGTGTAGCCACAGAGTTGTGCAACCATCACCACAATCAATTTAAGAAACTTTTCATCACCTCTAAAAGAAACCACATACCCATTAGCAGTCACTCCTAATTTCCCTTAATCCTCCCAGCTCTAGAGAGTTTCTGTCTCTATGGATTTGCCTATTTTGGACATTACATATAAATGGATTCATACAATATGTAGCGCTTTGTGTCTGGCTTCTTTCACTTAGCATAATGTTTTCAAAATTCATCCATGTTATAGAATTTATCAGTATTTTATTCCTTTTTTTTTGAGTTGGGGTCTCACTCTGTCATCCAGGCCGGAGTGCGGTGGCATGATCATGGCTCACCGCAGCCTCGAGCTACTGGGCTCAAGTGATCCTTCCACTTCAGCCTCCCAAGTAGCTGAGATTATAGGAGCATGCCACCATGCCCGGCTAATTTTTTGATTTTTTTGTAGAGGCAAGGCCTTGTTATGTTGCCCAGGCTGGTCTCAAACTCCTGGGCTCAAGTGATCCTCCCGCTTGGGCCCCCCAAAGTGCTGAGATTATAAGTGTGAGCCACCAGGCCCAGTCACTCTATTCCTTTTTATTGCTGAATAATATTCCACTGTATGGCTATAGCACATTTTGTTTATCCACTCATCAGATGATGGGCAGCTGGATTGTTTCTACCTTTTGGTTATTGTAAAGATGGCTATGACCATTTGTGAGCAAATATTTGTCTGACCACCTGTTTTCTATTCTTTTGGGTATATCCCTAAAAATAGGATTGCTGGGTTACATAGTAACTCTATGTTTACTCTTTTGAAGAGATGTCAAACTGTTTTCCAAAGAGACTTTACCATTATACATTCTCATTGGTAATGTATGAGGATTCACATTTCTCTGGCATCCTTGTCAACACTTGTTATTGTCTTTTTTATTCTAGTCATCCTAGTGGGTGTGAAGTGGCATCATGGTTCTGTGTGTGTGTGTGTGTGTGTGTGTATGTGTGTTTTAGAAAGCAGGACTTATTTGAGAGGGCAGGAAAGCTCCCACCGTGGGAGAGGACCCGAAGGAGTTCACTAATGTTTTTTAAAAATGTTATTTGATACGCATTTTGCAGGATGCTATTCATCCTTCATGATCAACATTGAAAATGGCTTCAAACTATGCTGGCAAATAGCTATATCATAATTTGCTAGGCCATTTAAAAAAATCTGGGGTAATAAGTTGTTTCCAAATTTTTACCATTATAAGTAGATTTTCCTGCATACAGTTTTTAATGTTTGGATTATTTTACATTTTAGGTTTTTATTCTTTAATTGACACATTATAATTGTGCATATTCATGGGGTAAAATTTGATGTTTTGATGCATGTATATAATATTCAAATCAGGGTTGTTAGTATATCTATCACCTCATGCATTTATCATTTCTTTGTGGTAAGAGCATTCAAAACCTCTCTTTTATTTTGTAGTATGTAATACCTTACTGTTAACCAGTTACCTTACTGTGCAACAGACTACCAGAACTTATTCTTGCTATTTAATTGGAACTTTGTACTCATTGAACATCCCTTTCCCACCTTCCTCTCCCCTATTCCCTCCCCAGTCTCTGATAACTACTGTTCTACCCTCTTCTTCTATGAGATTGACTTATTTTTAGATTCCAAATATGAATGAGATCATGTGGTATTTGTCATTCTGTGGCTGGCTTATTTCACTTTACATAATTTCCTTTAGGTTTGTACATTTTGATTCAAATTACAGGATATGATTCTTTTTTTAATTGCTAATAGTATTCCATTGTGTATGGAATTCCATTCCAATGTATACATCACATTATCTTTCACCATTAATCTGTTGTTGAACATTTTGGTTGACTCCAAGTCTTGGCTATTGTGGATAATGTTGCAATAAACATGGCAATGTAGATATCTCTGATTTTATTTCCTTTGGATATAGACCCAGTAGTGGAATTGCTGGATCATATGGTAGTTCTATTTTTGATTATTTGAGGCGCTTCCATACTGTTTTCCATAATGGATCTACTCATTTACATTCCTGCCAATAGTGTTTCCTTTTCTCCATATCACCAACACTTGTTTTCTTTTATCTGAGGTGGTGGGATTTCGTTGTGGTTTTGATTTGCATTTCCCTGATGATTAGTGATGTTGAACCATTTAGTTTGTCGTAATCAGAAGTGACTGGATGTTGATGGTAACTACTTTGAATGCCACTTGCAATTGCCGAAGTCAAACGTGACTTGTATTCATCTTTTGTTATCAGTACACATTGAGTATTACAATTTTAACACAGTTTTTATCCTTTTCCTTTCTTAAAATGTGTACTTTTTTTGGCACCCTCTGTATAGTCTTAGGTTAGCAGTTATATCCCCTCGGTATACTGAATAAGTCATTTCACTGTGTTCTTGTCCTATAATTATTGCTGATAATTCAGCTAATTGTTGTCAATTGGTAGTGTTTTAAAAAAACCTGTTTCTGACTGATCTCATGGACTTTTCTTTGTCTTTATCATTTTAGTTTCACTTCCAGTACAATGTATTTAGGTGTGGTAATCTTTTATTCTCCTGAATTTCACTGGAATTCCAGATACTGATGATTCAAGCTTTTCATCTATTCTAAAAAGTTTTAACCATTGCCTCTTCCAAAATCATCTTCCTTGAAGTATATTATTTCTTTGAATCTCCTTGATGTGTGTTAGATCTTCTCCCTCTATCTTCCATGTTTCTTAACTTATCTTTGTCTCTGCGTGTTATCTTCTGGATAGTTCCTTTGGTCTATCTTCCAGATCAACAGTTATCTTATAAGTTAAGTATAATATAATATTTAGATAGTTCATTGACTTTTTCAATGTTAATTATTATTATATTTTTTATTTCTAGATATTCTATTTGGTTATTTTTGAGTCAATGATTTTTACTTATTCTTTATCTTCACAATTTTTAAACATTTAATACATTTATTCTAGCTCTAATAATACTAATATCTGAAGTGTTTGAGTATCTTGCTCTATTACTTGTTGTTTTACCTGACTCTTGCTCGTGGGATCCTTGTTATATCATATGTCCTGTGATTGGTGTTTGCAAGTCATATCCATTATAACTTCAACTGAGGGAAGACCTTGAGATGTGTGTTGAAATTTGTTGCCCCCAAGTAAATTATTGTTGCTTCTACCAGAGATAGTTGAAATCATTCACTTAGGATAACTTCAAATAAAGTATTGGCTTGAGGCGTTTGGATTTTAAAATTACTATTAATTAGAGTCATAAACCTAGTGATGGTCTCCTGTGGTTACAAATTTTTAAATACTTTTAAGTTCTATTTAGAGTCAAGTTTTGAATAGGCGTGTTTCCTGCTATCCCTCCTTTTGTCTAGCACACTGCATGGCTCATATAAAGAGTCTCCAAATAGACCATCCACCTTGCTTGGACTCTAAGCTTGATCTCTCATTCTCTACCCCTCCCTTATAAACTGCCATTAAAACTGAAGTCTTAGGGCTCAAAAGATATTCTAAGGTCCTCTGTCTTTAGCATTAACATTTTACTCTGAATTCATGCATTCTTGTTTTGGGTATCTGATAATTTTTCTTAGTTTATGACCAATTCACCTTTGTTTTTTAAAACATACATTTTATTCATAAAATATAGGTGTTTGGTAGTGAGAGTTTTTTTAGTCGATTTAATCTTGTTTATTATTTGAATTAGAAGATGACACAGAACTCGTTCTGCAATACTTGCACTGGCAATCCTTTGATATGGCTGTTGTAGCTAATCTCCAAAGATAACTGCCCAGTGAACCATACCTTCTGAAATTCACATCACTTAGAGGAGTCACTTCCTATGTTGAAATTGAGTCAGTCATATGTAACTAGTAAAGTTCAGAAAAAGTGACACCATATGGTAGATTCTCAAGGCTAGATTATAAAAAGTCATAATAGTATCTTTTTTGTTGTTTTGGAATGTTCATAGTTGGGATGCACCTTCTCAGAACCCAGCCATCATGGTGTAAGGAACCCTGACTCTAAGAAAAGCCCTTGTTTATTCCTTTTGTTACCTGACTCAGCGAAACTCCTATTGCATATCTAACAGCCAGTACCAAATACCAGTCATAAAAGCAAGCCATCTTGGAAGGTGAACCTTCAGATGACTCAAGCCTCAGATCCCAAATAAGTCATTGAGAGATCCCAACCAAGCTGTCTAGATGAACCCACTCAGCCTACTGAATGATGAGAGATATTAATAAATTGTTGTTTTAAGCCAGTACATTTTAGATAGTTTATTGCATAGCTATACATTAATAGATCAGCAGTCAAGTGTCTGTGAATTAGTAGCCATTGTAGCTAAAGTGACTTTGCAAATCTGTGCTGTAATATATTATGTTGATATTATAAGGCCTTTAAATTTTTTAATCCTTAGAAGGGGACCACCTAATTCTTATACTCATATATAGTATACAAACACTACATGGCTCATATAAAGAGTAGCCAAATTGACCATTCCATCATATATATATATATTCTGTGTGAATATATTTATGACTGAATAGTATTCTATTGTGTGTGTGTGTGTGTGTGTGAGTGTATCACAATAGAATGCTATTCAGCCATAAAAAAAGAATGAAATAATGTCTCTTGCAGCAACTCGGAAGGAAAGGAAGGCAGTTATCCTAAGTGAAGTACTCAGGAACAGAAAGCCAAATACCACATGTTATCACTTATAAGTGGGAGCTAAGCTAGGGGTCTGCAAAGGCATACACAAAGACATAATGGACATTGGAGACTTGGTAGGGCAAAGTGGGGAGGGTGAAGGAAGAAAAAAATCACCTATATCAGGTACAATGTGCACAGGTTGGGGTGACGGGTACACCCAGACTTTTTCACCACTATATAACGCATTCATAGAACCAGAAACCACTTGTACCCCTAAAGCTACTGAAAAAACTAAAACAGAACCTGCACTGTCCAGATCTTTGAGCAGCTGGCGCTTTCGTATGCTTTGTCTCATCTTGAATACGGCCTCTTCAGAGACATTATGTTTTTTTAATACCTTTGTTGAGATATAATTGATATGCAAAATATATACAATTTGATCCCTTTGGACACGTGCAAACATTCATGAAACCAGCACCACAATCAATATAATAAATGTAACCATTACATCCAAAAAATAGAAATTGAAGAAAATACCAAAAACCTTCATAGTTATGTGATTCCATTGTAGGATGTTCTTGAAATGATATGGGCTCGGTGGCTCAGCCTATAATCCCACACTTTGGGAGGCCGAGGTGAGTGAATTGCCTGAGCCCGTGGGTTCAAGACCCGCCTGGGCAACTTGGCAAGACCTCATCTCTACAATAAATCAAAAACTTAGTCAGGCGTGGTAGCGCATGACTGTAGTTCCAGCTACTTGGAAGTCCGAGGCAGAAGGATTGCTGGAGCCCAACAGGTTAAGGCTGCGGTGGCCAGGAGCATGCCATGGCCCTCCAGCCTGGGTAGACAGAGACTCCAACTCAAAAAAAAAAGTGAAAAAAAGAAGAGTGGTTGCCAGGGGATGAGGAGGGGTGGGTCTGGGAGGAAAGTAGGTGTGGCTAGAACAGGGCAACATGAGGGATCTTTGTGGTGATGGAAATGTTCTGGATCTTGATTATATCCGTGTCAACATCCTACTGTGATATTGTACTCTAGTTTTGCAAGATGTTATCATTTTGGGAAGGATAGCTAAAGGGTACACAGGGTCTATCTGTATCATTTCTTACGGTATGGGAACCTATACTTATCTCAGAAGAAAACGATGAATTCATACAATTGTCTGCAGTGCTCTCTATTGCCCGGGGTGGGGGTACCACTTCCACTGCCGCATCCTTGGCAGCCAGGTCTCTATTCTAAATTATCTTTAGCAAGAAAGTGGCTGAATCAGTGTTGGATTGCGATATCCAAACACCATTTTTTTTTTTTTTTTGAGTTGGAGTCTCACTCTGTCGCCCAGACTGGAGTGCAGTGGCCGCTCCCGGCCATCGCAGCCTCGACCTGCTAGGCTCCGGCGATCCTTCCGCCTCAGTCTTCCAAGTAGCCGGAATTACAGGCAGGCGCTACCATAGCCCAGCTGATTTTTTGATTTATTGTAGAGATGAGGTCTCGCTGCCCAGGCGGGTCTCGAACCCGCTGGCTCAGGCAATCCACTCACCTCAGCCTCCCAAAGGCGCGGGATTACAGGCTGAGCCACCGAGCCCGGCTTCAAACACCATTTTTTTTCAGTGCTTCAGTATCCTGTTCATGATTTCAGGTAGGAAGGTTTCTAATTTTTCTGCAGGCTTTAGTTGCTTCCATTAAAGAGCTGGATTCAACAAACACTACTATGAGGTAGGTGTACTGGAGGCAATTACTTTGGGTGCCTGTTTTTCTAGGGGGGGGGGTTGACACTGCCGTCACACATGTAACATGCTTTTCCTCTTCTCCACGGGACAGACGTTAAGGGGGAAATACGTCTGCAGCGCTCAGCCATGACCCAGACTTTATCCTCAATATCAGGCTAACTGTGGACCCCTGTTTGACCCTCATCCCCGCAGGACCCACCTCCCTTCCTTCCCACACCCCCACCTCTTCCCCCCTTTCCCCTCTCTGCCATCAGAGAACACGCGCACACACACACATTGCTTAATTTGGGGTTTATTTTGTTAGTCCCGTAAGGAAGCCTTAGTAAGTCAAAATTCCCCAAATCGTTTTTCTCTAGCCACGCCGCTTTCGACTTCTCAGTTGTTCGGAAGTCTTGGGCCTCACGTTAAACTAGGGGCCTTCCAGGGAAGCATGGGAGGCGGAGGTGGTGGAAGCCTCCACACTCAGCTGCTCCGGAGTTGGCTCCGGGAGCTCTTCGGGGTCCGCGGGATTCTGGCAGGACACCGACGGCTGCTCTTCTTTCTCAGGGTTTTCAATTGTTTCACAGGCCTTTTGGGTCACTTTACGATAGACTGTTCTTCGTGAATATCCACGACGTGGTGTTTTTATCTTTCTCGTTCTCTTGGGAGCCTGAAACGACAACAAGGAGATCACAGAAGGGCATTAAGGGGGGGGGAAGGGGGTGGAGGAGGGATGGGACCACAAACTTCCTGAGAAGGGGTGCCGGCTGAAGGAGGTTTCTGCCAGGTGAGGACAGGTAGGACTCTTGGGGGGGGAGAAGAAAGGGGGAAGACGGGGAGGAGCTTGGGTGAGTCGCTCACGGCGGCACGTCCTCTGCCGGTCGGTTGAGTAACGGCCTTCCTCTTCCTGCCCCTGGTGTTGCTCGAGGGCGAATCCTTGTTCGAGGGTGACTCGGTTGGTTGAGTGATGGCCTTCCTCTTTCTGCCCCTTGTCTTGCCGCAGGGTGACTCCTTGTTCGAGGGTGATGCCCTGTCCCCCATGCTGGCGGCGTCTCGTTTTCCTGCGACCCTTCCGGTAGGAGCACTTCCAAGCAATGGACCTCCGCCCGGCTGGCCCCCCTATATATACCCCTCGCCACGTAGTGCCAGACCACGCCCCTGAGCATTGTTTGCTCAGCGCTCAATGCGCCCAGCCAATGGTAGCCCTGGGGGCGGGGCTTAGACGGCACAAGGCACCCGCTCTCGCTCACAGGGTGGGGTGAGTGTGGGAGGCCAGGCTGGGGAGTCTAGGGTACAGCTTAGATGTCGCAATGCACCATCCTGCCAGCTTCATGGGGAGGGAAACGCTGGAGGGCCTAAATACTCGAGTTGTAGAATACCTCTGGGAAGGCACCCTTAAAGACCCTTTCCCAACCCATCTGCCACACTCTTCATCTCCCTTGCTCAATTCTGGTTGGTCACATAGCAGGGTGAGGGTGTGCACCACAAGCCTTCTTCCAAGTGGTTCATCCTGTGTTCTTCCACCCTTCTCACTACTTAGTTTCTGCATGCTTTACCTAAAATCCTTCTACGGAAATATGATTAAATTAAGTCTCTGTGGAAATGGGAATCATTCCACTTGCTGCCTACAAACTTCCCTTCTGCCCCTTGAAGACCATAAGCTTCTTGTCTACCACCAGGGAACTTTGCCATCCATCTCCCTTCCCGGTGTCCGCATAGCTCACCTCGATTTTCTGATTTCCAGTCTGAAAGCACTGCCTTCAGGCTGTCAAGACTTCGCTGTGGGTTGAATTATTGGCATTGTGTTCTTCTCAGTAGGTGTAGTACCCAGGCCTGGATTTTAACGGTGTAGGGGAGATAAGACAAAGGTTCACATGCAAAAGTTGTGCTGGATGTTTGGGGCAAAAAAACTACAGCCTGATGAGTTCATAGTTGAGGGGTTTTGTTCAACATTGTCCCTGAAGTGCAGTTCCATACAATGGACCTGGACTGGAATAGGCCTCCAGATTGGAAAGGAAGAAGTAAAGCTGTCTTTTTCACAGACACAAGGTCATCGATGAAGAAGGTTCTATCAATCTAAAAACAATGCTTCTAGAACTAGAAGTTGAGCTTAGCAAGGTTGCAGCATAAAATATCAATATACAAAAATTTATGGCATCTCTATAATCTAGTGTTGAATGATTGGAAATTGAAATAAACAACAGTACAACCTAAAATAACTATAGAAAATAGGAATTACATAAGGACAAATCTAGCAAATAATCACAAGAATAAACATTCAATATCATTATGTATTAGCAAAGCGATAACCAAAATAACAGTGAGAAACCTACACACATATTAAAATGACTCAACTTGGAAAGACTTAACCCTCCCTATTATTGACAAAGATGTGACACATTGGAACTGTCATACATACCTGGTGAGAATGCAAAATGGTACAACCGTTTTCAAAAACATTTTGGCAGCTTCTTAAGGAATGTATCACACCTCTACACTAGGATGCAGCCATCCCACTTCTATGTATTTATAAACAACTTTTAAAAATTCAAGCTAATCTATCAGGACAGACCAGTGGTTGCTTAGGATTGGGGATTCAGAGAGTGATGGGACGGAGGGATTACAGAGAACTGGGAGGAACACTTTGGGGGTGATGGATATCTTGATCACTATCTTGATTATGGTGAGATTTCCCAAGTTTATTTGCATGTCAAAAGTTACCAAATTGTGCACTTTCCAAAGTGGGGCAGATAAAGAAATTGAGGACATTTCTTAGAATGGAGCCATGCAGCATGAACATGAATGAATTCTTATTACAGTGACATAACATTGACCAAAGAAAGCGAGTCACGGAATACCAGCAACCTCACTCAATTTATGTACAGTTAAAACATGAGAAGCTAATCAATATCTCTGTGTGTGTGTGCGTGTGTGTGTGTGTGTGTGTGTGTGTGTGTGTGTGTGGTGTGTGTGTGAAAACATAAAAGAAAATAATTAGAACATGATATTCATGATAGAATATGGGGTAATGGATGAGCATTCAGTAGGCTTCAGAGATGTTGGCCATTTTTTGTGTCTTATGCTATCTATAGTTACATAAAATTTGTTTTATTATTATTCAATGTAATTTAAATATATTCCACATATACTTTATAAGTATGTAATATTTCATAATATACCATTCTGAAAATGTGATGAATATTTCAATTAGCCATGGAGCTGATCAAAAATGGAGTCTAACAGAGGGAAATCTGAGAGAGAAATCAAATTCCAATCCAAGGAGTGAGTAATGGGGACAGATGTGCATATTCAACTTCTCAAATGAGTCTTATGAAGCTGGAGATGACTGCCTCAATCTATTTGAAATAGGCTTCACTCAGTTTTTTCACATTTCAACTAGACTGTCAGATCCCATTATTCTGTCATGTTTATCATGACACCTTCCCAGGCAGTGTGCACCCAGGAAGCTTATATACTGCCCAAGCCCACATGGGTTACTTGGCAGCCCAATAGCTATATTTTCATTCTGGTTTGTGTGTCAGGCTCTTAAGTATTGCAGAGTTAGTATGTCACATTCCTGATTAGTAACATGTTTGGGGCACTAACAGGAAAGAACCAGAATTTAGACTGTGAAGAATACATGGCTGAATGCCACATTTAGAAATTTCTTGAATATCAGTAAGTTGATCTCCCCAGATTATAACCTGACCTAGAGTCCACTTTTAGAATATTATTTTTTATTATGTTCATATATACATAGAACAAAAGTCCTTACAGGGCAGGAATAATATCTTATATTACTTTGCCTCACCTTTGAAGAAATACACAGTACTTTATACATAGTAAATGCTTACTTAATATTTGTTGACTAGTTGGCTAGTAGAATTATTGGGTACATAGGCAGTAACCTGGTAACATCTAAATTATGCTTTACAATAATAAAAACAGGTCACCATTGACTATAATAAATGTAACTCTATTTCAATTACCAAGTGCAAGCTTGCTTGCAAATATAAAACTATTGCTATTGTTTAAATTCAAATAATTTACTCCTTCCAAAATCAATTTCTTGTTAGCATTCTGTGAATCCAAGGCAATTCAGAAGAAGCATCTTATAGGGTTGGGGGTAGACATTAATGAAGTCTGTAGTAAAAGTTTAAAATCTGAGAACTCTTCCAGAGAAATTTCCAACAGAGTTACCATGATAATGATTGTGATGTCAAGGCAGTTTTCATGTCTGCGGCAGAACCAAACCTAGGAGATTCTAAGACAAGTGATACTGTGATGAATCTATGTTATTGTTATTTGTTTTTATCTTTAGAATTACAGCAAAGAAGAGACCTTTCTAATACTTTCAAGCGGGATTACATTTGATTTATCCTCCAGTTATTGTTTGCCCTCTTTACACTTATGAAAGGAAATACTACGTTTTTCACATTGGCCAACAGGGAAGCAATCCCTTGCCATGAATCATCATGGGAAACAGAAAATGTCTCAGGCGTAGTGCACATTTGTGGTCTGTGAACATTGAACACTAATAAACAGAAGAGTTCCAGTCCTCAGATGATTTTTCTGACTTCCAAGTAACTTAATCCAGAAACCTCTGGACAGAGATCCAGTTCCCTGCATGGAGTCTGGGAGAGCAGTGATTTCACATTTAGGCTTTATGACCTTGAAGCTAGTCTCTGCATGCTGGACATCTCTAGGCAATCTGCAAAATAAAGAGGAGAAAAGGAAACTGAATTTTTTTTAAATTAGAGAAAATAAATGCAGGGTAGTGTCAGCTCTTTAGGCATTCTGGATCTGTGGACAGTGCTAGCCACTGAAAACAGCTTTAAATTCATCAATACTGCACAAATCAGCATGTGGAAACTTCTCACCTTTCCTTTTTATTCCTGTTCTCCTATCAACTCATCTAATCCAACAGAGTGGGCTCTATAGTGTGCCTTTCATTTCCAGTACAACCATTGCAAGGAAATAGAAAACATATGAACCAGTGAGTGGCCATGAAAGTCAAGAGCCATTGTGGACTCTGCAGTGGTAGCTCAGAGGTCTCAGTTTGAGAGACAGACTACCTGATCCCTGAGATATATGTGATGGTTAATTTTGGGTGTCAACTTGACTGGGCTGAGGAATACCTAGAGCATTGGTAAGACATTGTTTCTGCATGTGTCCGTGAGGGTGTTTCCAGAAAAGATTACCTCACAAGTCAGTGGACTGAATGAGGAAGATCCGCCCTCAGTGTGGGTGGGCACCATCAGCTGGGGGCCTAGATAGAACAAAGGGCAAAGGAACGGCAAGCCCATTTATCTTTCTTTCTATTGAAGATGCGGCACACTTTTCATGACGTTGGACATCAGAACTCTAAGTTCTCTAGACTTTGGGCTCCAGAACTTGCATCTGCAGTCCCCCAGATTCTTAGGCCATCTATCTCAGACTGAGAGATACACCCCTCCCCACCACCCTGCTTCCTGGATTCTGAGGCTTTCAAACTTGGACCGAACCACATTACTGGCATCCCAGAGTCTCCAGCTTCCAGGTGTCCTGTCATAGGACTTCTCAGCCTCCATATTTGTGTGAGCTAATCCCCTAATAAACCCCTACTCTTGTGTCTATACTGACATACCTCAGGAATATTGCATGCTCAGTTCCAGACCACTGCAATAAAGTAAATATCACAATACCTCTAGTCACATAGGCTTTTTGGTTTCCCAACGTATATAAAAGTTACGTTTACACCAAGTGTGCAATAGCATTATGTCTAAAAAACAAATATCACTAAAAAAAAATGCTAGTGACCATGTGAGCCTTCAGCAAGTTGTAATTTTTTTGTAATTTTTTTTTTTTTACTGTTTTAAGTCTTACCTCAATGTTGGTGGCTGCTTACTGATCAGCATGATGGTTACTGAAGGTTGGGGTGGCTGTGGCAATTTCTTAAAAAAGGACAATGAAGTTTGCTGCATTGACTGACTCTTTCCTTTCATAAAAGATGTCTCCCTAGTGTGAAATGCCATTTGATAGCATTTTACCTACAGTAGAACAACTTTCAAAACTGGAGTTAATCCTCTCAAACTCTGCAACTTCTTTATCACTTAAGTTCATTTCCACAATGTCACAGCTTCTTCAGCAGGAGCAGATTCCATCTCAAACAACAAAAACTTTCTTTGTTCATCCATAAGAAGTAACTCATGCACTCAAGTTTTATTATAAAATTGGAGCAATTCAGTCATATCTTCAGACTCCACTTCTAATTCTAGTTCTCTTACCATTTCCCTCCCATCTGTAGCTACTTCCTCCACTGAAGCCTTGAATGCCTAAAAGTTATCCATAAGAATTGGAATCAACTTCTTCCAAACTCTCTTTAAAGTGCATGTTTTGACCTCCTCTTGTGAAACACAAAAGTTCTTAATGGCATCTAGGATAGAGAATCCTTTCCAGGAGGTTTTCAATTTATTTTGCCCAGATCCATCAGGAGAATCACTGTCTACAGTAGCTACAACCTTGTAAAATCTATTCCTTAAACAATAAAATTTGAAAGTCAAAATTACTCCTTGATCCATATACTGCAGAATAGATGTTTTGTTTGCAAGTGAAAATAGCATTAATCTCCTCCTACATCTCCATCAGAGCTCTTGAGTGTCCAGAGTTCTTGTGTGACCAGAATTCCTGGATGCATTGTCAAAGAGTAGTAATATTTTGAAAGAAATCATTTTTTAGCAGTAGGTCTCAACAGTGGGTTTGAATAATCAGTAAACTATTCTGTAAACAGATGAGCTGTCATCCAGGCTTTATTGTTTCATTTACAGAGCACAGGCAGGGTAGTTTTGGCATAATTCTTAAGGGTCCTAAGATTTCTGGAATGGTAAATGAACATTGGGTTCAACTTAAAGTCACCAGCTATATTCTCCCCTAACAAGAGAGTCATTCTGTCCTTTGAAGTCAGGCATTGTTTTATCCTCTCTAGCTAGGAATGTCCCAGATGGCATCTTCTTCCAATATAAGGGTGTTTCAAATGAAAATCTGTTATTTATTGTAGCCACTAAATGATCTCAGCTAGCTCTCCTGGATAACTTGCTGCAGCTTCTCCATCAGTACTTACTGCTTTATTTTGCACTTTTATGTTATAGAGATGGCTTCTTTCATTAAACTTCATGAGCCAAACTCTACTAGCTTCAAACTCTTCTGCAGTTTCCTCATGTCTCTCATTCTTCATAGAATTAAAGAGAGTTAGGTCCTTGCTCTGGATTAGACTTTTGCTTAAGTGAATGCTGTGACTGGTTTGGTCTTCTATTCAGACCATTAACAATTTCTCCACATCCGCAGTAAGACTGTTTCCCTTTCTTATCATTTGTGTGTTCACGAAAGTAGCACTTTTAATTTTCTTCAAGAACTTTTCTTTTGCATTCACAACTTGCCTGTTTGGCAAAAGAGGCCTATCTTTCAGCCTAGCTGAGCTTTCAACATACCTTCCTCAATAAGCTTAACCATTTTTAACTTTTGATTTAAATGAGACACATGTAACTCTTCCGTTCACATGAACACTTAGAAGTCATTGTAGGGTTATTAATTGGCCTAATTTCAATATTGTTGTGTCTCAGGGAATAAGGAGGCCCAAAGAGAGGGAACACAAAACCATTGATCAATTAAGTTCACTGTCTTATATGAGTGTGGTTTGTGGTGCCCCAAAACAATTACAATAGTAACATCAAAGATCACTGGTCCTAGATTACCATAACAGATATAATGATAATCAAAAAGTTTGAAATATTGTGATAATTACCAAAATGTGACACAAAGGCATGAAGTGACCACATTATTTTTAAAAATGGCACCAACAGGCTTCCTTGATGTAGGGTTGCCACAGACTTTCAATTTGTAAGAAATGCAGACCGGGCTCGGTGGCTCAGCCTGTAATTCCAGCACTTTGGGAAGCCGAGGTGAGTTGATTGACTGAACACACAAGTTCGAGACCTGCCCGGGCAACTTGGCAAGACCTCATCTCTACAATAAATAAAAAATTGGCCAGGCATAGCAGCACGTGCCTGGAGTTCCGGCTACTTGGAAGGCTGGGGCAAAAGGATTGCCACAGCCCAGTAGGTCGAGGCTGCTGTGGCCAGGAGCGGCCACTGCACTCCAGTCTGGGCAACAGAGTGAGACTCCAACTCAAAAAAAAAAGAAAGAAAGAAAGAAATGCAATATCTGTGAATTGCAATAAAGTGTGATAAAAAAGAGGTATGTCGGGAGTTCAGGCAAGATGGCGATGGCACAGGTGGAACTGTGAGATTCTCTGAAATTGATTTCCCATAAAGACTCTTACCTTCCCTCCCCCACCCCCAGCCCACCACCAGCTGCACCGGTCCGAGGCCTGGAGACCCTCGGTTCCACACATGACCAGCTACTGCGTCCCCTCCACTGCTGCTGTTCCACCCCAGGTGACCCCGCCCCGGCCATGTGGGGCTCCCAGCTCCCTCCCTGGCTATACTGTCTCACCCGGCCCCAAGCCGCCTGCTGCCACCTGTGGAGGCCCTTGGATACTGCCTTGTGGAGATCTGGGTTCCCTTGCTGGCTACACTGATCTGCCCAACACTCAGCCACTGCCAGTTCCCTCCCTGGCTGGGTGCCCAGCCCAGTCTCAGTCTGTGGAAGCCCGTGGAGGCCCTCCACACCTGCCCCTCAGAACTACAGGCTCCAATGCCTCCTGGGGTGCCCCACCAAGCCCAAGACCACCGCTCCCCATGCAGGCCCCTAGTGCCCATGCCTCTGGGTTCTGTGCTGCTGCCCAGGCTGAAACACCCAAAGCCATGGCTGGTGCCCGACCCTTGGAGCTCCAGGTCCCTGCCCTGGGTTCCAGTTCGCGGCCCAGCCCCATCTCAAGCCGTCATCACCCAGGGAGTCTCTAGGCACCTGTCCCTCAGAGATACCAGCTCCATTCCTGGCTGAAGTGCCCTGCGTGGGGCCCAAAGTCACTGTCACCTCCTGCCACTGGCCCTTTGGAGCTCTGGTCCCCACTCTGGCTGAGGGACCCAGCAGTCATGCACTCCACTTCCCTCAACTTGCCCGTGACTACAGGGGAGACCAGAGAACAGCAGGAGCCCTGTGACCAGGCAGAGACCTGCAGTGACTCACCCACCCAGCTCTGCTTAACCTCCAACTTGGAAGCTAAGACCCCATGGTAGTGTAAGGGAATAGTACATCTTAAGGAGGTGCTGAACAGCCTCTCATGGCTCTCGGATCTGGCCCGGGGAATTCTGGGCTCCCTCCTCCACCCCAAGCTGCTGGTGGCACACCGAATATAGTGCCCAGCTATATTGCTGATTCCCAGTGCCTGATGCCAGACACGCACCACCATAGCCCATCATAGTGGATCATCCATGGACCCTGATGAGTGGAGAGAAAGGATGGGTGGAGAGAAAGGATTGGTGAAAAAGTAGCTGCCCACTGCAGCCATTTTCCAGGCAGAGATTTGCATTGCCCCGCCCATCTACAGGCAGCCTCCACCTTGGTTTCTAAGGTAACCTCACCAAACAGGAGACAGAAGGCTCTCCCCTATGCTTAATCAGACACAGACAATTCAGTCCTGTGGCAGACTTCTCAGGCAGCAAGCCAAGGGAAAAAACCCAAGCTATGAGTAAATCTATCTGCCTGCAATGAGAACGAAAGGGAGAGGCTAGAGATCAGAGTTGAAGAGACTTTGGGCACTCAGGAAAGACTCCAGAGCTAGTATGGTTTCTTACTTTGATTTGATTTTGTTGTTTTGACTTTGTTTTGTTCACTTTTGTTTGTTTTTTGAGTTAGACTACTTGTTTGTGTTGGGGAAAAGCACATCAAAAGGCATGATTTTATTGGATTGTCTTTGTGTGATTACCAGTATGCTTTAGAGAATCTTGTTTGTTTGTTTTACTATTTTCTGGCCTTGTGTCTCTTTTCATTCATTAGTTGGTATGTATGTCTGTTTTTCCTCTTAATCTTCTCTCTCCCCAACTTCCTCTTGACCCCTCCCTTTCTTCCATTATTTTCCTTTTTCTTACCACCTTTGGTTCCAGGGAGCAAACCTAAACCCCACTACATGGACAGATTGTAAGGCAGTGGGAAGTGGGTTCCAGTGCCCATACATCTGTTGGTGGATACTGGGATCTGCAGAGAGATTCTGAATCACAGATTCCCCCTCAAATGAATCTCAAAACTGCAAAAAATACAGCCCCAACCCACAGTCCAGCCTCAAAAGTGAACAAAGTCAGAGGATGCTCATAAGGAAGAACAGGAGATTGAATAAAAAGAAATAAAAGCAACCCAACATTCCCTGGAAAACAGGATTAAAGAAAGGGAGGGAAAGGGGGAGAGAAAAATCTACACAAGTGAAGAAAAACCAAAAGAAGAATATAGGTCTCTTACAGACGCCTGGGAGGTCAGACACTGAGAAAACAGTTCAGAATGCCAACAATGAAGAGCCCCCAGAATGACTGGTCTCAAACTACCAACCCAGATATCAAGACATTAATGGAAAGATCAAAAAGAATTGAGGAGAGACAAGAGGAAACTAGGAAGGAGTTGATAACTGAGATAACAGTAGTAAAGAATACTGTGAATGAAATAAATAACAAACTGATAAGCATGGAAAGCAAAATTAGCCAAGCATAAGAAAGAATCTCAGAACTTGAGGACCAAAATATAGAACTAACCCAAACTGTCAAAAACATAGAAAAGAAGCTTAAAAAGACAGAACAAAACTTCAAGAGATTAGCGATTACTTCAAGAGACTGAACCTAAGAGTAATTGGACTCTCTGAGGCAAAAAGAGAGACAGAGACCACCCTGGAACAAACATTCCATGAGACTATTCAAGAAAAATTCCCTCATCTCATCAGCGATGCAAAAATTCAAACACAAGAGATTCAGAGAACCCCAGCAAGATAACAAATGAGAAGACCAACTCCCAGACGCATAATAATTTGCCTAAACAAAGTAGGTATAAAAGAAAAAATCCTAAAGGCAGCAAGAAAAAAAGGTCAGATTACCTACCATGGAAGACCAATTAGAATAGCAGCAGATTTATCTACAGAAACCCTTCAGGGTAGAAGAGCTTGGAGCCCTATCTTCAAAGTTCTAAAAGATAAACAATTTCAATGGAGAATAACCTACCCAGCCGAGCTAAGCTTCATCAGTAAGGGAGAATTAAAATCTTTCCCAGATATCCAATCCCTAAGAACTTACGCTGCCACAAGACCACCTCTACAAGAAACACTTAAGAAAGTATTGAACACAGAAGAAAAGGAAAAAAGAACAACAGCGTTCTTCACAAGAGTACAGGAAAAAGATTAAAAACACACATGAACCAACCCCCAAACCAAAAGAAAGACAACAAGCAAACAGCAACAACAGCAACAAGTCTGTAAGAACCTTGTGATAGGGATCAACTCTTACATGTCATTAATTAGCCTGAATGTGAATGGACTAAATGCACCACTGAAAAGACATAGAATGGAAAAATAGATAAAATATCACCAGACAACAATATATTACCTTCAGGAGACTCATCTCACTAGAAAGGACACTCACAGACTCAAAGTAAGAGGATGGGAGACAAATTTTCAGGCAAAGGAACACAAAAGAAAAGAGGAGTCACAATCTTAATCTCAGACAAAATGCACTTTAAGCTATCAAAAATTTAAAAAGATACGGAAGACCACTACATAATGATAAAAGGTTCAATCCATCAACAAGAAATATCTATCCTAAACATATATGCACCCAACATAGGAGTGCCAACTTTCATAAAGCAGCTTCTAGGTAAACTCAAAAAAGGTATTGACTCTAACACTATCATAGCTGGGGACTTTAATACCCCACTCACAACCCTAGACAGATTATCGGGATAAAAAATCAGCAATGAGATCCGGAACCTCAATGTGACTCTTTACCAAATGGACTTAATTGATACCTACAAAACACTCCACCAATAACCACAGAATATACATTCTACTCATCACCACATGGAACGTACTCTAAGATAGACTACATACTTGGCCATAAATCAAGTATTAACAAATTTCAAAAGATCGAAATTTTGCCAGGCACCTTCTCGGACCACAGTGGAATAACAATAAACATCAACACCAACAAAGTTATGGGCGCTAAATAGCATGATGCTAAACAACTCCTGGGTCAATGAGGAAATCAAAACAGAGATTAAAAGATACCTGGAAACAAATGAAAATGAAGAAACATCTTACCAAAATCTCTGGGATGCCATGAAAGCTGTAGTAAGAGGGGAATTCATATCACTACAAACACACATGAAGAAAATGGAAGAGTCACAAATTAAGAGCCTAACAAGTCACCTAAAGGAGCTGGAAAAGCAAGACCTCCAAAACCTTAACTTCAGCAGAAGATCGCCAAAATAAAAGCCGAAATCCAGGGCATAGAAGAAAAAAGACAGTACAAAAAAAAAATAAAAATCAATGAAACAAAAAGCTGGTTCTTTGAAAGGATAAACAAGATTGATGGTTTCCTAGCTATGCTGATCAAGAAAAAGAGAGAAAAAGCCCAAATAAACACAATCAGAAACACAAAAGATGAAGTCACATCTCACCCTGAAGAAATACAAAAGATCATTAGAGACTACCATGTACATTTGTATGGAAACAAACTTGAAAACCTTAAGGAAATGGAGTACTTTCCGACATCACACAACCTCTCCAGGTTGAAACAAAAAGAAATTGAGACCCTAAATAGATCGAGAACAATCCAGGAAATTGACCATGTCATAAGAAAACTACCTACAAAAAAAAGCCCTGGACCAGGAGGCTTTTCAGCAAAATTCTACAAAACATACAAGGAGGAACTGATGCTAATCCTATTGAAAGTATTCCAGGCAATTGAGAAAGATGGAACTCTTCCCAGATCATTTTATGAGCTAGCATCACTTTGATACCCAAACCAGGTAAAGATCCAACAAAGAAATAGAACTGAAGACCAATATCCTTGATGAACACAGATGTTAAAATTCTCAACTTCTTAGCAAACTGGATTCAACAACACATATCAAAAATCATCCACCACAACCAAGTAGGCTTCATCCCTGGGATGCCAGGCTGGTTCAACATTCATAAGACCATAAACGTAATGAAATACATCAACAGTTGCAAAAACAAAAATCCACATGATTATATCATTAGATGCCAAAAAAAAACTTGTAATAAAATCTAGCACCCCTTCTTGATAAAAACCCTCGAACATCTAGGCATAGATGGAACATGCCTCAAAATAGTAAGAGCCATCTATGAGAACCCCACAGCCAGCATACTGCTAAACAGACAGAAATTGGAACCATTTCCCCTGAAAACTGGAACAAGACAAGGATACCCACTCTCACCCCTCCTGTTCAATATAGTTTTGGAAGTTCTAGTTAGAGTAATCAGAGAAGAGAAGATCATCAAGGGTACCCAAATAGGAAAAGAGGAAATCAAGTTATCCCTCTTTGCAGATTACATTGACTCTACCTCGAAAACCCAAGAGAATCTGTCAAAAACCTTCTTGCACTAATAAAGGACTTTGGCAAAATCTCAGTGTATAAAATAAATGTGCAAAAGATAATCACATTTCTATACACCAATAATAAACAATCAGAAACCCAAATAAAAAGCACAATTACATTCACAATAGCCACAAAAAAATGAAATACCTTGGCATCTTCCTAACCAGAGAAATGAAAGACCTTTATAATGAAAACTACAAAACACTGCTCAAAGAAATCAAAGATGACACAAAGAAGTGGAAAAGTATTCCATGCTCATGGATTGGAAGAATCAACTTTGTTAAGATGTACTTTCTATCTAAGGCAATCTACAGATTTAACACAATACCCATCAAATTACCAGCAACATTCTTCTCAGACCTAGAAACAACAATTCATATGGAAACATAAATGACCATGAATAGCCAAAACAATCCTCAGCAAAAGAAAAAAAAAGCAGGAGGTATCATACTCTCAGACTTTAAACTTTATTATAAGGCTGTAATAATCAAAACAGTCTGGTATTGGTACAAGAACAGGCATGTAGATCAATGGAATAGAATTGAGATTTCAGAAGCAGAACCTCAATTTCTCAACCGACTCATCTTTGACAAAGCCTCCACCACCAACCACTGGGGATAGGAGAACCTATTCAGTAAATGGTGCTGAGAAAACTGGCTGATCACATGCAGAAGATTGAAACAGGACCCCTATCTATCCCCATACACAAAAATCAATTCTAAATGGATCAGAGACCTAAACATAAAACCTCAAACTATAAGAACCTTAGAAAATGCAGGAGACACTCTCATGGAAATTGGAACTGGCAACCAATTCCTGATCAAAACCTCAAGTACCCATGCCACAAGAGATAAGATAGACAAGTGGGACCTTATCAAACTGACAAGCTTCTGCAAAGCCAAATAAATCATCAAGAGAGCAGGGAGACAGCCCAAAAACTTGGAAAACATATTTGCCAACTTTATGTCTGACAAAGGCCTAACATCTACAAGGGACTCAAATGTGCTGAAAAGAGAAAAATAAAAAATTCCATTACAAAATTGGCAAAAGATATGAATAGATAGTTCTCAAAAAAAGACTTATAAGCAGCCAACAGATAATGAAAAAATGTTCAGCCTCACTAGTCATCAAAGAAATGCAAATTAAAACTACACTGAGATACCACCTAACTCCAGTCAGAATGGCCATCATCAATAACTCAAAAAATAACTCATTAATAACTCAAAAAATGCTGGAAAGGATGTGGCGGAAAGGGAATACTTCTATACTGTTGATGAGAGTGTAAACTAGCACATTCTCTGTGGGAAACAATGTGACAATTCCTAAAAGTTCTAAATATTGACCTCCCATATAACCCCGTAATCTCCCTACTGGGAATATACCCAGAAGAACTCAAACCACTCTATTAAAAAGGTACCTGCACATGTATGTTTATCGCAGCATCATATACAATAGCAAGAATATGGAACCAACTGTGCTGCCCATCAAAAGAGGACTGGATAAAAAACAATGTGGTACATATACACAATGGAATATTATGCAGTCATAAAGAAGAATAAAATCATGAACTTCGCAGCAACCTGGATGGAATTAGAGTCTATAGTACTGAGTGATCTCTCACAGAAACAAAGAACTGAGTATCTCATGTTCTCACTCATAAGTGAACCTTGAACAATTATCGTAATACTATAAGAAAAGGATCGACAGTAGCAGGAAACCGCAGGGGTGTGGGGTTGCAGGAAGTGGGGATTGGCAGTAGTGGGAAACTGCATGGGGAAGGGGGGCACACCTCATCAACAAGGGTAACTGCACAATGAATATTTGTATACCTAACCCTGAATTGTACCCCACAATTTTAAAGTAATAAAATAAAATAAAATAAAGAACATTTCTGCCTAAGTCTATGTATTTTTACCATTTTTAAAAAAGATTGCTTAGGAGATGATTTTCCAAAGCTCCGTATATGAGCAGGTTACATTAAATATGGTAGATATTTTTAAACCTTTATATAAAAAAAACTTAAAAATTGCACTTTAAAAAATACTGTTTTTCATCTGTCTGAGCATCTATTTCTTCACTGATAAAAATAATAACCATCTTAAGGCAATATTGTGAGAAATAAAGAAGCAAAAGTGGCCAGTTTGATAACAATGTCTTCTAGCGTAGAAGTAAACATTAGGCAACATCTTGTCTAAGTCCCCAACCAGTACAGGAATTCTCTCTTGAGCATCTCTGTCAGAGGAAGTCCACCTACTGAAGGTGGAGTATGCAATCTAACAAAATAGCTGTTCTCTTCTTAGCTATACCTGCAAGAAATTTATTCTTAAAATTAAGCCAAAGTTTACTTCATCCTAATTTCAAGATAAACCTTTTATATTATGGGACTGAGACCTGTGTGATGCATTCCTAGGGACAGCACACAATCTATTCTTTAGACAGTGGTAAAAAAAAAAGTACATATTAATGCATAAATTCCATAGGCTCTGAATTTGTCATATGAGATAGAATGTATTTTTTCAAATCAGATATTTCAAATATAGCACTATAATGAATTTTAGAAATAATCTTTGATATTATTTTATAGTCCACAGTACACCTTAGTCTTATACAGTCTCATGGCCTTTCTTGCAAGAGATGTATATTTCTGGCCCTTTGAAAAACATTTCAGACATGTGTCAAAATTATTACAAGCTACCCTGAGAGAAGTTGACATCTAGGGCTTCAAGTAAGCCAACTTTCATAGATGGGAGAAACCAGAAGAGATTTCCACCTCTATCACTAGTTTGAGACCTTGGCCAAGTCAATGTTCCCTCCGTGGAGACTGTTTTCTTACACACACACACACACACACACACACACACACACACACACACACACTCCACAGTTTAAATCCTATTGAACGCATACACAGATACATACATACACATATATGGTGTATAATCTATTAAATACACATACACACACGTACATATGAACATTGCTTAAAATCAATGTATTATATACACACAGTACACATATACATATATATACATGGTTTAAATTCTCTTTAACCCTCACACACATACATATTGTTTAAAGTCCATTCATTATATATATACACATACACACACATATATACAATATGAACACTATTAAATACATATATTTATTTATGTTTTTAAATCTATGTATTATGTGCATACACACAGTTAATAGTATTGCCTTTGGAATTAGATTTGCCTCCTAATTTCAGCTCCCCCACCTTTATCAGCTGGATGACAGCTTACTTACCTGAGATTCATTTTTCTCATCAGCACATGCCAATATAATACTAATACCTTCCTTGGACATTTAAATAAAACTATAAAAAACACAATGTATTTGCAAACAGGGCTTCACACATATTAAATGTCATCTTTTTCTTTGTAAAAGAATAAGTCTTGGGTTTTCACACAATATAAATTGGTACCTTAATAGCATTGATTAGTGTGTTAATGTAGAAACAAGACTGGGCCTGAGTAGTCACTGAACCCTCAAGTGGAAGCCAGCATTCCACTACATTGTATCCAAAGAATATAACCAATCTATGCTTGGACCAAGCTGGCACCAGCACAGAAGCTCTCTGGTCTGGGGGACACAGGTTGGTAGCAAAGGGGTAATTATTTCAACCCATATTCTTGGAAGTACAGTGATTCAAGGCAAGCAACTTCCTCAGAATCAGTGTCTGAGTCAGAATAAGGGATCTGCCCTGTCATATAGACTCACTGAGAAAACTCCTCAATTTCCACAGGTAGAGAACTGATGTTTAGAATAATCCATGCTAATATGTAGTTTCGAGGGGAAGAACACAAAGGTAATATGTTGGCCATTATCACTCCCATGACCTATTCTATTACATGTCCCTCTACACCCAGCATGTGGCATCTATCCCATGGAAGAAAATAATATGGAATTTTAGTCAGGGTAAGTAATGCCTACTGCTGTAATGAACAGTGACTTCACACAGCAATCGTTCATTTCTTGCTCACATTTGACCCCAGTAAAGTTGGCCAGTGACAGTGGAAGAAAAGTCTACATAGTTGTCTGGGGCTGTAGGCTCCTTGAGTCTAGTGACTGTGCCATCAAGAGGGCCTCTGAGGCCTTTGCTGTGTTCTCAACATCTGGACAAGTGAAAGTGAGGAGAGACAGTTTTGAGGACCATGCAGGAGGCCTCAGGAGCCAGGCCAGTTGCCACAGGCTGACTCCATTCCCAGACCTCACTTAACTGCAAGAGGCTGGGAAGTGTTTAGTTTTGTGCCCAAGAGGGTTTGGCAAATACATGCCAATGTTTCTGCCAGAATAACATTTCAATATCTGAGGAAATGTAATGGAGCTTGAAATTGGAGAGTATTCAAAATCAGCTGTGTAAATCGTAAATGGATTCTCTTTATATTGTGATAAGGAAAAATTTACATTTTTGACAAGAAACTAAAAATAATAAAAATTTATGAATTCCATAGAGACCTACGCTTACCATGTCCTCCCTTTTTCCAACACGCTTCTCCCCCACAAGTTGCTTCCCTAGATGTTGAGGTCAGTTTGGGGACAATGAACAACTGACTGGCAGCAGAGAGGAGCCTGGGAATAGTAATAATGACTATCTCCAAGTTCCAGACATAGTGCTAACATCCAGCATTTGTTATGAAAAGGACATGGCAGAGACATCACGGAGCTGACGTTCTTGAATTGTTTTGTATTGACTTCCTATCACAGCCCAGCTGGAACGGTTAATTCCTTCGATGCATTAGAAGGAATGGTTCCCAACTTGGTCATATAATATAAAGAAGCACCTGGGATGCTGTGGTGGACAGACTCTAAGATGACCCTCGTTGAGCCCCTTCTCCTAGTGTTCTCACAATTGTGTTATCTCCTCCTTTGAATGTGAGTGGGATCTATGATCTGTTTCAAACAATAAAATATGGCAAAGGTGATGGGATGTCACTTCTCTGATTCCATTACTAAGATTATAACTTCTGTCTTGCTAGCAGGCTTTCTTTTGCTGGCTTTGATAAGACAAGCTACCATGTTGGGAGGCTCACCTGATAAGGAACTAAGGGCAGTCTCCAACCGATAGCCAATAGCCAACAAGGAACCTCAGCCTTCAGTCAAAAAGACCTTAAATAAATTCTTCCAACAAACTAAATTAGCTTGGAAGAAGATCCCTTCCCAGCCAAACCTTCAGATGAGACTCTAGCCCCAGGTAGCTACTTGACTGCAACATTAGCCGATCTTGAAACAAAGGAAACAACTGAGGCATGCCCATATTTCTGACCCAGAGAAACTGAAAGAATAAATGTGTTTCGAGCTGCTAAGTTTGTGGTGATTCGTATGCTTCAGTGATAACTACTACGAATGCTTGTTAAAAGTACAGATTCCTGGGTTCTAGACACCGAGTCTATTTAGCAGAACTGGAGAAGTCTTGGGAATCTAAATTGTTCACCATCTCATCTCGAAATAATCGTTGATATTATTTTATAGTCCACAGTACACCTTAGTCTTACACAGTCTCATGGCCTTTCTTGCAAGAGATGTATATTTCTGACCCTTTGAAAAACATTTCAGACGTGTCGAAATTATTGGAAGCTACCCTGAGAGAAGTTAACATCTAGGGCTGATGTACCTGGTTTCTTACATCAAGTCAACCTTGCCAGAACGTTGCATAACTCAGTCATATTATTTTTGCTCATAATAAAAGTGATGCAACAGTTATGTTTTAATGATTTTCTCTCAGTCTGTTATAAAAAGATCTGTATTTGTTTTATATTGTTACTATAAAAAATTACCACAAATTTAGTGGCTTAAAACAACACAAATTTATTATCTTATAATTCTGGAAATTAGCATTCTGAAGTTGGGTCTCATTAGGCTAAAACCAAGATTTCAGAGAATCAAAGTTTCATTTAGAAAAGGGCAGTTCTTTCTGGAGACTCTAGACTCTGTTTCCTTGCCTTTCCCAGCTTTTAGAGGCCACCTGCACTCTTTGGCTCATGGCCCCCTTCCAGCAATGCATCACTCCAACCTCTGCTTCTATCATCACTTCTTCCCTGACTCTAATCCTCCTGGCTCTTTCTTTTCCACGTAAGTACTCTTATGATTACATTGGGCCCACTATAATGATTTAGGATAATCTCTCTATCTCAAGATTCTTAACCTGAGAATATTGACAAAGTTCCTTTTGTAATGTAGCAAAACATTCACAGGTCTAGGAATTAGGACATGAAATTCATTGGGGAGAAAGATGACCATTTTTCTGACTACTGTAAGATCCCATTGAATAAAATGCCTATATCTTTTAAAAATTATCATTAGTTTTTTAATTTTATTAGAGACAGGACTTCAATATGTCACCCAGACTGAACTTGAACTCTTGGGCTCAAGAGATCCTCCCACTCCATCCTCTAAAGTAGCTGGGACTACAGACACACGCCGTCATACCTGGCTAAAATAGCTAACTCTTAATGCTAATAAAATATTTTTTATCTTTTTTATATCATGCAAACTATGTAATCTATTTTGTTTTTCTTTCTTCCTTGACTTCCATGGCTCTTAGAGCTAATCATTGTGCTCAGTTCTAACTCGGCTGCACTTACTTTCTAATCCAACTGCTTCCCTTGAGTCATTATGTCGTTCTTTCTCTTTTATCCTTATTTTAATGGTTCTGTTTTGTTTGTGTCACTTACTATAACTTGATTTTGAAACATAACTAGAATATACAAATCCCCATATTTAGGCTTAACCCCTAAGTCCCCCGATTCCTCATCTCTTCCCTTCCAAGGCTACCTGCCAATGAAACATTTTCTCACTTGGTTCCTGGACTTTCTCTCTTCTATATCTCACTCCTTTTCTGTCCTTCCCACAGCCATCCCTAGCCCTCCAAGCCATTCACCAATCTGGTTGTCAATTTCCCTCAAGGGAGTGCGGGTGAGGAGTTCACCCTCCACCCATTGGGTAGATTCTGCTAAGGCCCTTTACACTGTGATGGATGAACTAGTCTCTAAACCCTTGGTCAGCCTGCCCATGGAAAAAAGATCTTCTGAACTGATTTCAAATACACTGGGCTCATTAAAGTACTTGAACAAATTGCCCTAGAAACTCCCGTAATAGCCACACACCTCAGGGAGACAAATAATATTATCCATATGTTACAAGAGAAAATACTGAGTCAAAGAACACAGAAAGAAAGCTATAGATTCTATTTCTTTGGGGAAATTATCTTGGTTTCTGGGTTTTAGATGACTTAGATGGATGAATCTCAATCCCAGTTTTCCATTTCATCAGTACACCCCAATTATTGTTAGAAGTGGTTTGACAAAATAATTTTATTGGCCTAATTAAAATATATATTTCAGATACCATATTTTGGAATGGTTAGAGAAGCAGATAATGTAGTGCAAACTTAAGAAACATGATGATTAAAGAATATGCCAAATTTTTTGAAGTTAAACATATATGTGCAGCCTAACAACTTTTTATAAAATGAACAACTGTATAGTCACACTCTCCTTATGCCCAAATTCAGTCTGTGCCTCAAAGACCAGCTCAGATATCCTTCAACAAAGACTTGAATGAGCTCCTTAGGTGCAATCCTCTTCTCATTGAATTCTAAGAGTTTCTTAGTTGGATTCTTTTATCATGTATCATCTGTGTTATATATACACACATATGTACATATACTTATATATTAGTGGTGCAAGCAAGCATATAATATATACTATATAAACATAGTACAAATGTATTAGTTATCTGCGTATAATTGTTGTCTTTCCCTTTCAGTCTCTGAGATGTGTGAGGGCACAATAAATCCTAGAATCCTCTTTTGATCTTCCACAAGACTCAATATCACTGCTTAACTGTAATTTGAATAGAGTTTATCATGAATATGAATAAGTGAATGAATGTGAAAGTGAGTGAATGAGGCCATGGAGGTCACTTAAGCCAGGGCTCAAGTTCCTGGAGGTTACCCAATATAGGATGGGACAGTCAAGTGTGCCATGTTTAGGGAATTAGACAAGGGTCAGTGTGGCAGGGTCAGCCAGGGAAGCACTGGGTAAACAAGTCAATCCTGACTAGGCTGTTGCTGGTCTCCTCTCTGTCCACCTCCTGGGATTAGGTAGCCTGGGGGTCCTTAAACAATGGTCAGAGTTAAAAGGGAGTTCAATATTTTCAAGTACACCTTGCTTCATATAAAGAGAGATAGGGTGGAAGAATTACGTTGAAGGGGTAGGGCACACACTGCCACCCCCATTATATCATGTTTAACTCTTGTCAGCTGGCTTTTGCAGATACACTCTTGAGTCAAACACAAAAAGAAATACATTTTGCTACTGCATTTGAAGTAGTTGGCCATGGAAGGCAGTCTCCAGGGGCATTAAGCAAATGCCTAAAAAAGGTTGGGTTTTTTTTGGTTGGTTTGTTTGGGTGATTTTGTTTTGTTTTTTATAAGACAGTTGCTTTAACTGAACTCATTTTATCCTAAAAGAAAACCTAAGAAGTAAAAATTAATGTCGCTTCCTTTTTATAGATGATGGAGTTAAAGAGCCTCACAAGGTTTAATGATCTGCCCAAGGTCATTTATCAACTTCTGCATCTAATATCTATGTTCTACTCATAATGCAGCAGTTGTGGTATATGTGTTTGATACATAATGTTTGATACATAATTTTGATTCAAAGAAGGTGACCCAATAAGTTAAACTTTAGGTTGAAATGATGCCAGTTATATGTATTCTTAAAATGTGACTTGATTTATTTTAGATAATAATGAGTGTGTACAAGCCACTAGGATGAACATCTTACATATAGTCTTTTATTTCATCTCCAAAATAATCCTAGAGGTAGGTGTGATTTTCCTCTTTTGATAAAAGAAGAAACTAAGGCTCAGAAGTATTGAGTGACTTGCCCACAGTCATAACATGTGGTAGAGAATTTAAACACAGGTCATCTGACTCCAGAGCCTATGCATTTAAGAACTGTGCTCAGTGGCCTACTCTTAGCATTTGTGCCTTTATTCAACAAAATGTCCTGAAAGCTTCCAGTGTGCCAAGCACTCTTTGAGGTGCTTAGACTATAACTGTACAAATGTGAATCATCCTTTGAATATGTTATTCTTCAATATGTTTGGACTCAGCTATTTCATAAATTCTATACTTGTAGAAAGTTTAAAACTTAAAGTCACATCATTGAGGTGCAAAAATATATTCTTTATTTCTCTATAACTAAACTAAACAAAAAGTCACTGTTTCTACTTAGCATAAGAATTATTTGTTAATTCAAAGAGAAAGGTCACTTCTGGTTCAAAATGTGATCCATTCGGAACTTAAATCTAGTCAACTTGAGAAATTCTCTTCTACTGACCTCTTCAGTTATCCTAGGAAGTGTGGGAAGCCAGTGGGGGAAGACTATTTCACTGGCAAAACTGGGTAGAGGTGGAATGGGCAACATCCTTGATCTTCATCCCTGCTAATTTTTTCCTACCCAGGCTCTGCGATTCAGCCTCATCTTTTTACTGGTCCCAGCCTGAGATGTCCACCTCACAGCAGCCTCTGAGAAGGGATCCCTGGTGTAGAGGTATACCACTTATACCTCTTAGCAGGTTCCCAGTCCTCAGATTTCAGCCATGTCTCCATACTACTTATGGTGACACAGGAACATCTCCAATTTCCTCCTCAATAAGGAGTAGCCAAGAAAAACTTGAAGCCAGCCACCTAAGACCTTTCCTTTATTTCTGTTCTATTCTGGCTGTCTTTTAATGGGACAGGGCATCCGACAAAGCCATCTCTTCCCCATCTTCCAGATGGGAAATAGAGCATCACAGTTTGTTTTCAGAAACTAAATCTTGTTGGTCCATTTTAAATTTCTATAGTCTAAATCAGCTGGAACTGGCTCTTGATATTTAAAGAAAGGCGTTTGAAATTTTAAAAATCCATTTCCCCCCAACATCCTAGTTCTTATATATCAAACAAGCTTTGTTTTTCATATTATTATGATCTGCTATGACTCTAACTCGATTCAGTAAAAACAATTGACTTACATAGTCAAACCAGTATCTGAAAGCAATGTGCACAGAAAAAGTTTGTTGCCATCTGTTAGCCAGAAGGGTAATAGGTAGAAGGCATGGGAAAAAGAACAACAAAAAAAGAGATCTCAAAATATTATCTTGCATTCATGACACATTATAGAGAGTAGAGGCCAGTGCAGAGGACAGTCCCCTACCCTCTCACACAGCAAAGAATTGTCTGTCCTAAAATGTCAATAGTGCTGAAGTTGAGAAACTCTGAGATAGATAGATAGATGATGGGTAGATAAATAGATGACAGACGCATAGATACATAGAAATAAAGCTAGATGTATACTAAGTGCCAAATACTGTACTAGGCCGAGAATAACCAGGACCTCCCTCATTGACAGCTGGACTTCATGTAAAGTCATCATTTGTCTTCACAACTCAGAACCCCTGCCTTGTTTGTTTTCTGCCTGTGTACAAATTCAATTCTTTATCAGGAGAAACTCTCCTAGGGTTTATTGCCATTCTAACTTGCAATTTTTAAGGAGTAAAACCACCGAAACATGCATTTCTAGGTGAAGTTAATTTTCTGGACAGAATACATAGTTCCTAGCACTGATAACAAATCCAGCAAGCTTAATCAGATTCAGATTTGGTATGCTGTTGTAGTGGAAAAGGAAAACAAATCTAAGAGGGCACTTTAGAACTTTGGCTCCTATTAAAGAGTTTATGTAATTTTCTGCATTAAGGTTTGAATCCAAGCTTATGAGAACTTTACATTTGAGATATAAAACTAATTCAAGAGGAAATATGCATGCCGCTGAGATGTCTTCATAGATCTATCTCCCTATTCTCCCAATTCCAGCACACCAACCATTATCAAAATCTCAATCAGTCTAGATAGAGATTTCTTTCAAGTAATATGGTATGTGGATTATCTGATCAATATCGATAAAAGATTTAGAGACCCGGGCATGGATATCCCATCCATGAAGAACATGCTCGGGCTGATTTAGGACACACACTAGTCAAATACCTTTGGCTGACTGCTAATATCTCACTCTTAACCTTGTCAAGACTATCATGATTTATAGTTAATAATGTTTCAAGTCTATTTTTCAAAAACACCATGGAAAACATAACTGAGTGCACACTGGTCTGCAGAAATGCTTAGCATGTGTTAATTGCAGATTAACTGTGGGGTTAAATGATCAAGGAATCTTTTGTGAAATACTGGAACTCTTCTTTTAAGAGGAGAATCTCTGAAGATTTCATATGTGCAACTGTGAAAACAAAGTACCCTTATGGAGTTTTTAAACTATTTTTTAATTTGCTCCCCACTATATCTATTCCCAGGTAGACCAAAAATTAGATTGATTTCTAAACAGAAGTGCCCATTAGGATGAAGTCAAGTATCCTGCTGGCATTGGGACACTAGAGAGTATGGGTTTCTCTAAAAACAACTCTATAGCACATGGCAACTTTCATTGTCAAAAGCTTAGTGATGGCTTCTGAAAAACTTACTAAACCAAAGCTATTCATTCATACCTGTGCAAACCCTTCAGAATCACATTTTTTAAAAACCTAACATTTCAGAATAGAAAAAAAAAAGTTTCTCTACTCTTATGTTTCCAACCTATGGCAAGTTTCTCTGTTCTTTTAAAGAATCATCCTTTCATCGGATTTCTATAGCTTAAGAGAATGGCAGAAAGTTGCATAACAAGGCCGTTGAGCTCTAACACCGTCCAAGAACCCGCCAGTCTGTTTCTGTTTCTCTTTGCATGTCCCTGCCTCTATGACTGCTTTTTTTTTTTTTCCAGTTGGAGTCTCACTCTGTCGCCCAGGCTGGAGTGCAGTGGCCGCTCCTGGCCACCGCAGCCTCGACCTGCTGGGCCCCGGCGATCCTTCCGCCTCAGCCTTTCGAGTAGCCGGAATTACAGGCATGCGCTACCACGCCCGGCTGATTTTTTGATTTATTGTAGAGATGAGGTCTCACTGCCCAGGCGGGTCTCGAACCCGCGGGCTCAGGCAATCCACTCACCTCAGCCTCCCAAAGGCGCGGGATTACAGGCTGAGCCACCGAGCCCAGCTTCCTTCCTGCTTTTAATGGATCTTTTCTCCATCTTGTTTTTCTCTCTCTGGTCACAACGTAAAACTATTGCAGTACATTATTTGGTTGTTCTTGCTTTTTAAAAAATATATTTTAATTTTTAAATCATTTTAGAGAGATCCTGTATACTTCAACCTGGCTGCCCATATTGTCAATTTCTTACATTGCTGTGGCACATGGGCACAACATCAATGCATTCTTATTAACTAAACTCCAGACTTTATTTGGATTTCTCCAGTTTTTCTACAAATGTCTTCTTTTTGCTTCAAGATCCCATCCACGGTACCACATTGCATTTAATTATCATATCTCCTTAGGCTCCCCTGGAATGTGACAGTTTCTCTGTCTTTTTTCCCCTTTTTTCCTCAAGACTTTGACAGCTTTGAGGAGGACTGGACAGGAATTTTGTAGAATTTCCCTCAATTAAGGTTAATCTTTTTTTTTCACATGATTAGACTGGGGGGTATGAGTTTGAGAAAAAAAAATACTGTGGAGGTGAAGGGCTCTTCTCATAATATCATAACTGGGGTATATGCTACCAGCATCACTTATCACCGATGATGTGTTCTTGTTTTTTAATACCAATAAAATTGAATATTTATATGTTTCACTTCATGATGCATTTTAAAATTCTTTCAACTTCTGATTAAGTTGCCTTTATCTACTCTAGTGTATCTATGTATGTCTAACACATGGAATTTACTCAATATTATTTGTTGTATAAATGAACAAGTGTCTTTATATGTCTCCATCCTCATCTATGCCATGGATCAGGTGGGTCTGCGAGAGAAAAACAGAAATTCTAGGCTGCCTAGATGCTAACCATTTGACAGTCCAACTATTGTTATTGATTTGAGTTTTAAAGAGTTCATTAAAGATTACTTTGAAAACTGTGATATATTTTCATCTTCCTAAAAGACCATTCTAAGTTTTCATTTGGTTTTGATTCATTGCGCTAATGAAGTGATAACTAAGCATGTAGGAGTTAAGAAATAGAGACCTTGGGAAATAGGGAGGTGCTTTAGAATGATTATTGGACAATTGCTCGTTTTCACTGCTCTTAGAAGATTTCCCTGGCCACGTGATTATTTACAATCTCATTAGAAAAGAACTCCTCAATGAAACACCTGCCTAGCCAAATGAAAGAGGCAGCCATTTAGGTGATTTGGCATTATTTTCTCTGTAGCTTGATGAATTTTCATGCTTTACCCAAAGTAGTGAATTCTACATTACTGACAGATGGAGTTGAAAGATACAAAGTAAAGTAAATTGTTTCAAAGTTCAACTTGCTTTATTTTGTGGAACATGCATTCCCTCAAAACTAAGTTTAAAAGGTCAAAATAATTGCTGGCCTTTGCTGATGGCACTGGTGACTTGAGGGAATATTGCGTGGAGAAATCTGCTTCTCTTGTGTAAACACATACAGAAGACTTACATGCCACCGTGGAGAGGTGAGGGAAACAAGGCTGACCTGAGAGAATAGGAGTTTCTTTTCATTCCTATTCTTTTCTACATTAGTTGTTAATTATTTTAAACTCTGCTGAAAATTTGCAAGCAATTAAAGGTCAAAAATCCCTTCTTTGGGATTTTGGCTTTTGCGGGGTGGGAGGAAATCTGTATTTCTAGTCTTTTGTCTTGAGAGCAAACATTCTTCCCTAAAAGAAGGTGCAAACTACCTTCTCTTCAATGGGAAATATGAGCAATTTCTGGCCTTTGCACCTCTTTGGGTTCAAAAGATATTAAGAAAACTATGCATGACAAAAAGGGCTTTTGCAGGGACTCAAACTCCTAAAAATCAGTTGAAAATAGAATTTCGAAAATAAACTCCTCAGGACAATTCAAATACTACAGCAAATTTAGTGTTTGGGCACTTGTGCACTAAATTACAAAGTAAAGGTTTCTTAAGATAAGCATTTGTGTTTCGAATTTCCCCCACTTGGCTCTTTATGATAACAGCTTTCGTAAATAGCATAGCAGTTGAAACATTTATTATTGGAACAGAAATGCAATTACATGCAGATGTTGTCCAGTGATTCATTGCTTTGTGCTACATACATTCTCAAGCTGGAGAAAGAACAAGCAGGTCATCAAGTAAATGCTGTAGGCTGAGCTCCACTTATTCTCCTGACTTGAGTTATCTAATCTCTTTTGTGAGTGTTACCACAATCTAGGCCTCCGTGGCCCTTCTTGGCAGCCTGTTTCATTGTGCAATTACTCCAACTACCGTCAAAAATTTCTTTTCATCCAACATAAACGTTCTTTACTTAATCCAAACCTGGTTCTTTCTCCAACATTCCTGATCCAAGGCATATAAAATGACCACCACATTTATTTTATTTCTTAAGCTTGTCAATGTTTTCTACTATTTGTATAGGTGAAATTTGGCGTTTTGTTTTTGTTTTTGCTTTGCAATTAATGAACAATGTAAATTTCAGATAGTGAGTAGAGCTATGAAGGAAGTGAAATGGGTAGAGTGATGTGGAACTGCTGAGGATGGGGTGGATGGCAACATTGGTCGTGGTTGTCGTGGGTGGCCTTCTAATGGAGGAGACGTTTGCATCAACTCTGAGGGTTGAAGCCTTAGCAGTGAAGATGGCAGGTGTATTCGTTTTCTGTGGCTGCTGTAACGAATTATCACAAACTTAGCCTAAAACAGCCCAAATATATTATCTTATGGTTGCTGAGGTCAGAAGCCCAACTTGAGTCTCATGGGCTAAAATCGAAGTGTCAACAGAGTTGTGTTCCTTCTGGAGGCTGTAGAGGAGATTCTGATTCCTTGCCCTGCCCTAAGACATTCCTTAGATCAAGGCCCCTTCCTCTATCTTCAAAGCCAGCAATGGATGCTGGAGTCTTTCTTTTATCGCATCACTCTGACACTGACTATTCTGTTCCCTCTTTCACATTATAATGACCTTGTGATGAATCTGGGCCCACCCAGATAATTCAGGATAATCTTATCTTGAAGTCAGTTTATCAGCAAACTTAATTTCATTTGCAACCTTAATGCCCCATTGCCATGAAACATAACCTATTGACATGGCCCAGGGATTAGGATATGGACACCTTTGAGAAGTTATTATTCTACCTACCACATCAAGGAGAGCATTTCCGACAGTGGAAAAAGCACGTGCAAAGGCCCTGAGTTCTGAACAAGAAGAATATATTGAAGAAAGAGAAGGAAGGCTGGTGCAGCTGGACGCAGTGCCATGAGATTAGTTTGGAGGGGCAGGCAGAGGTCTGGTTATGAAAAGCTCTGTGGGCAATGGTAAGAAAACTAAATTGCATTCCAATTGTAAGAGGACAGCATTTGAAGATTTTAAGCAAAAAAGTTGCATAATCTAATAGATATTTGTAAAGGTGACTTGGCAGATCTGTGAAGAATAGACCATAGAGAGGAAATGACAGAGGTAGGGAGGACAATTAAGAAGTTATTGTATTAATCTAGTCCAGAGGTTCTCAATCAGGGGCAATTTTGTCCCCCAGGGCACATGTGGAAATGTCTGAAGACACTTTTTGGTTGTCATGACTTTGAGTGGGGGTGCAAGTGCCATCTAGAGTAGACCAAGGACACTGCTAAACATCCTACAATGCACAGGACTACAGCCTCCACAACAGAGAACCATCCAACCCAATAATGCTGAGGTCTATGCAGGAGCTTATGCTGTCTTGGACTATAATGGGGCAGAAGGGATGATAAGTAGTGGTCAGAATCAAGATTCAGGAGTATTTGGACACACACTCACCCATAACAGCTTCAGCTTTCAGAATTTTATCTAAGGAGGGAGACGCTATGGGAATGGCTGTGAACCAGATTGGATTGGAGAGTGAGGGACTATGGGAACACATGGGGGTGACAGAAAGAGACACGGCATCCTTTTTGGGTTCCTTGAGGCAACCCAAAAAGACACACCACAGAATTTCTATGCATGGGCCGTAGTATTGTGCTTGTTTGTTACTCTACTCAATTTCACTTTTATATATGTATGTTTGTAAGATACAGGGTCTCATGCTGCCATCCAGGCTAAAGTGCAGTGGTGCAGTCATATCACACTGCAGCCTCCAAACCCCAGGCTCAAGCGATCCTCTGTCATCAGCTTCCTGAGTAGCTGTAACTACAGACATGGGTCACCATGCTCTCATTCTCACTTTTCTAATACCTCCAGCCATTGCAGTCTTTATCTGCTTTTAGCCTGAACTCCAGTGCATTTTGGGTTTATCGTGACTAGGACTGTAAACTCAGGGAACCTGGGTCCTACTTTTGTCTCCATCAACATTAGCTAGATGACATCAAACAAATGACTTAACCTTCCCTCGTTTCCATTTTTTTCTTGTATCAAATGAAGACAACATTTGCTTTACTGACCTCAGCTAGTGATGTGATTTTACTTCCCTTTAATTCATTATTGCAAGTACTCCTTCTCTAGGTTTTATTATATTTTCTATCATTAATATTTTCCCTGAAAGACAATATAATTGATAAATATTTGACAAACCAAGAAGGTAAATAATATTTTGGATTTTATTTCCATAACATTTTCAGGAATTGCCTTTTCAAGTATTTAATATGTGTAGTAAAATGCTTGGTCAATTTAATTTATTTCACTACTTTATTCACTAGCACCTGTTTGGAAAGCATGACTAGAGGAACTTGAGATATAAGAAAATGGCCAAAATAGGGTTCTTCCTGCCTTCTAGACACTTGCAATCAATTTGAATCCCTTACCATTCTGAGACTTTCTTATAATGTAGAGATTCGGGGTCTGCAAATTATAACTCCGGCCAGCTGCCCATTTTGGTAAAGTTTTATTGGAATGTAGCCACACTCACTCCTTTCTACATTCTTTATGGCTGATTTGGACTACAACAACAGAGCTGAATAGTTGCAATAGAGACACTATGGCTGGCAACATTGAAAATATTTACTCTCCGGCCCTTTGCAGAAACAGTTTGTTGACCCAGGGCACTTAGTCTTTTGGAAATATCTGCTTTCACTTCTAAATGTGCTCTGATTTCTTCTTTCTTAAAGTGTGGATCCCCAGTGAAGCAGTACTCTGAGAAGTGCCTATTTTCCAGTGTGTACAGGGTTAAGATCACCATGTTTTTTAATATATCCCAAGAGTCTTTGCAAGTAAGAGTGATAAGCTGCCAGTGCATATTCAATTTACAGGTTAGTGTTAGCTCAATATAGTTTTTTTTTCCTGCCATGTATTTTCTACACCTTTAATTTCAACCCTCTATCACTGCTGAACACAGGCTCCTTTCTTAACGTCATTTTTCTCTACTCTTCAAGGTCACTTTGAATTATAATACAATCCTCTGAGGTGTTAGCTATCCAATTTGGCACCATCTGCAAATTAAATCAACTTGTCTTTTGTTTCATCACCCAAGTCACTAATAGAAAGGGTCAATTGAGTAAGAAGACTCAAGACCCCTTATGGCATAATAACTGGCATTTTAAATTCAGAAATGACTGATTAGATCCAATTTCCCTAAGAGCAGGGGCTTAAAGATGGACTCAGAGATTATCAGTGGTTCTGGTGGAACTCTGAGAAAAACAGTCATATTTAGAAAGGAGGTCCTGGGAAGCCCACCTTGAGCTATACTCTGCAGATCCCTGCTCTCTCTTGATATTATAAGAAGTGTCCCAGAATGATAAAGTACCCATACCGATTGTGAGGCCCTTTTATAGTGCTTTCCACACAGATGGTAGTGAATAAATTGGTGAAACACATGATATTAAATTAACCAAAGTGTTACTTTCCTTCAGGTGGATGATTTGCTATGTCAGCCACATCATCATTTGTCATGTATCCTGGTTCTTCTTTCTTTCTTTGAAGACCAGTTGGACTAGATGACTTGTTTTGGCTAATGAGAGATGAGTGAAAGTTGAAGAGTCATTTACAGGGTAATGTTTTGAAAATCCATTGTACGGTTCACCAAATCCCTGTTTCCTGTCTCAGCAACCATAGAAGTACATTCAGAAAAGAACCTTCAGCAGCCTGGTTTCCTGGGTGGCCTATGAACAGGTTTGTTCTCCCTGTTGGTCTGTGTATACATGCAGGATAAAAGATTCACTTTTGTTGGTTAAAGCTACTGAAATACGGCACTTGCTTGTTACAGAGCATAACCTTACTTAACCTGACTGATACAGCTACTGAGCATGTAACATTTTTCAATAAAGCATTATTAAATCCAGGGACCATTCTTTTTCTCTGTGTATCTTCTTCCAGTGTATTCTTCATAGACCCTTATTCATGGTGTGTAACAATTCAATGTTTCTTGCACAGAATTGAATTAATAATAGACCGAATATCTGATAATGGGTTATAATGTTTAGGAATCTTCCTTATGCTTTTCCATCACTTGTTTATGTACAGATTTAATGATAAAAATAACTCCATTGAATGTCCAACTTTCTGACCATCTTCAAGATGCTTTTCAGCTGAATGTACTGGTCCTCCTCAATTGCTCGGTAAAAGGACATTGTTATGGTATGACCAATGCATCAAGTTTTACTTTTCCCTGGTATTTATCTTATTTGGTTCAGTCCAGATACATCCAGTCTAATCATGGTAAGGTCGGCCACAGGTTAGTAAAAGTACCTTGTGCTAACTATTGTGAGAGTTGTAACTTGGACAACATGTATCTATTAATATTCCTATATTGATGTGGAACTTCAACTAGACATTCATGTGTTGTGAGAAATTTGGGAAACATTAGAATTTCACATCCCATAATGTAGATATACACAGTCATTTCTGTAAGACTGTAAACTCCATGAGGGTGAGGAACATGTCTAAACTTATTTATGGCTATATTAATATTTCTGGGATGTAACAGAAAGCCTATACCATAAAAAACATCAACAAATATATGTGGAACGATAGAAAAGTAACCTCCTTAGGTACTTTCAATAATCTGTGAGAATTTTATTTCCACCTTGGAGTTGAGGCCCAGAAATGTTAAGTAATTTGCCCAAAGTCACACATCCAAGAGATGGAACTGGGATTGAAACATCTTCTGACTCCAAGGAATCTGCTCATTCTTGGCTAGCATAGTACACTCAAGGTGCAATAGAAATGGTGAACGTAGTTTGATGAACCAATTTTTGAATTGAAACTCCACTACTCATTAGTTATATGTCATTGAAAATCTTGACTGGGCCTGATGGCTCAGCCTGTTATCCCAGCACTTTGGGAGGCCAAGGCGAGTGGATTGCCTGAGTCCATGGGTTCGAGACCCACCTGGGCAACTTGGTGAGACCTCGTCTCTACAATAAATCAAAATTTAGCTGGGTGTGGTAGTGCGAACCTGTAGTTCCAGTTACTTGGAAGGCTGAGGTGGAAGGATCGCCAGAGTCCAGCAGGTCGAGGCTGTGGTGGCCGGGAGCATGCCACTGCACTCCAGTCTGGGTGACAGAGTGAAACTCCAATTTTAAAAAAAGGAAAGAAAAACTCTAAAATCTATCCCCTGATATTTTCTTCAAATCACAATGATACTTTCCCCCCTTGAAATAGGTCTTATGTTTTATTCAGTTCCCATAAGTGCTATTTTTGACACAATGTAATTATTCAGCTGTAAGTACGCTCTCATTGGGGTCTTCCTCTATGGTTAGGTTAACTTCATGCCGCTTCAGTGACCCAGCCTTTCCCAAACCATATCTTGAGGCATCCAAAATGGATTTAGCAGAGGGTTGTAGTCCCTCTTTGAAATACGCTACTTGAAGATCTGAATTTCATTTTGACCTTCCAATTCAATAATTATAGCCTGTGATATTTTGTGTTTAAACCCTAAATGATTGTTTGCTTAGAATTGTAAGAACAAATTTGGAGCCCAGCTTAAGGCATTTAGAGGTTTAACCCGCTCTGGAAAAAAATGCATTCTTTGTCTTGCAACAACATGTTAATGAAGTCTAAAGTTCCTGCATAAACTGAACTTGCTTCAGCGCGAGTTGTGAGGACATAAAGGGTGCAGGATCATAAATAGAAATATTAGTGAAAGCCATTTACCTAGCATGACACAGAGTTTTATTTAAGATTAATGAAAACTCAAAAAAGTAGAAAACACTGATATTCCTTCCAGTGGTGAAATCAAGATGAGTCTTAACTTGATACAATAGAGATGTGAGTACTGTGAATAGAAAAATGTGTGCAATATTTGCCAAGTTATATTTTCATTACATTTTATAACTCAAATTTATATTCAATAAAAATATACTCTCTATCTCATTTTATGATCTTTCTGGAGACATTTAAAGGCAGTCATGTTAGCAGTAAGTTATGACTTTATAAAAAGTATTTTAATAAGTTTGTATATTGCATTTAAAATCTCTGCACATATTATTAAAAATTATATCTGAACATGGAAAAATGCCATTTTAATGTTCTTCTGTCTCTTAAAGCTGATTCTATTTTTGGAAATACTGTTGGAGTTAAATTCAAGAAGATCTGGGATTTCGGATCTGACACAAACTGGCCATGAGATTTTGAACAAATCACTTTATCTCTGCAAGCCAATTTTTTATTATCATGAAGAGGAAATAATACATACTTCAGAGTGTTCCTGTGGAGATAAGAAAAGAAATTGTACGCAAAATTCTTTGCCCAATGGAAAATGCTATTCAAAGATTAGTTACCCTTCTGACAGTGCGATTTTTGTGTTTTACTACTCTTGACAGAAACTCTTTGAGACTGGTTTGTATTGGTGCTGGCTTGGGTGACATGTGAAGATTCACTCTCACTTTTCCCAAGCAGAGACCTAAAAACACACTGAGCTATTTTTAATAAGGCTGTCACTACTCATGGAGTAAATGAAATAAAAACAAACAATCTATTTTTAGATAGGTATTTTTTAACAGGCAATCTTCATCTTTACCACACAGGAGGGTCTCCCGTCTCTACTTCATATGAAGTCTTCACTGAAATTGGTTAGAATTAAAAAGAATTATTACTTTACTAGGTGGTAGATAAATGCAGGGGAAAGAGCTCATTGTTAGATGATTGATATAAGTATTTACATTGTAAAACTATGTTTTGAACCTAGAGTTAGGCCTTCCATAGAATTCGTTGAAAAATGCATTTTCTTATCTTCTTAAATCCAGGAAGTTGTTAAAAAAAATTTTACATATAATTATGCAAATTCACAAGTCTTAGGTTTCTTTCCTGAAACCATCAAGTAACACATCAACATGTGGGCTTAGGAGGGTTATTACTGGAATAGATGTCATTATCTGTCATTTTGCCCATCAAAAACTACAGTAGCAATTACTGCATTGCAAAGGGAGTAAACGCAAAATGATCATATTGCATTATCTCTAAAGGCCTGGGAAAGTTGAATAACTGTAAGGCACTTGAGCTTTGTTTGATGGAGGTTTATTCACATTCTGTTCCTATCACATGTTCTATTCACTTCTTTGAAAATTATCTCAAGACCACTTACCCTGGTTTTAAAAACATGAAAGACAAATTATAAAATGTTATGCTTTTTTTCCCCTACAATGCCTTCACATAATATAAGGTTGGTCACAGCCGGTGATATAAAATACTAGCTGTTGACTCACAGTTGCACTAGAAGGGCCAATTTTACAGACTGCCAGGATAAAGATGATTTTAATTAAATTGTACAAATCCCTTTGTACTGCAACCAAACCCTGTGCAGGGTGACTGACTCTGAGCCATTCTGGCGTGTGTAGAGTTAACCAGGTTACCAGGATTCCTAGTTAGCTTCTCTCACCAGGAATGCAATTCATGTTTACCTATATAAGGAAACCTGTTAGGCTGACCTGAGTTTGGTGAATTTTTGCGCTGACTGAGAGGCGTGTAAGCACACACCCTGGAGAGGGGGAGTGATTCCGAGCTGGACAGAGCAAGCTTCCTGAACGCCCCAGCCATTCAGCTGATCCGAGGCAAAGAGCCGGCACTTGCCCCAGAACAGCCTGCTTGGAGGACCTACAGGTTTGCCTCTTCCAGATCACAACTGAGGAACAAAAACCCCCGTCCTGGGAAAAATGGGAAAGCCGGTGAGGGTGAGTCTTACTTCTCTCTCTCTCTCTCCCTCTCTCTCTCTCTCTCTCTCTCTGCTTGCTTCTGCTAAGTGGCACGCCTCTCTGCTCTCACCCAGGAAGCAAAGTGAGAGGCGTTGCTCAGACTCTAGCCCCACAGCTCCTTCCTGAAAAAATATAATGCTTCTCGAATACCTCCAGACAACTTTTTCTGCCTGTTTTGCCCACCAAGTATCCACAGCGACAATGATTTTAGCACCTTAGACATTCAGAGAATGTTTTTCCTAGGTAAGAGTTTCTATACCGTTGTGATGAGCAAACTTTCTCATCTTTGTTGCACTCTAATAGTGGAAATGAGCCTTGGGGTGCTTTGCAAGTACTGCCGAGTCCCTGAGGAAGTAATAATAAATCTAAGTGGGGTTCTTAAAACCACAGTCAGTGTGATAGTCTGCAAAAGTGTAATTTGTCACTAAAAAGGCAATCTGAAGGTATCATTTTTCATTCACGCAGCAGCAAAATCCTTGCGTCCTGCACATGTAATAAAGGATACCTTCTGAGACACTGAGGAAAGAAAGAAGCCGAGCAAGCCTCTTTGTTCTAGACAATGTAAAGAAGCTTACTCTTGCATTTTGACTCGCAGTGTATGTCTACTAATATATATGGCGAGAATGATGAATAAAGGCTTTATGTCAAAGGCATTGCGGTCAATTGAGTTAAAATTTGGCTACATCCTATGTATGTACAAAAAATCTCAACCTGAATGTAATTAAACATGGAAATGTGAAAGTGTTTTACAGACTTGCAGGGAAATTTTAGTTATACTTGGGAACCGCCAACTAGGAAAGGAAAGAAAACTATTTCAATTGAGTTCTGAGGCATAGGTAAAACTTTTGAAAAGAAAGCCAATTTTTTTTAAGCTGTCAGTAGTGATTTGGAATCAGGTACAGATTTTTACTTTTGTTTTCATGACGAAAAGTTTTTCTGAATTGAATTAGCTTGGATAATTGTGTTGAATGATTTGAAATTTTGTCTTATAAAAGAATTTTGTCATTTTCTGTCATATGCAGAGACTTAATCCTGAGTTTGGGATGCAGAATTGTGCTCCTGACTGCAACAAGTGGCATGAGGACCCAATTTCAGATTTCTGATATTATGAAATTAATTGCCTAAATTAAAAAATAGAAATCAGTCCAAACAAGTAGATTTGAGAAAATGACCACTTTTTTAAAAATTGCAAGTCATAGCCCATTCCCTAGTGAGACTATTTGACTTAATACAGGATTTAGCAACTGCCTAGACATCAGGACAAAAGTCACGGGCAATTTTATCTTAGGGTCTTTGACTCCAAAAGCACCACACAACGACACAGTTTTAATGAAACCTGCTCACCTCCATGAGAACGAAACCTAGAAAAGTAGTGTGTATAATACAGTATATGTTTTAGTGAATAAAATTTTTCATAGTACAAGCAGCAGAAAGGAGGGAGTAATGCATATGTTTTAAAGCGTGTTATCTCAGTGCTGCTCAGAGAAATAGGAGTCTTGATATTGTGTTGCTGTCAATGGGAGTTAGTAACCCAGGAGACACAAAATACTATTTTAAAATACACAGTTAATAACAGATGGTTTAATACCAGGTTGCCTCACCCTGCCGATGAGATGGCCCCAAGCCAAATCAAGCAGCGCGTCTGCCATTTTTCTTGTGAGTTGATATGTACATAGTTATTATACACTAATTACATTAACAGTCAGGGGAATATATAACCAGAAAGACAGATAAGTCTCCTGGGGCAGGGAGGGTGGGGGATGGGGGATGGGTCTACATAGAGTTTGGGGATCTCATGTTTAGAATTCTCCTTGCCAGTGGCATATGAATTACTACAGATGATTAGGAGTATCAGCTCTAGAATCTACTCATCCCTGGCTCCTTGGCAACTCATTTGTGGGGTAATAATATTGTTTATGGTATTTAGCACTTTGGTATTAAGAGTTCCAGGAGGAGTCTTTGGAAATTTAAGTTTTTCTTAGCATCCAAACTCATCCTCCTATTAAAGACAGTTAGGATGCTGTATTGTGGCATGAACCATTTTCGAGTCATGGTACTGTGTGCTTGTGTGGAGAATTTAACCATTGAGCAGCCTCCTTAGACCTTTGAGATGTTAGTAAGTACCCTGCTTAAAAGAGGTTAGAAAGTACTGAAAAAAATACGCAAAGGGAAAGAAATCATCTCAGAGAATTAGTATGTTCATTTGCTAATATGTGCTCTGACTCTCCAGGAGAGGCACAGTATGCATCATAGCAAGTATGGTTTGCTGCAAACTTACTTAATGGCTTATTTCTAGGCTGATCCTCTTGAGGAACATTCTTCAAGACAGTTTCTCAATGAATAGGTCACAGAGCACTGGTAGATGATGAGTGTATTACAGACATGCCCAGTTATTGATCCCTCTTGGCACCTGGGCCATCATGCTGTGCCGGGACTGAGCAGATCTCCAAAAGATTATCTCAAGACCTCGTACCTTCCTCAGTTTACCCCAGTATATTGTACAGATGGAATCCATTTCTATATCTGTGATGATGTGTAAAAGTTAGAAAACTGCCTTTGACAATCCTGGATATAGTAAGTCAAAATGCCACAACACTGTGCTTACCTGGGTATTGGGGTTCGATGACAAGAAAAATATTCTAATATTCATCATCTTTCATGCAGTCATGGGAGTGTTAAGGCCCTTTGTGTGTCATTCACTTTTTACTATATTTCCATAAAGGATTCAAACAGGTATTTTAGTGTATGTGTGTGTGTGTGTGTGTGTGTGTGTGTGTGTGTGTGTGTGTGTGTGTCTTTCCTTAGAGATTTCCTGAAAAGCTGATGGCAAAGTGTTTCTTCATGGGGTCCTTTCTAACGTTAAGCTATTGTTTATACTTTCCTTTATCAAACTGCGATCAGGGTTTGTTTGGTGGGGATTCTCTGGCCACCAGTGTGACTCAATCCAGGGGCAATGGACATTTAAAAATCTGCCTTTAAAGGTTATTTATTAAATGCAAACCCTTTCCTTGGGCACTGTACCAAATTTGTACACAGCATTCCTATCCCTGGTGAACTTCTCTGGCTTCCTTTGCCTACCATTTGACATCAATTACCCTTCAAAAACATTTTGCGTTATTAATTCCTGTTGCATTCATTCAGCAAGTATTTATTGAGTGCCTTTTGAAGTCCTATGCTAAGTGCTCTGGAGGAAAAGTGAGCATATAAGAGACAGATGAATTTAAACCGAGTCTTCATGTAGTTGATAGCATTTCTGCAAGAAGAAATCTCATTACCTGAATGGTGTGCAGCATGTGAGGTAAGATTTGCTGCACACTTGCTTGATCATCCATTTTTTTGCTGCCCATCCTCTAAGTCAGAGCTTCCCAACTGGTGGGCACAAAACACTGGTGGGCAGTGATCAGGTAGCTGACATGTCGAGATGTTCACGCTTTCACTGACCTGATGATTTCCATGTCAGAGAATGCCAGGTAAATGACAATAAATTTGGGGTACTTACTTACAGAGGAGAGACACCACCTGAATTTCCCTGAAGAACATCTATAGATAACCAAGAGCTGGATGATGCCACTTTATATTTTGTTAACATGATTTTCAAGACTGTTCTCTCTTGGGTTGTCAAGTATTCCTGGGGCACCGCAAGGAGAAGAGCTATTTCCAAAGCACTAAGTAATTTGAGAGCTTTTATAATGGCTTGTAACCACTGGAAATTATTAAGGTACAAGTTTCAGTAACAATTCTTATGATGCAGACAAGAGCAGCTGCCATTACTTCTCAGATCGTATATGTATGCTTAGAATCGAGAACTGTGAATTAATAGCTGGTTTGCACCAGTCGAATTTTCCACGTACCTAGGGCATTAGTAAAACCAATTTAAAATATATTTATACTTAAGGAAAGGTTAGCTGTTGAGGTGATAGTCAGGACTGGGACTTGTAGTTAAATGTAAAAGTACATTTCCATTTTTTAATTAATTGCTTGCAATCATATAAGGGAATCTTCTGTGAATGAACCTTTCAAAGACATTGAGTTACCATAAATATTAATGCCAAGGGTTCTGTTAATGTTATTTTTTATTTAAAAATAAAATAAAAATGGATTGCAGTGCTTTAGGGAATATAGCAATCTCAGATATGCATGGTACTTAATAGATGAAGCTGCACAAAGAATGACTCTACCTGTGTGTGAGTATACACACAATCTCTTGTAAGTTGCTCTTCACTTGTCTAAATTTGAGACAAAAATGAAATTAAGCAGAACCACCTCAATTTGACAGTTTGAGTTTTAACACGTGACAAAATTGGAAATTGGTCAAAGAGGTTGAGCCAGGAAAGGCAGTATTATTTATAGATATTGTTCTGCAACAGAGGCCTTGATTATTTAAACCAAAACTATTTTCCCCCCGAGTATCTAATTGTGCAGTTATTTATATCTGTGCTGATACTCTCATCACATATTGCCTTGGGGAACAAAACAATATATGTAAACTACCAGAAAACAGATAACAAGTTTATTAGAACTGATATCCTTGGATTAAAGTTAGGAAACAAAAGAATGGTAGTGTTTCCTAAGTTTCTTCCAAAGCAGTGGTTGGTGGATTTGGCCAAGTCATTTTAAACGACTTGAGGATTCCAGTTCCTCATCTATCAATGGAGACATAAATACACACTTTGTTGGACAGTTATGAGTACTGCAAATGGTCATGTCTGTGAACGCATCTGGCACAATGCTGGGCAAGAGGCCAACTGATAAATATTGGTTGGATCTGAAATGGGTGGGGATGGATTAGGCATCGTCAAGTAAACAATTCAGGGCTTGAAGAAGTAGAAGCAGATGCACACTAGTGGGCCTTATGTAATTTTGCCCACTCAATTATTTAAAATTTATGTCTCAATGAAGCATGATATACCTTCTTGTGCCACACACTCTGTGCTTATTTGTGCTATTTATTTGTCCCCTGTAGATTTTTTATTTGACTTCCTTGTTGTAAAGACTTCCTTCTGTAGCAATTCATGTTATCTCAATGGAAGTTTTGGTGTTTCCTCAAAAGTACCTTGTTGGATAAACAAAGCAGAAAATACTACCTTCATACTTAATAATTTAACAGCTTGAAATCTTCTCCAACAGTAATGGTGGGAGGAAATGAGCTAGTAAATTCACTGATAAAAACCACTTAAAAATAAGTATAATATCTCCCTGGCTTCAGTTTATAGCAATGATTTTTGGTGATCTTTAGGGTGAACATATCTCAGGGTGTTATGCCACCAAGGTTACCCTCAGACCCCATTCTCTCTCTGTAACTTCTCATCCACCACACCAGCAGAATGTAACATTTAATCTGATGTGGCTCCCAAGATGTGGGGAGAATGTGTCCCATGGGCTGACATACCCTGGAAAGAGCTCACTCTTTGCTGAGGCAAGTGGGGACCATATGGTGTTTGTGGTATGAGGAAGCAGGTCAGTTTTATCAAAATGCAGATCAAATGGCTCTCTAAGACTGACTTATGTTCACTGAATCTCAAATATCATCTATTGTAAGATACAACACTAAAAAAGGAAAAAAATTATTTCTATTAATCTATCACACAGTGTTTTCTTAGCACTTAAATATTTTATACTACATTATTGAAATAACTCTTTTAGGCTATTTAAAAATCACATACTTCTCCTGTGCATGCATAAAATGAAAATATAGGTGAGAGAAGCTTCTTAGAAGTTTCAACTTTTCAGCGGAGAATCATCATGTTTGTGCTTTTCTGTACCATGCCATCATATTTTGTGCCAAAATGCAGCACAAAACTATCCTGAGTTTCTACCAAAAGGTTATAATCAATACTATATTTCTTCCTTGAATGGCCTACGAGGGAATGCCCAAGGAATGTCCACCAAGTTACTACACTTCTCAGTGAGCTAATTCTTTAACACGTTGAACATATGTCCACAAATATATTAAGAACCAGCATGCTTGATGGGTTCCATAGGTCTCCTGGGTATCTGTCTACACAATTTTCTGCTAATACCACCCGAACCCTGAGAGGATCTCTTCCCCCCCACCCCCGCCCCCCACCCCCCGGGGAGAAATCTTTCCTCCTCCTCCCCTTTCTTTGAGTGGTCTTGCCAGGTGTGCAACTACTTTTCTCCTAATGGTTAAGGCTTGTTTTTAAATAATGCCTATAACTCAACTAAAGTGACAACAATAAGAACTGCCATGATCTAAAGGGTTCATGGGCAGGAAATGACAATTATATCACAACTGCAGCCTGAGCAGCAACAGATGTAAGATACCTCCTAGTATCAGCTAGGTTAAACCGGAAAAGAATTTTCCCTGAGAACTCATGAAACAGGTTTTATCTCCCCATCTGATAGGGAGGCCTAAAATATCAGCATTAGAGAATGATTTTGTTGTCTTTTAAGGTATCAAGAATGTCCTAATAGAAATCAAATGGCCTTAGGGAGAAAAACCTCTGTAGTTGCCATATTTATGGCTTTGGCATGGATTTCTTTCCAGTTAAGACTAAGTAAGATATCAAGGTCCTGTGAGGGTGGGACAAGGAATGAGATAAGGATGAGGGCAGGGGAATGGAAAGAGGGCAGAAAGAAGAGAAAAACAAGAAAGAGATACTTGATATTCATCCAATGATATCCATCAATTGCTTTCTCTGAACCAGGTGTCATCCTTCATGCCTACCTGCATTCAAGTAGAGAACTGTCAAGTGTAGGAGAAACACTGGTGAAATATCACACAATCCAGGGTAATGGTGTTCTATAATGTGGAGCTGTAGTTTGCCATGGGATTGTACTAGGAGTCAGAGAAAGTTTCCCCGAGAAAGGAGTGCTTCAGTTGAATACTAGAAGCAAAGGACATGAGATGGTGTGTTTAGAAATGGCCAGACTCTATGAGAAACTTTTCAACAAGGAGTGATGTTGGTCTTTCAAAAAGTCCACATTGGTAACAACCTGGAAAATAAATCAGATCAGAGGGTCATCAGAATGAATATGGCTGGACCACACAGGAGCCTAGGAAAGTAAAGATAATATCTACTTGTGCTAATATTGTGATTGTAGAGATGAAGAGATGTGAATGGATTTCAGTTCTTTTTCCAAGATGAAATTGGCAGGAGTGGATGCTACATGGGACCTGGGAGATAGTGAGGGACCAGGAGGTAGCAAAGCAGACTCCCAGGAATTTGGGTCACATCACTAGAGGGATAGTGGTGTAGGGAGCAGTGGAAGTTGACCTGGTTTGGGGGAAGGGAGAGGAATCATTTGTAGTCTGATAGAGTGGAAAATGCACAAGCTTTTGAGCCCAAGGTGTGGGTTCAAGTCCTAGCTCATCCATTTACTAGCTGCGTGATGCTGTTTTTCTGAGCCTCTATTTCCACATCTTTAAGAATTAGGTCATAAACATCTACTTCAAGAGTTATGGGGACAAGAAAATGAGGGCTGCATAAATGAAAATCATTTCATATATGGTCAAATGCCCTACACTTGAGCTACTATTGTAACTCCACTAATTCACAAGCAATGAAGCCTAGAGGGAGAATAGCTATTTTCAATAACTTCCTAGGGTGGGAATGGGGGTGGGGTGGTATGTGAGAGTCTTGACAGCCAAGATCTCAACACTCTGTAAGTTTACCTAAGTGAAGTTTTCTCCTTGTTGATAATGTACAGGCCAGCTATTAACTCCCTTCCCCCTCCCCTCAACCTGGACTAAAGGATCCCATATAGGAATAAGCTGTGTTACTTTTCTCAGCTGAGATCTCTTATCACTTGTAAGAGGACTATAGGATTTAGGAAAGTGTAACCTGAGAGTTTGCACTAACAGATGAGCACACTCCATTAACTTCACACTCCCAGTAGGGTTTGGGTGAAGGTTTTACCATTCCGTTTTCCTAGCATCAATTTAGCAAGAGCATTTTATATGACATGTGTAATTCCACTGCCCTTGAGTAACCTCAGCGAATTCCTTTCTGGCTTCCAAATAGTCTCTCATTAAAGGGAGTCATTAGGCGGCGAAAGCTGCAGCCATAGGGTTAGGAACCTTGGAATGGGCAGGTGAGGGGGAGGAGGAGGTTAAGCCTTGTGGAATCTAGCTATTAGCGTCCCTCTCTGCAGGTGTTCTGGCATTGTAGGACCCAATCGCTACCAAAATTCTCCTTCCGTTGCCTTGTGCCATCTATTTCACCTTGTTCTTGGCACACATGACATAAATCTCTTTATTTTAAAGCTGAAATGTATGCCTACAGTTTGGGTGTATGTATGCAAAACCACATTTATCTTTCACTGAATTATTAAGAAGATTACATTTCCCATCAAAACCCTATATAGTCATTTTCCCCACACAATAAATACTCATATCCATATAGAAAAACGTGTGGAAGAGAGTGGGAGGCATCCAATTTTGTCATTTCACTTGTGTAATGTTTGGGTGGAAGATTGTGAAGCATTTGCATGAACTTTCAGATAACTAGATTGTGTTTTGTTCTCAATCTGGATATTTGATATTTAACATCCAGATTGGGATTTGGGTATGCAGGAGGGGTGAAGAAGGAAGTGCTGAGGAAGCTGTTAGCAGAAGTAGAAATCTTAGACATGTAAGACATTCCTCTTTCTACTACTTTTCCCTGCCTCCATAATTTTTTCTCTACATGGCCCATTTTGGTGCAAATGTATTTCAAGATATAAGGGCAGTTTAAAAAGTCAATTTTAAATCTGAATTGTATCTCCCAAAGGGACTGCCATTTTCACTTCATAAATACTCGCTTGACTGTTGCTTTACTGAGTTCAAAGCAGGAGCATTCCATAGAAACTTTCAATTAGCATGTGCAATGGTAGCTGCTGCAAGCCTGGATGTTTTAGGAGTCACAATACAATAGAAGGAGGCCAGAGCCAGACAGTGTCAAGCCAGAGAATGAGTTCACTTTGTCCATGAACGTAGTTACCTGCCAATAAATCATTTGCCAATAGTTTGAAGATAATGAAGAAACCTGGCAAAATGATCCAGAGTGAAGGTCACAGCAAAGAGAAAACACATCAGATATTAAAATCAATGAAAAACGGTGAGAATTTCTGTTTCCAGACTCCCAAATAAAGCTCTTTCAGAGATAAAGATAAGCTTTGCACACCATCAAGGTTTCTAGTCTGTTTATCCTGCTCAGAAAGGCTGAAACTGGGAAGGAGGAAGCCCTCTGCCAACAGACTAGGTCATAAATTAGTTAATAAAATCTGTCCCATGTTATCTCCAAAGTAGCCTATTTTATATATACTTGTCTATTTGATTTATTTGTTTCTCTGTTTACTCCAGGTTGTATTTTGGTAGTATAAGTCACAATATGAGTTTTAGATTATACAGAGGTTTATTTATAAATGACCTGCCTTCTGTGAAGAAAATGATAGGGTGTGTGTATGTGTGTCTGAGTGTGTGCTGTATATGATTTATTGCTGTTGATCAGGAATTTCAAAGTTAAATTTAGATTTTAATGTATAGTAATAATGAATCCAGTGAAATGTATATACTGCTATATGCCAAAATATATTTACTCTTATCAAAAAATTAATTTGGATTTACACTTCCAAGACCAATGTCAGGGCTAGTGTAGTTCTAGTAGATTATTTCCATGTATTGATGTTAATACAACCAGTTCTTGTTTTATTTACTGGAGTCACTATCAATGATAAAGCAGCACTGTATGTGTTTATATATATTTCTATGTATATTACACATACAAATGTATTTGTCCATTTGAAAGTTTCTCTATTTTAAGGAGGGTAAGTTTGAGCTATTGTTTACTAGCTTTTTTTTCAAAGTCAGATGAAAGATATAAGAACAGTGTCTGAATTTTTTAAGACCAAGCATAATGATTTAGAAGACAAGCAGAAGACCAAAGAGGTCAGGGAAGAAAGAAAAGAAAAATGAAAGAAAAGAGAAACAAGAGATATTAGAGGAAGGGAGGTCCCAAAGCAACAAAAACCTACTCCGCTCTCCAGCCAAGTCTGCACCCATAAGTAAACAAAAGCACAGCAAACATACAGGTGCAGTAATAAGCGATCAAGAAAAGAAAGGGCAAGTCACAAGTTGCTAGAAAATGCTGGAAACAGTAAATGAGAAAGAGGCAAAGAGACAGAGAGAAAGAGAACAAAAGAAAGGGCGAAAAAAAAACTTCTGAAAAACTGCTTGAAAAATTAAAGAAATGAGCAAAGGGAAAGTAAGAAATGAAAAGTAACATTAACAAATCAAGAAGTAAAAAATGAGAAAAAATGGGTATTGTGCCTGAGTTGGTGGATGACTGAGAAAAACATTGCTTTCTAGGTAACTTGATGAAAAGAGGCACGGACAGCACAGAAGTGAAAGTGGACAATTTGAAGAAAGCAAGAATAAGAGAAAGGGGTGCCATTCGCTCACATGCCAAACCAGCCAGCTCATGGGTGGGTCCCCAAGAGTGGCTTAGTAATAATGTTCTGGTGGGGTCTATACCGGTGAAACTGAACCCTGAAGATGACAGGGCTGGTCTAATCATTGTAATTATTCCTATTCTGCAATCGTAGTACAAATGCAATTTGCTTTTTATTTATTTATTTATCTGTTATTTTTTTACTTTTGGTAGAGACAGGATCTCACTATGTTGTCCAGTCTGGCCTCAAGTGATCCTCCTGCCTCAGCTTCCCAAAGCGCTGGGATTACGAGCGTGAGCCACGACACCCTACCAGCAATTTGCTTTTTGAATGTCTCTATCAAAAAGGTTAGAATGGTAAGACTCTGGGACTTCTAAGCTGGGAGGTGCTCCAGAGGAGGTTGACTCTTCCTGACTTAGTAAATGATTATTCTTGGGCAATGAATGAGAGTCTGGTAGCCTAAAGAGTCAATCTCCCAAACGCCTTCCGAACTCCCAGGAGTCATTTATTGACCAGCATTGCCTGCCTTAATATTTATAAAACTGTTTTTAATTTCTGCAGAGGAAAAGGAAGGAAAGGCTGTAGTATCTGAATCTGTTTCTACTGTCAAACTTTCCTGGAATACCCAATGCTTGACTTGGTAATTGCCAAACTTATAGCCTGCACGTGAAATTTCAAATCCAGACTCTTGTAGGTTTGGTCTTGCTCATTTATTTTTACTGTGACTTTGCTCATAATGACTTGTGCTTATAATTCAGCAACCCGAATAATTGTTTTTATGGCAAGTTTGCATTGTACAGTCAATCACACATCTCAAGACCCATTTTGGGAAACGAGTTTGACACAGCATGTTAACAGTGAATTATTAATTCTTACCTGCAGCAATGAATGATGCTCAGAGTGCTCAGGAAAAGCTTACCGGTTGTTGACTCAAAGTGAGCCAGCTGTATTTAAAACTCCGGCGGGCAGTTCTGAAGATGGCAAACTTTACTTTGATACAGTGCCATAGCACCTCCATTAGTGCCCTGGTTAGAATGCAAACATCTGCTTGCTTTTATTGCCCATGTGTTACTTAAGATGGTCTGTTTCTTTATGATGTAAATCACTGGAATCTACTGACTATTTTTAAAGACTCTTTTAGTGTTTCCCTGAAACGATCACTCGTTACGATTGTTTAATAGATAACTGGCCCTTCAGGTACACAAATATTATAAAAATCATATTTTCTGCTTTCCTGATGTTTTCCAAGGATGACATTATGACCAAAGTTCCCTGGCCTGCTGTGAAATATGTTGTCTTTTGGGGCTATGTGAATCATAGACTCACATTAGCACATTAGGTCAAAAAAACTTTGCAATTCCAATGGCTGAATAGGAGACTGCTGGTTTTTGCTCCCTGACCATAGCTGCATGGATTTGCCCTGCAAGGGCTTGCTGTTTCCTTCACTGCCTGTTTATCTCACCCTGGCAAGCTACTGGGCAATCTATTTGCCCTACAGCCTATGCACGTGTCCAGCACAGATAAGCTTCAGGGCAGCAAGGGCCATCACTTTAATTCCAATGGACTGGCTGTATTCCAGGACCTCTTGATAGGTGATATAATCTTACTTGTATGATAAGTAAGGGCTTGAAATCAATGGAGCTGCTCAAGAACATGAGAACCATGGGGGGAGGCTCTACCTCTAGGAAAAAGAAAACCCATCACCTACGATCCCAGATTTGAGAAAGGATTCGCATAAAGTACAATGACTCTCCTTTGCCCACTTTTTAGAAAGGCTTGTGGGGGACGTACCTGTACATACTGAGTCCTGTAACTTATAGAATATTACAAAATAGGCCATCTGGATGAGTATTCTCAGGGTAGTCCGTAAAACATGGTGCTTCATCATATCCTAGGATTGGATGTTGGCAGGAAATTTCCAAGGAATTCCCAAGGTAAGAACATTGGAAGATGATAATTTGAAGCTTGCAAGAGTTCCTAAGATTTGCCAGAAAATTAAGACAAGGACTAATTGGAAGACCCTGAGAGACCAGAAATAACAAATAAGGAAATGTTGGGAAGTGATGATTTCATTCCACTTAACATCTATTTGTTTCTTGCTCTCTCTGAGTCCTGATTATTGAATTTATGAAAATGGGAGGGAGGAGAAGAGTGTGTGCCAAAGGCAAACAATTGGAAGGTGAGGATGAAGAACACCCCCTGCCTCATGACTGGGGAAAGAAAAAGAACACAATGAGGAAATTTGAAGTTATTGATTGCAATAAATATAACAGTTTCAATGTAGTGATTAAGAATATAGTATTTTTTTTAGCTGGAGTTTCATTCTGTTGCCCAGGCAGAAGTGCAGTGGCACGCTCATGGCCACCGCAGCCTCGACCTGCTGCGCTCAGGAGATCCTTCCACCTCAACCTTCCCAGTAGCTAGAACTACGGGTGCACACCGCCATGCCTGGCTAATTTTCGATTTATTGTAGAGATGAGGTCTCACCAGAGATGTAAGGGAGATGAGTTGCAATTCAAATTAATTTAATTTAATAAGTTGAAGAAACTAGATGAGTTGTCTTCAAACTTTTTCAATATTTCCAAGTATTCTCATTCTCTCTCTCTCTTTCTCTCACACATACATGCGCGCACACACACACAGAGAAATGTGTACACGTGCACACATAATGCTAATTATCCCTCCATAAATAAAACGTGTGTGTGTGTGTGTGTGTGTGTGTGTGTTGCTTTCCATCTCAGCTACAGAGAGAAGTAGAAAAGACATAGAAAACAAGAACTCAATGTGTTTTCATAACCTCGGTTTGCCATAGCCACCACCACCAGCGATGTAAAGCCCTGCAGGGACATACAAAATAGCACAGAGGTTAGAAGGACAAACTTTTGAGCCACACAGATCTGACTTAGAATCTCCACCGTGTCACTTGCTAGCTGGACTTCCTGTTCTTAACACTTAACTTCTTGACATTGGCTTCTTTCACCACCTGCCTCCCAGAGTCATTTGATAAGACTAAATTAGAAGAAGTATGTGCAGTATTCCATACAGAGGAAGTACTCAATTAGTGCTGGCTAATATCATCCCTTCCAAGCTCCTTGGGGGGTGATGGCCCAGTATTTGATAAACATGTGAACCATGGAACTGTCATTCTGAAATACGTATCACAAAAACCACACCACCTCTAGAGGATATGGTGCCCACCAAAAGCCTTTTGAATTTGTTAGTTAACTGCTTTTGCTCCAAATCACTCAAAATTGTTTAGACTTCCTTCAGAGGCATGTGGACCTAAGTAGGACTTACGTTGTCTTTGTTAATATAGCTAATGAGAAGGATTGATAGCATGTAGAAACAGTGACCTGCCAGAGTTGAAGGTAGGCATTTATTTTCTATCACCCTGTCTATTGAATTCAAAATTGACATCTTTATACCTTTAATGAATTTTTCTGAGGCTGGATGGGCCTGAAGTTTTGCATGTGAAATATTGCTCAAATGAATTTGAATTAACGATACTAAAATATTTAGTGATTTCAGGCAACCATTATAACATGTTGACTCAAAACTAACTTTTAAGAGTTTTGCCTGGAGACAAATTCACTGTAAAATGCTTGAACAAATTAAACACAAAGTTAAAATTTGTTTGGAAGATGATGTTTTATTCAGTCTGGTTTTGTATTTCCTCTTGGGTCAAAAACATGTTAGTCATTTTAGAAATAGACATGTCCTAAAGACATATTTCAATTGGGCAAAAACCCTAATCAACAACAAGGTCCTATTTCTATAAATAAACAAAAATGGCAGCAATCGAAAATGAAAGAAATTAATATCTGTAGCCATTTCCTCTTCCTGTCACTTTCAAGGAAGTGTTGTTTTGATGGAAAAGAAAGTCATGTTGAAATCATCCTAAGGTTGACTGCAAGTGTTTTCTAAGGTACTTCATTGTTGAATTCTTCTTATCATAAACATATCTAATTTTACTTTACCCTCCTCTTAGATTCCAAAGAATAGACAAATGATTTATTTGCTTGTTTTACCGAAAGGTAGATTATAAAATTTCTATCCTTCTGTAATGTTTTGTAATTAAAACCACCGAGGAAAGCAGTTTGCAATTCCCATTCTTCAGATGAGATATATGAAAACTAAAGAGCACAGGTTTTTCTTAAGTTATATTAGATTCTTGAGCAAAAAAAAATTTTTTTTTCTTGACATGTAACTGATCCTTCAGAGGTGCTTATTTGTCATAATACCTTTATGTGGAAGTGCCAGGCACTCTCAATTTTACAGAATAACGAACAAGACAGATAAGCCTAAGATTTCAACATCAAAGGACTTGAGATATTCCTACCTTAATACTGGAATTTGGGTCATCTAGTGGGACTGTATAATTTTCTTTAAACTAGAAAAGTGCAGTGGGAAGCTGGGCCCACCAGCTCTCCTGGCTGGATATCACTTCCTCCTTTGTCCTTCAGTGTTCTATGAGGGATCCTTTTGAAAGAAGGTATGTCTGTCACAAGTATCTTTGTTCACCTGCAAATCTTCTCAAACATGCTCTCGAGTTCCATTTGGTAGGTAAAGATGTTTCTTAAACAATGTTCAAAACAGTTCATACTAAATTAGTTTTTCCCACATGCACATGGAAATAATGTCCATAATAAAATTATTGGGGATCTATGCAATAGCACCTAAGGTGCAATTTAGTTGGCCGTCGTTGTTGTACCTTCAACAACTTTTGTGTATCTATTATATTCATGGAAGTCAGCTGGATACTTGGGGATAGTGAGAAAATCTTCAAGAATCCTGCATGAACAAAACTCACATCTTTTCCACCCTGAAAGTATGCTGTTTAGTGGAGGACAAAGCAACTGTAATATAAAACACAATCCATTCATTTGTTCAACAACCATTTATTAGACACCTATTTATTAGGCTATGGAGACACACATTTCCTGCCCTCAAGGAAATTACAGTTTGATAAAGAATTTTAAATAGGTGTTAAGTAGAAGCACAAACTGAACATTTTCATTGGAAACATAACTTATTTAGTGCATGGGTGAAGAAAGCTACAATCTGCTGAATGTCAGAAATAACAACTCTGATTTGTTTATATCAGCAATGGCCTCATAAAGACTGTAATTGACAGAAAAGGGCTGACACTATTTTGTTGGTCGCACTTTTAATATTATTTATTGCTTTGCAAGCTATGACTTACATTGTTGTTGTCTACTTGAAATAGTTCTGAAGTGGTTGAAAACGGTACCAAAACCTTAGTGAACGTCAGAATCTCCAGGTGAGAGCCAGTAAAAGAAGCAAATTGCTGGGTTTCAGCTGCAGATATTCTTTCAACTCTGAGGATGCGGCCTCTGATGTAAATGGTTTTCAGGTGATACTGATGCAGCTGGCTCGCAGACCCCACTATGCAGCAGTGGCTTAAGAGATGGACGGACTGTTGCAATGTCTCCTAGATTCTGAGGAAAGAGTGAAAAATGGTAGGATTCCTGCACTACTTGGTCAAGGCCAGTGATGTGAAAAAAACAATGGGCAAGTCTACCGTAGAATTGAAATTAATTATTCTTTGACCATCCAGAAAACTTGTTCGGTAAAGCTTTAGATTCGAGGAATTGTAATTTATCAATACTGGTTCATCCCTCTCTAATCACTATAACCAACTTGTAACCACACAGCTGCATAACCCCCAGGGGCCTGATGATCAGGATTTGCTTGCTGTGGTCACAGAGCTTTAGGGTTTCCAGTTCCCATAGACACTCTGGAGAATTATTTGACATTGTTTGCATGTTTGCACTTTGCTTTTCTTGATCACTTGCCCATGCTGTGAGACAGTTTCAGGTTTTGAGAGAAGCAGCCATACAAGATTCCATTGAGGAAGGCTGTTGCTAGGACAGACCGTTGAACATGAGCTCATAACATCCCTAAGAGCCAAGTAAACCATTTTCTTTCTTCCGTGATGAGAAACACCACATCATAGCCTGCTTCGGTCTGTAGTTTCACTGGTGCAGCATGTTCAGATGTGAGCACTAAAGGGAGAGAGGGAAGAAGTGGTTTTTTTGTCCTGGGTCAGCTTGTACTGACCATTCTGTGACTTATGACTGACCCTTTGGGGTCAGTTAAGTTCTCCAGTGTAGAGTTCCTCGGTCTATAAAATGAGAATGCACAATGGTAGAGAATTTTTAAAGGGCCATTACCACGGTGCTATTTGTTATGGGGTGTTTTGTGGTAATGCTAAAAAAAAGCATATTTTAAAATATGTACAAAGGGAATATTTAAAAAATAATGAGTATACAGTTACCATATAGACCAAAAAATTACACTCTTGGGCATTTATTCCAGAGAAATGAAATGTTCATGCAAAAACCTGCACACAAACATTCATAGATGCTTTATTCATGTTAGCCTGAACCTAGAAATAATCCAAATGTCCTTCAACAAGTGAAGGGTTAAACAAACTATAATACATCTTTATTATGGAATACTATGTAGCAATAAAAAGGAGTGAGCTATTGACACCTGCAGCAACCTGGATTTATCTCTAGGGAATTACTGTGAGGGAAAAGTCAATGCCAAAGGGTTACATACTATATGATTCCATTTGTATAGCATTATTAAAAATGACAAAATTTTAGAAATTAAGGACAGAGTAGTGGTTGCCAGCAGTTAGGGATGAGGGGAAAGAGGGAGGTTGAATATAGTAAGGGCAACACAAGGATACTTGCAGTGATGGAGCAAAATGTACACACACACACACACACACACACACACACACACACACACACACACACACCAGTATAAGCAATATTGAAGAAATCTGAATAAAATAGGTAGATAGTTTTTGAAAATGTTGCCCTAGGAGGAAACTGGACAAAGAATACAAGGAGTCTCTATGCATTATTTCTTACAACTGCATGTAAATCTATAATGATCTCAATGCAATTTTCAATTAAAAGATACATTTTTAAAAAACTAATAAGAAATTGTGTTTCTTGTGAGCCACCCTGGTGACCGAAACTTGGTGTTAATATGATTTTAAGTGTCAAGTTATATTCAGTACTTTTCACTAATTAATTATCAACGAATCTTCTCTTCTATTTCTGTAAACTTTCTAAGAGTAAAACATTGGTCATACAAGGAAAAATAAAATAAAATGTGCTTCTCTGCAGCAGAGATTGGCAAACTATGGTCTGCGGGCTAAATCCAGTTTGCTGCCTGCTTTTGTATGGCCCATGAGCTAAGAGTGGTATTTACATTTTTAAATTTGAAAAAAATCAAAAAACAAAATAATATTTTGTAACAAGTGAAAATTAAACAAAATTCAAACTTCAATGCCCGTAAAGATTTTGTTTATGTATTATTCGTTCGTTTATGTATTATTATCTGCAGCGCTTTTGAGCTATAACAGCAGAGTTGAGTAGCTGAGATAGAGATTGTCAGGCTCATGAAGCCTAAGACATTGACTATCTGACACCTAAAAGAAAAAAGTTTGCCCCCTCTGCGCTAGAGAGATAATTTCCCAGGATTTTCTAGGCAGAGAGTGTCATCCATTGTCACTTGGGTTTCCTAAGGTAGCCCTGATGAGTGATTATCTTGGTGTCTACACATTCCCTTAGAAAAAGGAGGAAAATAATGCTAACAGCTCACAGTATAAACCCCATGGGAAAATGTCCTAAGTGTCACTGCATGAATCAATAGCACATGTCTTGGGTTGTTCTGCCTGTATACTCTGCCCTCTGGCAGAGGCATTGATCACAATTTACAAACTCAGCTCATAACACAGCAGGTGTCTGTTTAGAGAGAGAGAGCAGCTGTTTCTTATGGAGCACAGGAAGGACTGTGGTCTCAGAGTGAGACAGCCTTGGGTTCAGGTTCAAATCATCACTTGGGCATTTACCAGCTATGTGACTTGGGCAAAGTTACCCATCTTTCTGTATGTTCTTTAATCATCTTTGGAAAAATAGAGATAATACCCAGTTGCAGGGACATTGAGAGAATGCAATGAGCTCCTATGTCAAGTGCCTAACATGTAGTAGTAGGGAGGACTTGACAAATCCTAGCTCCAGAATGGGAGGTCAGTCATCGCTCTGTTTTTGTGTCTGGGCTCTCTATGCCTGACATCCCTCAGTCTAATTCAGGAAGCTACAAAGAAGCATCAGAATTCTTTAATAAACATCACCCTGGCTCCATTTTTGCAGTTTCTCCAGAAATTTCTTTTTCAAAACTAGACCATCTCCCTGCTGCCCAGACCTCCCCTCCGAGAGACCTGAGTGGAGGCTCTAACACAATGGAATATAAATCAAATCTATTTTCCAATTATAGTATGAAATATGTCTTCAGTGCTGGGGAAAACCTGCAGATTGATGTTATCCCAGTAGGCTCAGCACTAGTCTCCAAGAATAGGCCGATTCAGGTTTTAAAATGTTTCCGGGCCTTCAGGTTATAAAGACAACCTTCAAATTGAAATCATACATCTGAAGGGAAACATTCAGGGAGATTGGCTTTCCAGTTCAACATAGATGAATGTTCAGTTCAAAGGGGCCTGGCTTGTGCTTAACTCTCCACATTGGTTCAACAGAGGTTTTGGCATGCTTTTCACTCCACTGCTTCCAGGAGAAGTCAGACTGGTAGCTGAAAGAACAGTGTTCCAGGTTGAACACTCTCTGGAAAGGATATAACATCCAATCTCAGATATCCTCCCCAGTTGAGCTGGGTAGAGCAAGACTGGAATGACTCATGCTGATGGAGATGTCTGCCCTTGCACCCGACTTTGATCCCTCATAGAGATGCTCAGAGAAAATATTTTTAGTATGCTGGTGTTTATCAAGTCTGTGATGTAGGAGGATATCAGTATGACTGAATGAGAGAGAGAAAGGGGAAAGTCGATGAATAATTTTTTCATCAGGTTACATGGGTAGTTTTGGAGTCTGTCAACCTTTTTTAGGAAGAGCTTTCATGTTAGCCTCCCCTTTCTGGACACAAGTTTGTGAACTCCCTGAGAGCAAGGTGGATCTTATGCGTCTTTGTATTTCCAACATCTGGCACATGCGTTCACACCTAACAGGTACCCAGTCTTGTTTGTGGAGTTAATGCAAGCATAGCATTTCTTCTACATACAGCCCTTGACAAATGTAGAACATGTTTCCCCCTTCTTCTCTGAACTGAACTGGCCTAGTTCTTGGAAAAGTTCCCAATGTACTGCATACTCCTGACTTCTCTTCATGCTAAGAAACTTTGATACCCGTTGGCAGTAGGCAGAAAATCTAAAATCGCCTTATTCCACCTTATTCTCTGGAACGTTTGAATGTTATAAGATATGACTCCCATGATGATGTTATGTTATACAGCACAGTTGACCCTAATATAAAGGAGGTTATCTAGGTAAGCATGAGTTAGTCCCATGAGCCCATAAAAGCAGAGGTCATATCTGGCTGGTGGCAGAAAGAGAAGTCAGATTCAAAGCATGAGAAAGATTTAATGCACAATTTCTAGCTTTGAAAATGGGAGAGGTCATGTTTAAGACTGGAAGAGCACCCTGTAGGAGCTGAGCAGTGTCCCACTGAGAGCAGCAAGGAAAAGAGGATCTCAGTCCTACAGACTCAAGGAGTTCAATTCAGTCAACAACCTGAGTCATCTTGGAAGTGGATTCTTTCCCAGCGCCTCCGGGTAAGAGCCCAAGCTGACCAACATTTTAATTTCAGCCTTCTGAGCCCTGAGCATAGAACCCAGTTGAGACTATCCAGACTTCAAACCTAAAGAACTATAAGGTATTAAAAAGTGTTGGTTTAATTCACAAAACTTATTGTAATTTGTTATGGAGCAACAGAAAACCATTATGCCATTTGTCACTGTATTTAAAAGTTCCCAGAACTGATTTTCAAAAATGAGTAGTCTAACTAAATGTTTCTCTCAATTGTGAACGAAAAAATAATCTCCTTCCCATCACCTCTTTTATTTGAGGTATTTTTTCCTCTATTTCAGCTCATTAATTGCCAGTCAGATTACTTGAAAGGAATATTTACAAAATAAACTACAGTAACGTTTGTACTTAGCAAAAGGGAGCAGTTGTTTATCTATTTATGATTTGTTTCATATAATAAGATCTGATTGATAATGTGAGAAATTTAAGTACATAATAGCAACATGTTTGGAAAATTAGAGTTCTATACCTCGAGATTTATAGATCTTTCCAGTTGAGAAGCGTGTAACTTGTTCATAAGTTTAAAATATAGTATCATTAGAAACATCTGGTTTCCATTCCAACATGTAAAGAGTTTGACAGTCATCAGTTCTGCCCACTCAATAAGAAACCAATGATTTGTCTTAGATGCATCAAACAGCTATCCCCAAAACTGGACAAATAGGCAGATCCAAAGAATATAGATCAATTTACCTGAAGCAGAAGCTATGAGACCCAATAGCCAGCAAGAACACTTACATTGTAATTTTGATGAATTACTGGTGAATGAGTATGGACTAACTTCAGAGTTAAAAATGACTAGGGGTTCAACTTTAATGGGGCCCTAACACTTTCATAGGTTTTATCTCTAAAATCTTCACCTGGTTCTCATGGTGAAGATCAGAAAAAAAAATTCACCTAATGCTTGACCAAGGCAAGGGGGAAAGTAAGAAGCCTAGATCATTGTTCAAAAAAAAACTCAGCAGCAAGGGAAAAGAGCCATATCTGTCTTCAAAGAAGGTAAATTACCCAATTCCAGCCCTCTCTGGCATTCTGTCTCTGTGCATAGGCACAATAAAAGATTAAGACCTAATCATAGGATTATAGAATGTTTCCCCTCCCCTCACACACTATCACCACTTCAATATGCTCAGTGAATTGCAAGTAAAATAACTGTAATCATCAAACTCTGTCTAAGAAGGAGTCTCCAGGGAAGAATAAAGGCAACAATGGGTGAAGGAGGACAAAGATACTTGAGGAAATTGAAGCCTCTGACACCTATAGTTACCCAAACAGTAAGCACAATATAACTTCTAGCCAGATTAACAGAAAACTTCACAATAAAGGCTTATCTATTTACCTCAGTTCCCATTATTCAGTACGACATGCCCAACTTCCAACAAAAAACTAAAAGATTTTCTAAAAACAAGAAAGACCACAATCTGAAGAAATAAAGTGAGCATCAGAACCAGACTCAGATATGGTGGAGATTTTGAAATTATCAGACTGGGAATTTCAAGTAAGTATTAACAGAATGCTAAAGGCTCTGATGGTAAAAGTGGACAATGTACAAGAACACATGGATAATGTAAACATAGAAATGGAAACTCTGAGAAAAAATCAAAAGGAAATGCTAGAAACCAAAACCACTGTAACAGAAATGAAGGATGGCTCACTGGCAGACTGTTACATGACCAAGGAAAGAATCAGTGAGCTGAGAAGTATGCCAATAGAAACTTCCCAAACTAAAATGCAAGCAGAAAAGAGAATGAAACAGAGGAACAGAATATCCAAGAAATGTGAGACAATTACAAATACAAAAGAGGTTTAATGTACACTTAATGGGAATACTAGAAGAATAATAAAGAAAGAGAGGAATAGAAAAAAATTTGAAGTAATAATGGCTGAGAATTTTTCAAAATTAATAACGAGAAACACACCACAAATCCCGGAAGTTCAGAGAACATGAAGCAGGACAAATATCAAAAGTCTACACCTATATCATATTGAAACCAAAGACAATCCAAAAATCTTGAAAATATAGTAACAGCTACTTATTATGTATAAAACATAATATAAGCATTTTACTTATAACATTTAATTTATGTGTAAACCTCAATCTTAAGGACTTTATATTTATCCCCATTTATAGATTATAAAACTAAGGGTCAGAGAGGTTAAGATCACCTAGTTAGTAAGTGAATTGACCAGAATTCCCAAACTCAGAGCTACTTAACCCCAAAGGCTGTGTTTTAAGTACTAAATAGTAGTGCTGATGAGGGAATAACTTAGTATAATGAATAAGTGTTGACCTCAGGACAGAAAGTTATAAATCTCTGTATTTTGTTAATGAAGTTCAAAGTTATGATTTCTGTTAGTATAGAAATTGTCAAACAAACATTTCCACTTCTAATATTTATATAATGAAGTAAATATTGAACATAAAAGTCAATCAGTAAATGAAGAAACAAAATCAAGCAAATAGAATTAATTTTTTAAATTCCAAATCAGCTTTGATTAATTTTTAAAGCCAAGAGAAACAGCATGATTTCTTATACTAATAGAGGTAATTGGGCCAGAAATTTTTTGACTTTGAGTTTTGACCATTCATTTATTAAAAAATAAAAGCACTGTAAAAAATGAAAACTTTCTAATCCAAAGAACTGTTCCTAATGATGTAGCTAAGCCAAACAGAGCTACCCTAATCAGCCAGGATACCAAAATAGTTACTGAGGGGATAACTTAGTCATCTTCTACTCTTAAATCTCTATTCATGCTGGAATTCTCTCTAACTCCAGCCTGGCCAAATCAAGTGATTTCTAGAACTCCTGTAACTTAGTATGTACTTTTTCTTTGTTCATTTATGTTAATTTACGATATGTATTGGCTCACTGTTTTGCCTGGTTGTTCCCTGTCTGTTGTAGGCATCTGACACAGAAGTGAAGCAAAGGTACTAGGCCCAGGGAACAATGTGCCCACTTGTATTGTTTTGAGCCTATTTTTAGAATATGATGTAGTGAGAGAGTTGAGGTATCTGTTACTTTGAAAACCAGCATCATTATCTTCCATGGGTCTCACTCTAGTGACTCCATGCGGCAAGCCAATTGGGTGTATTTCACCTTTTTATGAGGTCTTTGTATTAGTTATCTTTGCTGGATCATAACAAATGATCCAGGAACTTGAAGGCTTAAAACAACACATATTTATTATCTTACAGGTTTTGTAGGTAAGGAATATGAGCACAGGGCCTCCAGATGTCACACTCAGTTCCTTGCCATGTGGGCTTCTCCAACATGCCAGCTTGCTTCATCAAAGTCAGCTAAGAAGAATCTGCTAGTAAGATGGATGTTGCAATCTCTCTCTTTTTTTTTTTTTTGACTAATCATGTGATTGACTTTTCTTCAATATTGTTATCTATTAGTTAGAAGCAAGTGAATTAAGGGGCGGGAAATATAAGATTGTGAATATCAGGGAGACAGGAACCATTTGGGGCCATCATAGAGGTGCTTACCATAGTATTTATAGTAATCTGAAGGGCAGTATAATTAGGGAACTGTTGTGACTAGTTAAACAAAAAGACTAGAAAATTGAAATATTTCTGGAGCAAGAAATTAGTTTAAATCCCAGCTCAGACACTTCCATTAAGTCTGGTCTTTGACAAGTTTCTTGACTTGCTTAGGCATCCTCTTTGGGAAATACAGGGATAAAAATATTGACTTTGCCTAAGAGTTGTGAGGTTATAGGAAAATCACCTGTTTGTTGCCCACATGAGGAGTATGAGTGTCTACTGCATGTTAATATCCCTTCATCTCTCTCAAGGCTGTATTGAGATCAGCCTCTTTGGTATTTCAAACTTGCCATAAATCTTCTGGAATTTCTGGAAATGTGTTAAGTTGTCATAACTTTTGTGACATCTTACCAGGACCACATATTGATTAACTCAGTAATGATTACTTTTTGTACTGATGGTTTCCAATCGTGATATTTTAATAAAATAAACCAAGGGATTTTATTTTGGTCCTATAGTGTCATAAGAGTTTTTCTGCTATCCTCGTGCCAAAGTCTACTAGCACAATTCGAAATCTAAGTTTCCTTCAAACTCTAAAGTATTTTTGTCCCTTGTTACACTCCACATGCTACTCAATAATTGATCACTTTGCCTAAACTCAGTACAATTCTCCTTAAAGCAATTTTGAGAGCTCATTATGTTTTTAAAAGACGTTTGAGTCAGCTTGTCAACTACTTCTCACTAACATTTGCTTGAAGAGGGGAAAAAAGGAAGAAAGACAAGGAAACTTCATGTCTGAGCTATCTGCGGAAATCAAGGTAGCACCAGCCAAGTGCCAGTAATATGAATACTTGTGAACTGGCTGGTGAGAGGGATTGAAAGAGAGTTGCCTCTGAAGTGAGTGTTCATCTGACGACATCACCTCAGTGCTGCTTTCTAATATTAGACATTTTAGAAGGTTGATTTTAAAACCAAGAAGAACAAAATTCAGTTTATGAATAAAAATTCCAATGACATTCAGCAAGAAGAAGAAAAAAATTCACCCACAAATACCATAATGGTGACCCCCCCAAAAAAAATCAAAGATCTGTTTTCTCTTACCCCAATATGTGTTATGTCATCTATTTGGCCCAAGGGTATTCACAGTTAGACTCAGAAATACAAAAATGATGGCTACCCTCTAATAAATGTCTGTTAAATGCCAGGCACTTACTGAAGACAGTTTCTAAAATTCCTGTGACAACCATTCAAAAACGAACTTTCTTGCTTTCTTTTATTTTTTCTTTCCTTTCCTTCCTTCCTTTTCTCTCTTCTCTACCCTTCCCTTCTCCTTCCATCTCCCTCTCCTTAGAAATAAAAATGAGGACCCTGATGAGTTCAGAGCCATTGCCACATAGCAGGCTAGTGACTCCAAAGCCCACAGCCTTTATTTTTTATTTTTCTGACATGCAGTAGAAATCCTTGGGAAAATAAGTTGCATAATAGAAGCAAAGTGGGCCAGGCTCGGTGGCTCAGCCTATAATCCCAGCACTTTGGGAGGCCGAGGTGAGTGGATTGACTGAGCCTGTGGGTTCGAGACCCACCCAAGCAACTTGGCGAGACTTCATCTCTACAATAAAAATCAAAAATTAGCCAGATGTGGTAGTGTACGCCTATAGTTCCGTCTACTTGGAAGGCTGAGGCGGAAGGATTACCAGATCCCAGCAGGTCAAGGCTGCGGTGGCTGGGAGCATGCCACTGCACTCCAGTCTGGGTGACAGAGTGAGACTTTGACTCAAAAAAAAAAAAAAAAATAGAAGCAAAGTGGAGTGAGAAATCAAAATGCTAAATTACTGTTGTGAAGCTGGGTAGGCACTTGCTTGAATCAATAAGAACTCAGATGAGAAATGTTATAGGCTATAGACCAAACTAGGAGAGAGGGGAGCTGCTTCAATGCATGCCAGGCACAGTTGCCAGACCCTTAGACAATCCAAATAATGAGCAGCATATCTGCTTTTTAGAGACTCACAGTCCTGTGGACCAGGCAGACTAGTCAGGAGATGTTTTAATGCAAGGTGACAAGCAAAGATATGAACCTAGTGGGGAATGAAACAGAGAGAGAGATCCTGTAGGGACACATTTTGGGGAGGAGCACTTCAGAGCATAATTGCTCTAAAGGAGAACATAAGACACCCTACAGGTCAGGGCCACAACACACAAGGCCCCATTAGCAATGCCCCACTGCAAATGCAACACCCTAACATGACCGCTGTAGTCTGAACATTGATTTTTTTTTAAAGATCAACTATTTCAGAACAGCAGCAACTGAGTTTGCAGCTCTGTGACTGTATTTGAAGTCACTTTCAAAGCCAGCCTCCTACTTAGTGCCTGATCTCTGTCCATTTAAAGAGCTGGGAGAATAAAGAACAGCTGATGGGCAAAGCCTCAAGAAAAAAACAGGATTGACTGGACTGCAATGGGGAGATTTTCAGGGAGTAACAATGCATCAAGTGTTAGTTTTTTGCATGTTTGCTTGTCTCAAGAGGAACACAATGAACCATACTTAGTAACAAGTTCCACTATTGGCTCATGATTTCCTTAATGTTTTACTGTCTATCAGACATACATCTGATTTGACACCGGGAAATGGAAAAACTATATCCAGCAATTCCTGGGTCTAAGTTCTCCATGTCCTCGTAATGGGAGCTCTCCATTTAGCAGCTCTCCATCTCGGATGGTGACTTGCTTTTCTAGGTGGAGTGGGAGAAGCACCAACTATATGCTAGGACAGGGCTAGGTCTGCTTCACCCTCTTGCTGGCTACATGATTCTGGCAAATAACTTAATCTCTCAGTAAAATGGGAGATGTTGCACCTACCTCCCTTGTAAACTGAATGGAGGACTGAATAAAGTAATGCATGTACTAGCACTCACTATAGTGATTCCAATCTGGTGATGATGGTCAATTGGCTGTTTATGTAAAGGGAGATGATATCAACACTAAAGCTTATGACTGGATTGTGAAACACCCGTGAATTGCTCTGTGGGTCATTAGGCAAGCTGAAGAGAGTGCCCTATTGGACAGGCCCAATTTATTAGGCTCCACTCCATATATGACTTCCATTATTCTTAGACTTCTTAAA